>MEHQ01001205.1:120102-441033 GCA_008828725.1 Saccharina japonica | reverse complement strand
TTGCCTCGTGCGGGAGGAGAGTTCGAGCGCTCCGCTCTCTCTCCGCTCTCTCTCTCTCGCTCTGTCCTCTAATGCAACGACCTTAAAACATCTCATCAGACTGCTGGGCAGTCAGGGCATCCAGATTTGCAATCTAGGAACAAAGTCCGCCTCAGAGGCGGTTCTTAGCAGGATGCAGCTTACCTACATGCGACTCGCCCAATACCTCACGGCGTTTCGCGCTTGGTGAAAGCAATGTCTGCCTGGTTGGTGAAAACCCAACGCCCTCCGTCCCGGCATTGTAGCAATGCGAGGGTCTATGGTCATATGACTACGGCCGTGCACAACATGAGTACACCCCCCCCACCCCCTGTAATGGTGTTGTCTATAGGTGTAGGTGTCGTGATCCAAAAGGGGGGTCGCGAGGACATGTGTGCATCGGTGTCCCTGGTATATGCAACTCATACCACGTACGGGTTCAATGCGTGCTCGTGTGAGTGCAACGTGTACATTCGAACTCGTGCCACGCGTGTTACAAGCGCACTTAGCGCGGTGGTCGTCGCGCGGGGGGACATGTGTGTCATTGCGTGGCGTGGCCCTGGCATAACGCTGCGGGCGTACAGCTACTTGGTCGGTCACGGAGCGTTGACGTTGTTCTGTGCACGCAACAAAGCAGTATAACGCGTAGTCTTGAAAATAGGCCTTGCATTTCAAAGCTTGCTTAGCAGTGCACACCGCGTACACCCCTCTCGCTTGTGTCGTTGTGTGAGGCGTGATACGTAATATTGTAATTGGGAGATATTTCTCCCGGAGAGCGCCCGTCGAAAGGTGTTAACCTGACACGACAGCTAAACGTCGCTTGGCTCACGTCCAACAACAGGTGGAAGAGCGCCTGGACTTTCAAGAAGGACGCCAAAGCAGGGCAGCTGGACAACGAAACCGCAGGAATACGGGTGCATGGGTGGTGGAAGGACCTCAGAAAAATATTCAGGGTGAGTGAGTGTTACCCTTCGTTTCCGTGGCGTCAGCGATCTTTTGCGAAGCTAAACCGCGGCGTCCTTGTCGTTAATGCCCCTCGTGTTTTGAGCGCCTGATTTGTACCTGCCGTCGTAGGCCGGGTGTGTTCATGCTTAACAGTCGCCTGTGAAGTGGTACTTGTGGACGTCGCGCCTGAACTCGTTACTATGTGCATCAACAATATTTGTTCCACTTTACTATGGTTCTCCGTAAAAAGAACGAAGAAGCAGGCAGGGGGTCGTGAAAAAGACGCAAACCCCCGTGTAATCGTGCTCCTCACGTACGTCCAGTTGTACTGTCCTACTGCTGTGCTGCTGTATTGCGCACTGTTGTACCACGTGGTGGGTGCGTAGGTGGTTGCGTGCGTCATTGGGTTGGTTGAGTTGGTACGTGGTTGAGTACTGTCGTCTCTTTGCTGTTGGGGTGTTCCCCGGTTGATTGAAACCTGGATTCCCGGCGGGTGTAACCCGACTGGGCAACACCCGTGACGGGTTCGGCTTTGAGTTGAAACCCGCCGGTTTTGGGGGTGCCCAAAACCCGGGTACTCAGCGGGTTCGAGAACCCGGGTACTCATATGACATATGTTTAACATGTCCCCCGTGTAGTGTACCTCACAATATCGGTAGGAAGCTTTGCTTTGAAATAAACAGGAAACAGGTTTCCCACGGATGGAAATAATCACAGCTGGAACTCCTGCCCGCTGCATTTGTTTCCCAGAGTTGCCACCTTTTGTTTCCTACGCGTGTCTGTTCCGTATCGTTTGAGTTTACGACCGGTGTACGAGTTTACACATGCGTTTATGATCCTGGAGCCATGACACCTGTCCGACATGGACACCTGGAAACGCCACGTACTACGGTTTGCATAATGACGATCTCTCTTCGGCTACCTGGGTATACTCAGTTCAGGGGTATTGCGATAGGTCTCTGCTCCTTCGCGTACGACGACGTAGCGTCATTTAATAATACGAGGCAATCATTAAGGAATACACTACGCGGCAATGATTAAGGAATACCTGGCGCATTGTTACTCTGTTGTTCGATGGTTCTTGTTCGGACATCACATCGTAGTACGCACTGTCGTCCGCGTGTCGCAGCTGTTGATGACCGTGAACGGCACGGGTCACCCGAGTACCCAGGTTTACCCGAGTATTCGCTGAACCTGTTTGATTTATTATCAAAACCCGAGTTCCCCACGACGGGCATCGGGTCAGTGTTTGGAATAACCCGACCACCCGTTTGTGACTTACTTGTAATTGGGAAACACCTCTACCATGCTATGCCCGGTTTTGTTGTGTGATACTCTTGCTCGCCTGTACGAAAGAGCAGCACCACGCCCCTCGTCTACATACTGTTGTGCTGCTGTATTGCCGTAGCGTGTGGCGGCTGGGTGGGTTCTTGGGCGGAGCCGTCCTTGGGTGGGTGGGTTGTCGTGCGGCTGAGTGCTGTCGTGCGTGTGGCTGGGGGCTATGATAATGTTGTACTCTTGTAGTTTGTTGAAATGTTTTGGCCGCTACAGGAGCCCCTCCACATGGGTACGGTTTTGATTTTTATTTATTGTGATTTGTGTTACCGCTATAAGGGTTCCGCGTACGCGGCGATGAATGCAAGCGTTCCATCTGTGTGGATCACTGTTGTTGTCCTGTTCCCATCGCCCATCCGAATGGAATAGAAAATACATCCCCACGAACACCCTGGCCGTACCAGCATGCCCTTACGAAGTCCTTGCCCTCTCGCTCCCCTCGCGCTCGCATTAACCGCCCGCTGTTGGCAGGTGGTTCGCAAGAACGAGGATTCAAGCGGGGAACACGCCAACCACAGCTGGAGTTTTTGCGGGATTAAACTGGTGAACATGCTCATGTTGGACTGGTTCGACGTCAGGGGAGGCGTCGCAGCATATTCCGCCTGTCAGCAGTACTTCGAGATTGAGCTGACAGAGGATACTGGGGCGGCATTCAACACTCTAACGGAAGACCGCGATGGTTCGGATAGCAGCAACAGTGACGGTGGTACCGAGGGCGGGAGCAGTACGCGGAATCGAAAGTCAAAAGGTGGGAAATACACCGCCTGCACGAACGACGCACCGGTTGATGACACACTGGAGGCTTACATGGGGAAGTTTGCCGCCATTGGTGACAGCATGGTGTCGGCGATGAACAAAAGCGCAGCCTCGATAGGCGCCGTAGGAGCCACGATGGGCCCTACCAGGGTGGAACTCTTGGGCGATCTCGACAAAGCTCAGGAACACTTGACGCGCGCGGAAGAGAAGCTGGACGCGGCGAAGGAAGACCCGGCGTGTCCAACGAAAAAGCTCAAGAGACTGGAGGGAGCCGTGGAGGTGGCGGAAGAAGTCTATGACGAGGTCATGGAATAATTGAACAAACCCAAGAAACCCAGGGGAGAGGAGTAGGGCGCGCGGACGTGCGCACTTTTTATAAATGGGCGAGACATGGCGATAATGGGCGAGGTTTTCTTGAAGCCGATTGTGTTCGTTAGTGTTTGGGGTTTTCACGGCGATAATTCTTCTTCGGCTAGATTTAATGTAGGTATTGCTTCTTCCGCCGCAGCCCGTCGCGCGTCTCCCTCGAAGGTACATGTACCCTTGCTCGCCTTGGCGTTACCATGGGCGCGTGATATAAGAATGACTGGCAGGTTCTCGTTCCGAGCGGTGACGAAAGAGGGGCGTGCGATAGTTTCCGTTGTTTGTGTGTAAATACGGCATATAAAATCCGCCGCAACCAACCCCTCTCGGTTATTGCCTTCAAGTACCAATGTACTCGTACACAACGGGGTGTGTACATGAAACAACTGTGATTGATCCTCGTTTTGAGGGGTACAGATGGGGGGGGGGGGGTAGAGGGAATATATCCCAATCTTGGTAAGTACATACTATACCGTCAGCCGCAGCCCTCCTCGTTTTTTATTTGAGTGTCATTACGCTTGCACGGACAAGGCATTTGACTGCCTTTCCATCTATGCATGATTCAGAAGTGCTCGTCAAGAGAGGGTGGTGCCAGTTGGCAGGGCAAGCCTCCGCTTGAAGGAGCGGGGGAAAGGGGAGGGGGGGGGCGTACTCATTTGTTGCTCGCCTTAGTCATTTGACCATTGACCGCGCATCCCTTTCGAGACGGAGCAGGGGGGGGGGGGGGGCGTACTCATTTGTTGCTTGCCTTAGTCATTTGACCATTGACCACGCATCCCTTTCGAGACGGAGGAGGGGGGGGGTTAATTGCAGGTGGTAGTGTGTTGGTGCCGAGCGGACGGGATACCGGTGCCAATGGGAATCCAGCCGCTTTCTTTGGATCGTATTTCTTTGGAAGTTTCGGCGCCTGTAACAATGTACGTCGACATAATAATTTTGTAGGGTTAAGGTCTGTGGACCTCTTCGTGCCTTACCCATCGGTTTCGTATGTAATGCTCGTTGCTCCTGGGAAAACGCCACATGTACCCGTGGTTTCAACAAGGGACGGGGAATGGGACGGGGTTACCAACGACGAGAGATCCCTACCAGCAGTACTAGTCCTACTATTTCAGTATCAAATGGCTGCAGGACGAAATCAACGAGGCCATGAACAAGTGAAAAATAAGCTGAAACCGATTACGAGTAACGTTCATTTACTCAAGTACTTGCATTGTGCGCAACTGCTACTACAGTGTACCTGGTGCAGGTAGAGTGTAGAGTGAAAGTATCGAAAATGACTGTCCGAAGGCCTGAACGAACCTTATACTTGTGCTTCATGTAGTGCATCGGCCACCCGAGGATGGTATTTTGTGCCCCCCCCCAAAATACGCATTTTTTCCCTCCAATGAAAAGAAATTTGGGAGTTTGTTTGGGAAGGCTGAAGAAGACTGTTTCCCGGAAAATGTTGGGTTCCGGGTGAGGAAATACGCATCCTTGCTGCGTTCAACAGGAACTACAATGCCTCATATTTGTTATCATACTCGCCGCCATGAAGAGTGGGCAAGGGTGACATCGCCAGTATGTGTTTTAAGTGCCTAGGCCTGGAGCTACCGTCGAAGACGTGGCCCTTCCAATATAGCCAGGTGTTTCCGTAGTCTCTTTTTGTTTGTTTGTTTGTTTGTTTTTGTTTTTTTCCGACGTCGTTTTCTGACCAAACCCCAAAGCTAGGTTTGTACAAAAACCCACGCAAATCGTCCAATGTGTCACCGCGTATGACCAATAACAATTCCTACGCCGACAATGGTGTATATGCTGAAAGCAAGTCATTGCGAGGCGATGCCGGAATTTGCACTTTTACCACGCAAAAGGTCGAATTGTCGACGCCGTTGGAAGAGATAACCTTAACTTTTGGCACACGTGTTTTGTGTGCCCCCTGCGGATGCATTGCTCAATGTTGTTTTTGTTTCTTGAGTGTGTCGGCTCCGAAACACCCGGCTCCCTTAAGACCCAAAGACCGCCCCGTGGAAAAAACAAGAAAAAAAAAATAAGAAAAAAAAACAGTCGTACGCCGTATCTGGCAGGGACTCGGCAAGGGTTTCGTACAACAGTCGTGCCGAATGGAGTTTTTTTTCACCGGATAACAGCGTCGACTTTGGACACTGAATCAATATGTCGCGGTATGCTTGGACCATTGCGTACGTACAAATAATGTACCAGGTGTAAGTTATCTCGCCGTTGCGTGGATGTGTCACTCCCACACACGCCGTTGAACCCGCCGACACGACAAGTACCGGCCCGGTAACGCCCCACGTAACCCGTCCATCCCACCAAACTCGTGGGCCCGCCTCAACTTGGTATGAGAAAACGTGGACCGCGAAGCTTAATACTGTACACACCTCGACCCCCTTTCCCTCGCATCCCAGGATATGTCGCCTCAACTGTACCTGCGGGCACCGCGAACCCTCCCAACCAGCCCCCCCCCCCCCGCTCCCCTCCCACCCCACCCTCTTAAGTTCTGACCGGTCGCGACATAGAAACACCACGGCTCGTGCCCGTTGTTGTCTTTGCTCCACCCTACTCAACATGAGCGCAGTTCCCTGTCTTAATCGTCGGTCACGATAGCGCTCCTCCACGACCATTCACGCCGCACATTTTCCGCTGGGCGCACTAGAGTCCGCGCGGCAATTTCGATCCTCACGTTCTCGCGTAGCTTTGACTGAGTGTTGGGCGGTCTTCTCGAAGAGGGTGTCGCCCACACATTGTCGTGGAGGGTGCCGTCAGGGTTCATCGGTGTTTGCGTGGATACCGGTACTGGGTCTGAGCGATGGTCCCTGAGGAAGTTGTGCAGCGGTATTGCACCTTGTACGACGGCCGCCGTGCGTCGGAGGGGGGCTTCGAGTGGCTTCCACAGGACACCCCACGTTCGAACCTGCGCAAACCGCGGAGTACGAATACAGACGACAATTCAGTCAGTGGTAGGATCCGACAATAAGCTTTGCCAGATGGGAGGCAACGTTAGTTTTTGTTGTGTGGGTTGTGTGGTCTGGCCCACAATTTTCAAGTGCCCCAAAATACGACATAAATAAGGTCTCATTATTTTTTTGTCGTCAAGAGTGGTTTGTTATGTCACGAGTCACACGATGCAAAACCTCGTGAGTCATGACGCTAACATTCATAGATTTTCCCTTGAAGACCGGATCACGCCGGTGGCGGGTGGGATCGCAATCTCGTAGGCTAAGGGAGAGTTCGGCCCACGATTTCAACACATCACTGGGCCGGGCGAGACGTGGTCGGTGTTGGACCGGCGTAGCCGTGCCCCATCCGCGGCAGTTTGACCCACCCGCAGAAGTCATTGGATAAAAATAATTGGACGTTTTTGCTACTTGGAGATATCACGGAGCCTGACGTTCATCGCCTCCCTTCATTAGGTGTCACTCGTACCGTGCTTTTTTTTCACACCAAGAGGTCACGAATCGTTCACATGGCCCAAGATTTCCGCAGGATATGTACAAGAAAACAATACGAGCGAGTCGCACCTATTTGCCGACTGAACAACGCCCTCACCAGTATGCCAAAAGTCTGCTCGATGGCCATCCTTGCTTGCGACTGGTAGAAATTCAATGCATCCTGGTCGCCGTGCAAGTTCGTGCCCGGGTAAGGTACGAGCATCTGGTCGGATGCTCCATACGCCGCGTCTCCCACCACGAAGAAAGGCTCTGGCAGGGATCCCAGGAGCTTATCGAACTTCGCCGACGCCCACGCTTGCCGATCGTTCGTGCTTCCTGGGGTGTTTAGGCATGCTGCGATGATCTTGTACCTCGCGTCGCAGATCGCCTGGTGCGCAGCAGAAGGTAGTTAAGGCAGCTAAGGCGGGGCACATTGGGAAAGAGCGGAAGGTAGTAAGTTTGAATATATATTACCTCCGTCGCGCTAGGATCAACAGAGGAGTGGAGAGGCTGCGGTTTTTGTTTTTTGTTGCGTTATCACCGCCCACTGAACATGCGCTTCTCGACAACCACCGTGTCTTGCACTACGGTGCTTTGGGCGAGGCATTCTCGTGTTCGGGCTCTACCCAGCGCGTGTGTGGGTACACTCGTCCAGGCGGGCAAAGGAGAATATACAGGCATGTGCTATTAGTAGAGAAGTTATTACACATACACCCTGAGTCTTCTGAAGGAGTAATAGACGCAATGGAAAGCAAAGTTCGCTGGACGGGACGGGGCGAGACGGCGGGTGTGAAATTCGTACACGTGACAGGACCAGCAATTATTTCGTGTATTGCGCGACGAGACGGGTCGCGCCACAGTTCTTGCGCTTTTGCACGACGGGACGAGAGGGTAAAATAAAGGTGGCACGCGGGACGTCACGGTACATATCTGCCCCCACGGCGGGACGGGACGGTTCCTTCTATTTCGAGCGACGGGACGGGACGGGGCGTTTTTTTTGTTCTTGTTCTGGACGGGACAGGACGGTACGGCACCTTTTTGGGGGGGCTGGGCGGGAAGGAGCACATTGTTTTTCCCAAGACGGGACGGGACGGTACAATTTATTTTCCCTGCACGGGACGGGACGGTACTCTTTGTTTTGTTCCGGACGGGACGGGACGTTACTTTGTTTTATGCTGGACGGACGGGACACATATTTTCCCCACGGCGGGGAGGGACAACAGTGTTGCCTTGTTTTTCTAGGGGGTGGGACGGTTAATACTATAAACATGTGGTGTCGGCGCGTGTGTGGAGATATGCGCGGGGTGGCCGTTTGGTGTGGTAACCATACTTTTGGTATTGGTCTATAATGTGGTATGATATTTATACATACGTCCGACAGTTATTGCTGTAGTACATATGATATTATACATTCCAGGAGTACGATCCCCATTCGTGCTTTGAACTTGGCGCTAAACGGTAGGCTGGCTTTCTTGGTCATAGCGTCTCCCTCATTGCGTCTTTTACTCTGTGTGCTGGTGTGCACCCATCCGACCACCGTCCCGCCGCATATCTGTCGTGATTTCCTGACTCCTTTTCGTTTATGTTTGGACACGTCGGCCAAAATGATAGCGAAAACGAAATGATTTCGTTTTTCGTTTTTCGTTTTCGTTTCTGTATGGACATGCCCTTAGGGCCGTTCCTAACGAACAAAAAAAAATCACGATTCATGACGTTTTGGCATGATAAAATATCACGATTCGTGAGCTTTCTTTGCTAACGCAAAAAGGTGATTTTTCGTCACGATTCGTGATATTTTCAAATTGTCAAAAATCCGATATTTCAAATCCAACGGTATTTGAGGGTTGGGCCAACTCTCGCAGGTAGGTCACGGCCAGGCCGTGCCGGGCCGTCCGCGCCCGACCCGGCCCGCGATTCAAATCGCTGCCCAAGGTCTGACCCGGCTTGTGATATTCCAACCTCAAGTACCATCGGCCAAGCCAGGTCCGCGCGAGGTTCCAATCTCTCTGACATGTCGTCTGCCCTGCTTGGCCCGTGAGAGTTTCAGATTATTTTTGCTTTTTCTTCACGCTGTGTCTCCTCCGCCTCGAGATTTGGAGGCCACATCGTGCTCGTTAGTCCGCACCCAGCAGTGTCTTTAAGCAGCTGCTCGCTGTCCACAATCGTCGTACGAAGCAGGGTCTGCCATGCCCCTACACCGGCCATCGGAGACCGTTGGTGTCGGGTGGGTTACGTAGTGCCTTGATCAGGCGTATTTCGAGCCACGACAAAATGTCATGAATCGTGATTTTGATTTTTAAAGGAAATTGTAAAACAATTGATGTCGTGAATCGTGAGGTTTTTGTCGTGAATCGTGACAAAATATCGCGATTCACGACAAAAACCTCACGAATCGTGATTGTTTTCGTTCGTTAGGAATGGCATGTCTAAACAGAAACGAAAACGAAAAACGAAAAACGAAATTATTTCGTTTTTGGCATCATTTTAGCCGACGTCTCCAAACAGAAACGAATTGGGAACAGCAAGATCCAGGCGAAAACAAACTGAGAGCACAAGCCATGGGCTGTTCACAACTATGTAGACATGCCGACAATCTAGCGCTCGGAACCACAGGTACACCAGAGGAGCAGGAAGAAGCGACGACAATTCGATACCGGGAGGTCATTGGGTCTCCCATGGAGGTGGTCGCGTGTCCAACTTTGACGCCCCGGGATCAAAATTCAAATTATACTGAAAGCCAACTTCCAACCTCATTCTCGAGGGCTGATGCTGAACTCTACTCAAATTCTCTTCGCTTTGGCTCGAACGCCGGCAAACAAAGGCCCTAGGGCGTCGGGGCTGGTGTTGTGGTTGGCCTCCTGGCTGTTTACGGGGGGTCTGTGCAACTGTGTTGCCGTACTAGCTGTGGGTTGCGTGCTGCGTGCGGCAGTCCTGATGTGCTATTTTGATGTGGCTGCGCTGACAAGTAGGACACGCTGAAAAATTGTTGCTGTTCGTGCTTTCGTTCTCCTTTTCGTTTTTCAGCTGTCAACTTTTATGTTTTGGGCAATAGGTTGTAAATAGTTGATTTTCTCAGAACAAAAAAAACGAAGGGGAACACGTTTGTACCAGGGACCAATCAGCGGCCTGTTTTTTGTCATTTCGTTTTTCGTTTTTCGTTTTCGTTTCTGTTTGGACATGCCCTTAGGGCCCCGTACAAACCGAGCGTTTTGACCCTAAAAACAAAACCTGAAAACAAAACCTAAAATGAGTTATGAAGATTCACTCCCTCTGATTGGCGAAACAGAAAAAAATAGACCCAGGAGACCGCGATGGGATATTTTTGCTCTTCGGTTTTGTTTATTCGCAAATCGATTGAAATGGCCCTTAGGGCCCCGTACAAACGGAGCGTTTTGATCCTAAAAACAAAACCTGAAAACAAAACCTAAAATGAGTTATGAAGATTCACTCCCTCTGATTGGCGAAACAGAAAAAAAAGAGACCCAGGAGACCGCGATGGGATATTTTTGCTCTTCGGTTTTGTTTAATCGCAAATCGATTAAAATTACCGTAAGGGCATGTCTGAACAGAAGCGAAAACAAAAACGAAAAACGAAAACGAAAACGAAAAACGAAACCATTTCGTTTTCGGTATCATTTTAGCAGACGTATCCAAACAGAAACGAATTGGGACCAGCAAAGATCCAGGCGAAAACAAACTGAGAGCACAAGCCATGGGCTGTTCACAACTATGTATACATGCCGACAATCTAGCGCTCGGCACCATAGGCCCACCAGAGGAGCAGGCAGAAGCCACGACCATTTTATACGGGGAGGTCGTTGGGCCTCCGATGGAGGTGGTCGCGTGTCGAACTTTGACGCCCCGGGATCAAAATTCAAATGTTACTGAGGACGAACATTCAAATTGGAACATTCAACCTCATTCTCGAGGGCATGATGCTGAACTCTACTCAAATTCTCTTCGCTTTGGCTCGAACGCCGGCATACAAAGGCCCTAGGGCGTCGAGGCTGGTGTTGTGGTTGGCCTGCTGGCTATTTACGGGGGATCTGTGCGGCTGTGGTAAAATATTCACTTAACATACAAAGAGTGATAGACTAAGAATACTGAGGTAGAGCTGGCCAGTACAGTTGACGAGTATATGATTGGACAGAGAGTTGAGTAGTCAGAGACTACTCGAGTACGAGTACGAGTAAGAAGGACGTTCTTTGCTGTGCTCACTGAGCTTGAGACGAAGACCTGTAGGGTGATGATCTGCAACTGCTAGGAGAATGCGGGTAGTTTAACGTAGGAGAACGCGTGCGTGCACGACTCTTGCAGAGTATCTGATAGATCTACTGTAGGAGCGGACGTAGAATTATAGTGACGAGAAGAGTAGGCTGTCACAGCCCCTCTTTCAGCCTTGGGAAATCTGCTTCCATCCTGCTGCTGTGATATTAAAAGACCAATGTTATCTTCTTCTTGCCCCTTGACCTGAACTACTGCCTCTGCCATTCCGAATCAACTAAATTCTGAGGGCATCCCCTTCGGTCTGAGATCACGAGAGACTACCAAAGTCTCTTCCCATCGCAGTGGCGTCGACGGCTTTAAGACACGGCTGAGCTTACGTTCGATTAGAGCTCGGAGGAGACAAAGAATGCCGTCGTTCACGAGCAAGATAGCGAGATGGAGCAAGGCTCCCATGACTCCCACCAGACGTTCCGCAAGGAACCAGGGCAAAGTTGCATCGCCAGCCAATAGCGCTAGTGGGGACCATGTCCCCACCACAGCTGCTGCAGGGCCCACCGGGGCGCAAGGTCAAATTGTCGCAGCCCCCGGGCGCACAACCGTTGCAGCCCACAGGCGCACACTCGTAGCAGCCCCGAGGCGCACGAATGCGGAGCAATCTCCCAATACCAGGAAGTGCGGAATGGACGCGGTGATCGCTTTGTCACGGGGGCGCCTTGGAAGGAGAGACAGCCCGACCTTAAGGCGCCCGGAGCTAACGTGAGCACTGCTGGTGGTTTTTCGGGGTGTGAATACGACCACGGCTCCAACCACGGGGTGGGTTGAATCTTTGTAGTATCCTATGTAGAGGGTTATGTAGGGTGTTACCAGCTAGCTGCAGTCATGCAGAATGCAGACCCTACAGAACTCAGTAGAGCAGGGTACACTCTTCTCCGAGTACCTCGGAGAGTTGAGGTTGTTGGTGTCCAATGTGAGGTGTATTGGACCGGTAGCCCCGGATGACGGCACAATGCAGTTAGCCATCAAAACTAGCATCGACGACCAACTCGCACCCCTGGGCGCACAGAGTTTTTCTGGCAGGAACATGACAGCAGTACCGTTTGCGAACGTAGACGAATTATTGGGGGCTTTGGATGATTTATCGCTGAATCAGTCGGTAGCGAGCAGGTCGTCACGAGTCTACGGGGGGGGCGCGTCGGTGCACAGCAGTGGTAATAGGAATATAACGTACCCGAGAAACTTCAACAATCAGAAGTTTGGGGGGGTCATGGCTGTAGACCAGAGAGAGGTGGACTTCGAGGACGAAGATCTTGAGTTCGAGAAAGTCTATGTTATTATGCAGAGCCGTGGCGTTTTCGGCAGGAATAATAATTAACCATTTTGTACATCAATTATGATACGAGGGAGGCAAAAGATGCTGCCCGAAGAGCCTTCGGACCGAGAGGACTGAACTGTGGCGAAGATACCCATTTTGCACGTGACTGTCCCGCACCTTACATTAACAAATCTCGCATAATTAACCCAGCAGTGGGAGAGGGAACCCAAACAGAGGTATGGACGCGGTGGCGTAGGTGGCAACAGCGGTTATGGCAATGGCATGCCAACAGGCGGGATGCGCGGGATCGCAGAGGTAATGGAAAAGGCGACGGTAAGTGGGTCGACTTGCCGGTAGCACCACGACCCCCGTTGCAATCCAATTTCATTTCGCACAGGTATAAGTGCGACCGGGAGAAGGGAATCCGGAAAAGGAGGGGAGGCCCTCCGAGCGTCTCAGGGCGTGAGGAAGAGTTCGGTGGGAACAACGGTGCACAACGTGAGTCCAAGTCAAGAGGTAAGATACAATCTGCCTGTTGTCGGTAAGAACGGGGGTGTAGTTGATAGTTGTCTCTCTGCAGAGAGCGGAAGTAATTATCCCGACGTCTGATTGTGCGCTAACCCCATAAAATCAACGTTCTGAGCAAGCTCCATCGCAAGTAGTAGTAGCGTGACGGGTAGGTTTGGCAGCCCGGACGGCGTAAAAACTAGGTATAAGCTACCTAGAAAAGCGCAAGTTCGAAGCAACGAGAAATCGTTGAGTGTGTTGGTTCAGAGTCAAACCCAACACAAGTCACTGTTTGCTGTCAACAGGGCAAAAGGCACGCCTGCTTCAAGTGTACAGTTGCAGAGAGAGAGTTACCCCCCACCGATAGTTTTAGAGCCCGGGGAGGTGGAAAAAAAGGAGCGACGTCTTGCCCGCCTGGCAGAACCCGTGAGTTTTCCCCGCCGGTAATGGCAATACAGCCTAAGATCAGTAACGATAACGTTGGAAACAATGCGCAAAATGTACCACACTTCCGAGTGAAAAATCGTACCCGAGTAGATACGATGTCGACCATGATTGAGCGAGACACGGCTGGCCCGGTGGAAAGTGTTGATGTATCCAACACGACCCCAAATACACAGAGCACGGATAGAAGTACTGTAGTAAAGTTAAACAGGGAGAGTTTTCGAGTAAACCAGGCATGCCAGATAGCATATATGCACTCGATACCACGCAGAATCAGAATAATAACTTGCCATCCATGGTCTTCCCACCTTGCCAGGTGGAGATATAGGGCGGAGAACGAGCAGATTATTTACCAGAGTTTACGAGAGCCGTGGGGGGAAGGTGACACTCGACAGGAGGCGTCACACTGCACGAGCACGGATTTTCGGAGGATCCAAGACTACACGTACACAAGGCTGCACGGTGCTGCTGGACACTAAGCGCCCATCCACTTTCATTCAACGCAAGGTATGGCAGCGTATGCTTGGGTACGGGGCGTCGTCTGAGAACGATCTAACAGAGATATCAGAAATAAGGTGGGGAGGTTTTGATGGTATACCTTTGATAACGACCAGCAGAGTACGATAAAATGTGCAGATGGGGGGAGAAGGGGGAATTCTCTCGAGCGATAAACGAGCACATACTGTCTGTTTAGCAGTACACGCAAACGTAGTACCTGACGAAGTAATGAATCATGCAGTATTACTAGGGCGAAAAAGTTGGGCAGATTTTCCAACTAGAAAATACGCTGAAATCAATAACACTGAAACCGAAGTAACGTTTTTTGTGCGTGATAACGTGATCGACGAAAACGAGCAGCGCTATA
This sequence comes from Saccharina japonica, assembly GCA_008828725.1. Lineage (NCBI taxonomy): Eukaryota > Phaeophyceae > Laminariales > Laminariaceae > Saccharina > Saccharina japonica. The sequence continues at coordinate 426,836 of MEHQ01001205.1, read as the reverse complement.
CCGAGTGGGTCAATAGTGCGGTAGGGTTGATAGAGTCAAGCAGCGAGGGAGCTGTGGTTGCAAGGTTTTCGGGAAACCGATGCAGAATACCAAGTGCAATATCGTGGGTGAAAATCGAGATTACTAATACAGACGGAACGGCGGCGCCCGACTCATCCCACGTTAGGGGCGCAGCAGCGTTTTCTGAGCTCCTCACATAAGGAGCGCAGTATCTCACCCGAAACAGGACTTCGGAAACATTTTTTCTCGGAACCCGACTAAAGCTTCCAATGCGGTAGTCCCAAACCCCCAAACCAAGCATACCAGTAAAATAACAAGAGTATCCGGTGGGTACTCTTCTCAGGAGCTCAACCGGTCAGAACATTTTGAGCCAAAAAGTGGTACCCCTACCGTGGGATTGATCGCCCGATGGTATGTATTATATCCGTTTAAATAAGGGCTGGTTACCCAGGGAAGCCTTAGTAGAGGCCGGTACATCTGAAATTCCACTTCGACACTCGGGAGATCAACCATATAAATTGCAACCGAACATGAAACTGGGAGTAGGAGGTGCAAGTTTAGTCCGGAGTGACCTGACGAAAGCACAGTTCATACCCACCCCTTCAAACACGATAAATGCAGTGGAAGCTGTAGAAAAAGAAACTGAAAAACAGCGCGAACCTCCGCCAGAAGTTTTAGCCAGTGTGAATACGGATCAGAAAGCAGCTTTTGTAAGATTGTGGCAGCGGGTGCCCCCTCACTTACAGGAAATAAATTTCGATTTCGAAAAAGAGCTGTGGAAGGCAGACGATATGGACGCTTGGGGAGAACTGTTGTGTCAGTATAAGCACCGTTTTTTCCATCACAGTACAGATCTGGGACACGGTACAGTTGACCTGTTCGGCGTAATACTCAAAAATGATGCGAGACCAGTCAAACAGAGACCGTCCCGTCACTCTCCAGTATTGGCAGCGAAAATAAAAACAGAAATTGATAAGCTAGTGCTGGCAGGATTACTGCGAAGATCATACTTCAACTGGTCAAGTTCATTAGTAGTGATCGCGAAAGCCGATGGGATGATTCGGATAACGTGTAACTACAAGAAGGTCAACGAACAATCTGTCATTCCAGTTTTACCACTACCAACGGTAGATGACCTTTAATCAGATTTAGGGGGAGCACATGTTTTCAGTACGATGGATATAGTCAGGGGATTTTTCCAGTGTTCAATACACGAGCATTCCATACCCCTCACAGTAGTGTGTGCGCAATCTGGGAATTGAGAGTGGACGGTCATACCGATGGGACTTGCGTCAAGCCCTGGGTGGTTTTAATCGATCATTCATCCGCGTGTTTGACGGTCTGGAACGAGTGCGATTTTTATTGACGACATCGTCTGTTTTTCGAAAAACGGCCAGGAACATATCGGTGATTTACGGAACTTTTTCGAGCGGCCGACCACTTTTGACCTGAATTTAGCGCCGAAGAAAGCACATCTAGGAGTACAAGTTGTGAAATGTTTGGGCCACAGAGTAACAGCAGAAGGGATAGTGCCCGACCCGGGAAAAGTAGAAGCACTAACGAAAATGCCAATGCCTTCGAACGTTAGTCAGCTACGATCACGGTTGGGAGCGATGAGTTATTACCGGAATTGTTTGCCGAAAATGGCGGCAGAAACAAAGAGCCTAAATTCATTTCTGAAAAAGGGTGTAACATTTGAGTTCAAACTTGATCACATACCAATAGTACAAACCTTGTTAGGACAGCTATCGAGCCCCACAGTATTAGCTTTTCCGGATTATGCGGCAGCAATTTCGGTTGACCGGCCATTTCAGTTAATCACAGACGCGTGCGCGGACGGATTAGGCGCGGTGATAGAGCAAGACCAAAGTGATGGTACGACTCGACCGATCAGCTTTTTAAGCAGGTCCACACTCCCAAACCAAAAACAAATGGAGTACCACGAAACTTGAGTGTGCAGCAATTGTTTGGGCAGTTAAGAAAAATCGCCAATTATTTTACGGTATTCCATTTATCGTGGTGAGTGATCACCAGCCGCTGAAAAACCTCGGGAGCTTGGTCACGAAAGTTACCAGAGTACAAAGGTGGTTTGATTTGTTTGAGCGCATATAACTACAAACGGACAGAAATCCAGGACAGTACGTACGAGAGGCTGCTGGGAGATGAGCCAGTGAGGACCTATGTACCGCTACTTTTGCGACGTTGGGCAATGGACTGTGCGCACAAGGAAGCTGTACAATTGGGAGAGAAGGTGACTCTTGGGGTACTGCAGAGATATTATTGGTCGATCGGTATGGCTGAGAGTGTAAAATGGTGGATCCGGAAATGCTATACTTGTCAGGCACGCAAAAGCACCCGGAATACAGTGCGTTGGCCACTGATATCCTTACCACTACCCAGTAGGCCCGGACAGACGATATCGTTGGACCTTTTAGGACCCCTGCCGGTAACGGTGAAGGGGAACGAATACGTCTTTTTGGTAGTAGATATAATTAGCCGTCACGCTGAGGCGTACGCAATTACTAAGTGGGAGAAAAACACGGAAGGGTATGCAGCGAGGTTGGTTCACGACGATATTCCAAGGTGGGGTTGTCCACATAGTTTACTGTCAGATCGAGGTCCGGAATTCGTGTCAGTAGTGTGACGAGGGGTTTGTAAGATGCTGGGCTCAGTGAACAAGTATACAAGCTCATACCACCCCCAAAGACTACACCACACATTGTGCCAAATGTTGTCATATGTCATCGCCGACGACCAGAATATTGGGACGAAGTGTTGCTGCATGCAATAGCCGCCCACAACAATAACGTGAGCAGGGGGATCGGCCTAGCTCCGAATGAAGTACACATAGGATGGTATCCGAGGTTACCGATGACTATATTAGAGGGTAGTGGCGTGAAGGGCCACCAGAGCGTAAAAATAGACCAGCTTGATTATCTTGAGTTGATGAGGGACAGGCAAGTGCGAGCGTATAGATTAGTTCGGGAGGAGGATCGACTAATAAAAGCGAAACACCATGCCGCAAACGAAAAAATTGATGCAGCCATGACCAATCGAATGAAATTTGTAGCGGGAGATTGGGCGTGGGTATACGACGACCATAGCACGATACCGGGAGGAGGAAAACATGTGCACAAGCCAGCTGAGGGCAGCTCGGCCAGAAAATTGTTTGCATTAATTGATAAACTTGCCCATTGTTGGACCGGACCATACACGGTGTTATGCGTAGGACCAGGAAAGACGGGTGATGGTAGAGAGGTGGGACCAAAGTTACTGTTGTTGGATATACTAACAGATGACCAGGTCGCGGGATAAATGCAAGGGTGTCGGTACACCGGCGCAAGAAATGTTAGAATCCACACGAGGGAGCGACGGCACCGAAATTTTTGCCATGGTCAATGAGCAACTACGTGCTGAACAAATACTCAGAGATTTCACCCCCGTTTCACCTGACGACAGACGACGTGACAGTAGAATTAGACACTCATCGTGTCACGCCGAGTACGTTAACCAAGCATCGACTGACTAGAGGACTAGGCGGAAAAGTTGTGGTGCAATATTATACGTACTGGGAAGGGTTAGAAAGATCCACATGGGAACATGAGGAGGAATGAACGCAGTATGGAAATTGCGTGATGGGATATTGGGCAGGTGACCCTGTACAAGTCAAGGGGGAAAACGCGAAGTATAGCCTGTACCGAGTAGAAATGTCTAAAAGAGCCATAGCTCGTGCAAAAGACGAGAGACACGTGCCTGCAGGATACTTCGTTTGCTGTGACACCCGAGAGAGGCCGAGACTGTATACACCTGACATCGCTGGTTCGTACATTTATTTCAATACGGCCCATACAGGTTGGCAGCTGGCGAGAGTGGTCGGGATAGCGGAGGACGCGGAGAGCATGAGCCTTTCTCACACCATCAAAATGCTGGATTTGGGGATGCAGTACAACGTGAACCTATCACAAGACACGTTGACAACTGTTGGAGAGGAGCCCGGAGACTGGTGCTGGCATGTGCACCGGAGGACCAGAAGCGTCAAGAACTTCAAGCCATCGCTGGAGTAGATAGACGGGGGAGGGGTTGACACTTTATTGGGCAGGGGGGAAGGATCCAACCGCAAGAATGACGAAACAAGTCGGTAATGGAGCCAAGGGAGGTTGACACTTTATTGGGCAGGGGGGAAGGATCCAACCGCCGTATTGACGTAACAAGTCCGTAATGGAGCCAAGGGAAGTTGACACTTTATTGGGCAGGGATGGAGGTTTTAACTACAGCATTAACGTAACAGTCGGTGCAGAAACCAAAGGAGGTTGATACGAAAAAGAGCTGTTGAGAAATTAGAGAACACAAAATTTCATTATGTAGACTGTCCTGGACTGTTTGTTTGTTTGTTTGTTTGTTTTGTTCTTTTTCCCCCTCCCCCCTACCGCCGCACCATTGCACCACCACCTCGGGATGACGTGTCAATGTGTTATCTCTCGGGTCTTGCTTGTTTGAGTGTTTGCTTGTACTTTTGACTTGTCTCTTTGTCTTTATTGTCTTCGTCTTTTTCCCTTCGTTGTTTTTGACCTTTTGCAGTTACACTGCTCGCAGGCCGGGGGTACATCAGTCACACGGGACCATAGTTCCCTTCCCCCGTATCATGTCTGCGTTTATAATCGGGGTGGAGGACTCGATTTGTTTGCCTGACCGGCGTGAACCCGGCACGGAACACCCCGGCATTATAGGGGCACCAAGATAGAATCAGGGGGCGTGTACCCCCGATTGGTGATGTTGACTTTTCCATTTATATTTTTACCTTCACATAGCGTGTAGAGGGGAGCGGAGGGCTCCAGACTATCTGTTTTTGACTGGCTTTGATCGCTTTGCGGACCCTTCGGGTTCCACTTTTATTTCAGTATACCTTTTTTGGGTAAGTTAGCCTGTGACCACGGGAATCGACCGTGTCAAGTGTTGGATTAGTACGGACAGATGGAGGTACTGGATAGAGAGACCGGCACGGTTTTTAATGTGAAGACAACAAAAAAGCAACGATGGTTTTATTGCAGGCCAATGTTTCGGATGATTTTGTTTTTGGAGTTATTCAGAGTTATTAGTCAAATGGGTATACTTGCACGTTAACCGTAGCATTGCTAACGAGCCTATCACGCTTCGAGGGTTGTTCCACTGTACGCCTTAGGAAATGGGACAGTGGAGCAGGTGTGGCTTTATTTAGGTGATATTGGCATTTTGGATGTAATTTTCGAGTGCGTTACAGAGGTTAGGGACTGAGGGGATTAGGTCAGTCTCCAGTTGGCAGGTAGCAGGCTCACCTGTGTTGCAGTGCCCACCAAAAAAACACGATTTTATCAAATCTCTTGACAAAGAGACACTGGAACCACGTCTACCCCAGTTGTTTTTCCTGTAGGACTTTTCGTAATTCTGCCCTAGCTCTGAACTTTCCCATTAATACAAAACTTGGCAGGGCAGATATAAGCTCCTTGGTACACTCCCGTCAGTGTGCCAAAGCGGCAGCCGATTCCGTGGCCTCCTTCGATGCGGACCTCGTCGTTGAAGTTTGAAAATGTGGTTCCAGCTGCTTGAATATGCGGTTTCTCGTACTGTATTCAAGTATTTTTTTTCCTGCTGTAAAACGAGCACGAGGTACTTTTCGAAAAAAAAAATCTGCTGTAGAACGAGCACGAGCTCGTTCTACTGCAGGGAAAAAAAATACTTGGCTACAGTACTGGAATCCACAAATTCAAGCGCGTGGAACCACATTTTCAATTTTCAGCGACGAGGTCCGCATCGAAGGAGGGCGCGGAAACTGCTGTCGTTTTGGCACACTCACGGGAGTGCACCAAGGAGCTCATATCTGCCTTGCCAAATATTGGATTAATGGGAAAGTTCGGAGCTAGAGCAGAACTACGGAATGTCCTACAGGAAAATAAAACGGGGCAGGTGTGGTTCCAGGGTCTCTGTGTCAAGAGTTTTTTTTTGGTTTTGTGGGCACTGCAACACAGGTGGGCTATCCTGCTGAGACTATCTGCTAGCCACTGCGGTAAGAGTAACTAACGTACAGAGAGTGATAAGACTGCTGTTAGACTAACAATACTGAGGTAGAGCTGGCCAGTACAGTTGACGAGTATATGATTGGACAGAGAGTTGAGTAGTCAGAGACTACTCGAGTACGAGTATGAGTAAGAAGGACGTTATTTGCTGTGTTCACTGTGCTTGAGACGTAGACCTCTAGGTTGATGATCTACAACTGCTAGGAGAATGCTGGTAGTTTAACGTAGGAGAACGCGTGCGTGCACGACTCTTGCAAAGTATCTGATAGATCTACTGTAGGAGCGGACGTAGAATTAAAGGGCGGTAAGAGAAGGCTGTCACAGCCCCTCTTTTAGCCTTGGGAAATCTGCTTCCATCCTGCTGTGGATACAATAAAAACAACAATTTCTTCTTCTTCTTGCCCCTTGACCTGAACTACTGCCTCTGCCATTCCGAACCAACTAAACTCTGAGGGCATCCCCTTCGGTCTGAGATCACGAGAGACTACCAAAGTATCTTTCCATCGCAGTACGAGGTTGGGTTTCCACATTGTATAGTGGTATTTTTACCCTACATGTAGGGGGAGTCAGGATGGGCAGCAGTGCAGACACACCAACACACCACGATCAGCCACAACCAACAGCGACTCATCCGACGGACACGTACGGTAAAAAGAGGGCAGGTAGAACTGGCGTTGTACTGATATAACCGCTATTTGAGAAGTGATACCAGTTTATGAGAAGAACATCATCATAATTTGTGGACAGAGAGAAAAATAGAAGTGTATCATTTCATACTCTGGTCAAGAGGGAATACAACACACGTACAGGGGTTTGGCGGCAGGCGCGGTCTTCTACATTATTTTCTTTTCTTATGGAAGTGGGTGGAAACTTCCATGGAAGCTTCCACCACTTCCATGGAAGCTTCCACCACTTCCATGTAAGCTTCCATCACTTCCATGGAAGCTTCCAGCACTTCCATGGAAGCACCCACCCGCTTCCATGGAAGTGATGGAAGCTTACATGGAAGTGGTTGAAGCTTCCATGGAAGCTTCCACCGAAGTAGTTGGAAATTTCCATGGAAGCTTCCGTGAAAGCTTCCACCGCTTGCATGGAAGCTTCCATCACTTCGATGGAAGCTGATTCCATTTGAGCTTCCACGGAAGCAGTGAAAGCTTTCACGAAAAGTTTGGAGTACTTCCACGGAAGCTGTCGCCATCCCCGTGGAAGCTACTTCCATGGAAGCTTTCTTTATCACTTCCATGGAAACTTCCACAACCTAATTTCATGGAAGCTTCCACCACTTCATGGAAGCTTCCACCACATTATGGAAACTTCCAACCGGACAAGAATCCGCCTTGGTTGCGTCTTTCGATTGCGAGAGCTTTACGTGGCCGATTTCCTCAATCTCGGCGTCTACAGAATCGGCCGAGCTTGGGCTAACAAGTGTCGTCATCGTGATGTCGACTGGTGAGTATTTGTAAATGCGAAAGGTTGACGCGTGCTCTGAACTCCACCTCAGTGTCTAGTCGCATGGTCAGGGCGGTCTGGCCGTCTGCCGTTGCGCGTTATCGTCGTATAGAACGGTCTTCCTGGTGTCGATACAAGGTTTAGCGCATCTTGAAAAAAACTATCCGGTCAATGTGCTAGCCGGTGTCGATACACTCTACAGCATGTGTCTGTCACCTAAATAATATGAGTGCTTTAACACGCTAGTGCGCGAGGCATAGTCAGTGGAACGTCTACGTAGTTGAGATGAGTCTCTTGAGGTACGACGAAGAGGTACGCACACGCGTGTCGTAGATCAGGGTTAATATCCATGAAGTCCTGCATGCTTTTGTTCGTCGAAGACTTTAGTGTATAGTAAATAGACAATAGGCTGCGAGTAGTCCGACCAAGTAACGGACCAAGTAACGAACATTGCCCCGGGCAGGCACGCGAGATTTAGTCTCGGGCGGGCACGAACACCAATTGTGCAGCCCAGACTCGAGCGGCTTCTTCACAGATGAAGGCGACGGGGCATGTCATTGAGAATTTCGTTTTGGATGACGATCAACGTTCATGGACCTCCGTAACATTGTCAAATTATACCTTGGCAACACCATGAGGCTCCATGACGCCGTGGTAGCCAAGAACAATGCCCTGTCATGGCTACCCACTACGCCGCACGTGTTGGTTCAGGCGTGCCGTGACTTTCCGGTGTCCCCCTCCTAGGTTGAGGTAGTATCACCATGCCTCCTGGTGCCGACGACCCTGAAGCGACGGACGCTGAAAGCGACGGAAAGACGCTGGGACATGTTACGCGCCCGGGCCACATGAGACTTTTCTTAAATTTGCTTTCAGCCTTGGTGAGATCAATCTTCCACCCTCCATCGCCTCGAAGACGGGACCTCGCCGCCGGTCACGTATCGAGGACGCTGCCCTGCTCTCTTCCATATTGAACTTCCGTCATGAAAAGGAACGCAATGACGCGTTCCGCGAACGACTTCATCGCGCCTTCACCCGGTACCACTTGGATGCCACTAAACCAGGAGGTGAGATAAAATGCTCTGTGTAATGCAAACATGTGTACTTCCTGGTATCATTGTACACGCGTTCTGCGTTTGTTTCGTAGTACATTAATGCTACGATATGTTCGCGTATCTGCCGTATGAATATGTATTAAAACTCGATTTCGCGTATCTATTGTTCCCCAGTCGCCACATACATAGCGCACATTAATAACAAATATTCAAGCCGACGCAGGCTGGAAAAGTTTTTTATAATGAGTACGTAATACTAGAAGGACACTGGTGCGGAGGGGACTGATACATAGGGAATTTAGGACCACGGTATTCGTAGACAAACACCTAAATATGCTCCAATTTTTACTCTCGCAATTCAGGGTCCTATTTACTATAGATGCTCCCCCGCAAGATATTGACTGTGTAATTTGATACCCTGGTATGTTCCTCCTGTAGAGCCCGGCCTGCGATTTGAATTGATCGTTTTCATATGACTTGCCTGTGTATTCGACATATCAGGGGTGTGCAATGCACGTAGCGGCTACAAGCACCCGTTTCGTCAATGCATTATACTCGTCACGGGTGCGAGTAGCATTTTTGTACCCGAGAGTATTTCGGGGCCGGTTGTTGTATGATGTTTTGGGTGGGCCGTATTGCACATATGTATGAATTCTAGTACCTATATACGTGTACTTCTTCTCACACTGTATGATAGTTATACTGACCCTAGGAATTGCGCCAGTGTATTGGGCACACAAAAACTGACGCTTTTCAATATTCCAGCGCTTATTCCAGTACCAAAAGCTATGCAAAAGGGCGGGATTCTCGCGTGCCCCGGCTGTTTGTTATTATGGATTTGCGTAGTATTCGGTGGTCGCGAGTTCGTACATATAACGGCCGATTTTCCTGATTGGGAATTGCCTTTTCGATGAGTCAAAATCTCACCACGGTGGGATTCGAACTTGGGTACGGATGCTATTATTGGAACCATCTAGAGCTTACCACTAGACTACCCGGGCGACCGTACCTGATTCATTATACACCTGGTATGTGTTTCCCTTGTTTCCTGTGACCGTTGTGCCGGGAGGTATATGCCCAGCAAAACAAATAACAGAATGCCGGCAGATCACGCCTAATCGTTTCCGTCGGTATGGCACACGTTGTTCTCGCCCTGCCACCCTCGGTTTAATCTTCGGGGCAATACATGGTTGTTTCCGTTCTGTTGTGCGCAAAAGGAACAAACTATGACACCAGGTTATACCATTTTTGCTTGAAAATACTGTTCCACCAACGTGCTTCAATATGTGGTACCATGTGCACCTATGTGTATACTGTATATGTGTGTATGTGGGCGGCGGGGTTCAAAATTATTGAACCGTACAGACGTCAAACGAATATTATGCTGTTGATGTATTTGCCGTGGTTACCAGCGGCTAGGCACCTTAGCAAGGCTCTGCCAGCCTACAGCACCCAGAAAAACAATGTGGGACGGGCACCATTTGTCTATTTCATTTTGCCACCACCAACAGTTGGGGACCTTGCCAACACCATCTATGACCAGTGGCCACAAAGAGCGATGGCCAGCGAGTGGTTAAGGGTCTTGTATTAAGTGTCCCGCCATCCATGCTAACAACGGAATATTTGATTGTGTACAGACCCCTGCTCGGCTTTATGCGCGGAAGATAATGAAATCAACCGAGTAAGCGTTGACGAAGAGAAGGATACGCTGCGAGAGTGCCCTACCTGAGGAGGGTGTATGGGGTGTAAAGGGAAGTAGTCATGGAGAGAGATTGGGAAGCTGAACTTTTTTATGGAGATACAGACGGCCTTTGGCAGGTATGGCCACCTGCCGCAAGCAGCCGTGGATTCGTGATACTGCAACAGTGATACCGAAAGCAGGAAATCAGGTTGTTCTGATACCAGGCTAGGCGACTAAAACGGGATGGAGATGTGGAAGATGTTGCTTACACTGGGACGAATGGGTAGGTGGAATGAGACACACACCCGCAGGCACACTAATTGACAAACGCAGACAACTTTTGGACAAGTTTGCCGACAGCAAGGAAGGCGACTGCGGCTAAACATATGTAGTACAGGTTGAAAAGTGGGGGGAGAAGATCGCGGCCGAAGCTAGTGGAGCACTGTGATTCACCTGATGCTCATGACGTCTCGCTTGCTGTAGCCAAAGGTTTGTCCGCGACCTGGCTATGGTTCGCCTTCTGAAAATATCGTCATTAGAGTGTTTGCGATAGAAGTGAGAAAAAAATAACTTGATTTTCGCTAAAAAAAAGTGAATTCCCTTCCCTTCACGATTTCGGTGTGTTTGCGATAGAAGTAAACCCAAATCCTGCAGGCGACGCCTCCGAAATAACCAAGGGAAGAGGGGTGTACCAAGAACAGAACGAAAACAAAAACTAGCGTACGAGAGGAGCGGCAGCCCAGAAACGGTAGGGGCGGCAGGGACAACCGCAGTGCCGCCGCTGCCACGACCGCAAGCAGCAGCACAGTTGGCTGCAGCTACGTGGTGGCAGCTAACGGCAGCGTCTGCTCCAGCAACATAAACAAACAGCAGCGGCGGCCCCAGCAGCAGCAGCAGCAGCAACAGCAGTAGCAGCAGCAGAGCAGCAAAGCAACAGCTTCCGTTTTTGCTTTTTTCATTTTTGCGACCGACTATTCTTCTCGTCGTGTTCTGCTCCTGCTGCTGCCCTCGACCAACGCGCGACAATGCGCCGGCAAGCTCCGCTCCAAGCCCGCCCGGCGCCCGGCATATACAGACCGTGGCGGCGCGCCACCGCTGCTGCTACTGCTGCTTCTGCTGCTACCGCAGTGTGATGGAATTGAAATGGTACCACGTGTTGCGACGAGTACAATTTCAACGGTACTGATGAGCGTCGTGCGTGCGAAGTTTGTGGCCGTCGAATTATTCTGCCTGAACAATGCGCGGGAGTTGTTAGGACCAGACGCTAGTGTCGGTTGTTACGAATGCAGAGCTTAAATAGGACGACAGCACCGATACTAGGAGCGTCGTACCGAAGCTCGTGCTTGCGGTCATTCTACAATGTTAATCTTGCCGGGAGGGAACATGGCGCTGCACAGTGTTGATCGGTGGTTACGGGCCATCGCGTGCAATAGAGACGCGGCTGTTTTTTACGTGTTTGGTCTGCATCCCAAAGGCGTTGAGGTAGTAACGAGGAACTAAAAGGTACCGCCGTGTGTTCGTCGTTTGAACCAAAGGGTTCCTGGCTGAAGCCCGTTGAAGTTTTACAGGGTGTGAAGCCGGCGGGCATGCCCTGTGCTTAGGCGACACGTACATGGTCGACACAACTGCAAAAATACGTCAAAGTAGCGTATGCTTGGAACTAGGAGACCGTTCGCAAATCCGCTCATCCAACCACCGCCTTTACGTCCGCGCGAGTTGTCGGTTCGACATTGTGAGTGTTCTTGATGACATTCAACTTCGCCAGACATGAGGGTTCGTTTATGTTGCGGCGGTAAATATAGTATCGGCTGCAATCACTACTGCATGGCGATGGGAGGGAGGAAACAAGGTACCTTAGATTCGCGGCCAGCAGAGTAAGGCCAACGGCACGAAATAATGCGACAAGGACAAAGGTGATACGTTTCGCCGATGTGCCTCAGCTTTCGGAGAAATAATTCTACATATGCAGTGGCGATGGTTAAAGGCTTTCGGTGGCAGCGGAGATAACGACCCTTCTTCGAGGGTGTACTAATTATGAGTAGTTTTTTTTTTTTTACAGACTTCCACCTGAATTAAAAAAATGAGTCTGTTTACGAAATGGCCGACATGAACTACAGGCTTATCTGGAGACGCGGGTCAACAGGTGATGGCCAAAACACAAACGAGCAAAAGCATGCGTCTGGCCCCTAGCTTCGTACATTGTTTTAAAAGTGTTTATTGTTTATATTTGCCGGCAGACGGTTGGAAAACGACGAGATATCTAAATTCACCTCGACGGCTCGTGTTAGCACTTCTCAGGTACAAATATACAGATAAACATCGATAGCCAGGGCAAAACCCGTTACTCTCCACCAGTATACACAGCAGTATTAGAGCCTGATGTTCATCAATTCGTTTCCTCACACACGGCCTCGGGAAGTACAAAATATGGGTTTCCTACTCATCTAAAATATGCTGGTCAAGCATTACTGCGTTACTACAACCAACCGTGTTATAAAGCGCGTTGACGACTTTGTGTGCTATTGTTGGGGATTTTATGTACTATATGTACTTTGTATATACGAAGTGTACCCTGAACGACGTCGACGAGATGTATTCGGCAAACGTCTGCCTAAAGCTGGATGGTATCGTGCGGCCACCAAAGTTCTGGTGAACACAAACAACGCGTACATTTACGGAGTTGTGTCTAGCGGTGATCCCAACATGCCGCCTCTATCAGACGAGTGGTGCGGAACCGAAATACGCATGCACAGTGTGGCTTCCTCGACTCCCGTCGATCCCCTGGGCGCTTTCACCAAACAAGACAAGTCCTTAGTTAAGCCTTGCATCCTGCCTTCATACATGTGATAAAAATGAGGCAATCATATATTCATAATACTCCTAAAATTTAAGGGAAAACAAATCCTTCATTTCCACCCCACCTCGGTCGCTGACTGCATCGCATACTCGCCTGGCGACGAAATGACGAACGGAACAAACAATACCCCTACGCCCTCCTACCCTGTATGGGCACATAGCGTCGTAATAATCAGGTATAAGCAACAGAAAGCCGGGAGTGCTACGTATGGCTGTTAGATAGGTTCTTCTTCAAACCTCGGCCGCCACCGGATATTCGTACCGGTACGTCCCTTCACCCACGGAGGCGATCCTCCCACCAAGGCGGCCTCGGCCAAAGTCTGCTATGCAGTCGTGCAAGACGCCATAAACCCAAACACATATGAGTGACATGCACCCAAGCTGTTGGCTCGATCTGTATCCATTCTCCATAAAGGATACGCCTCGACCATTGATCTAACACATATCTACTTCACCAATCAGTCGCATGCGCATATTTCGAGGGCAACAGGTGAGGTATGCACTGACAATGGGCATAAGCTCGGCGCGACGCTCTACGAAAAATGGGACGAAGGGCATATTAGTCTAAAGACATACGGCGAGTTCCAACTCTGTCTTCATAGGCTCGCCTGGTTGGTGGTCGTTCGATAAGGACGCCAGAGTCTGCGGCATAGCCGGACGGGTCTCTTTGTTGGCCGTTCCCACAGCGCTGTCCTTGAGGTGCCTCCCTAAATCGATGGGAAATGAGGTGTAAGGGAGTTCCTCCTTTACGCCTATACCCCCCGTTTGAACAAACACCCGTTCCACGGTTTCGCTGGGATCGAGGCCGTGCCGAGGGCGCCCCTCATTGAGCTCCAGCCTCAATCGCTTCAGACGATGCAACGCCCCTGGCGGTGAATGGGGGCCAGCTAAGGAACCGCCCAAACCGTTGTTATTTTTCTGGGTTGGAGAGGCCGCCGCAACTTCGCTTGGTACACCGCGTGCTGCTTCGGTTGTGCTAGGGCCATGTGAATAGTGCCTCGTCCGGACGTTCACCATTCCCACACCAGCATGTTGCTTGCAGTACCTCGCGGTATTGTTTCCCTTTACATTATAGGACGGGTACTTCGTGCAGGAGTTATTCGAGCAAAGTTTGGTATGGACGTTAATCATACCGCCCGCGGCGTGTTGCCTGCAGAACATTGGTGTCTTGCTTCCCTCTATATTATACCACGCTCTCTTTGTGCAAGACTCGTTTACGCAAAACGCGATTCTGACGTCCACCATGCCGTCGGTGGCGTGTTGCTTGCAGTACGCGCGTTGCTTGCTGCCTCTGGCATTGAAGTGTGGGATTACTGTGCAATTGTCGCGTAAGCAACGCCTGTTGGTGATGTCGACCATGCCGTCCTTGGCATGTTGCTTACAGTAGACCGCTGCCTTCAAGCCCTCCACATTGAAGTTCGGAGACTTCGTGCAAGATTCGTGCGAGCAGCGTTTGCTGATGATGTTGACCATACCGTCCTCGGCATGTCGCCGGCAGTACAGTGCCGTCATTTTGCCCTTCGCATTAAAGCTCGGCTGCATGGTGCAGGATTCCTGTGAGCAAAGCTTGCTGCACACGTTGACCATACCGTCTTCGGCATGTTTCCTGCAGTACACTGGTGTCTTGTTGCCCTCCTTATTAAAATACGGGCGCTTCGTGCAGGAGACATACAAGCAACGCTTTGTGACAACGTCAATCATGCCATCCTCCGCATGTTGCTTGCAGTACAACGCTGGTTTGCTGCCCTGTACATTAAAGCTAGGCTGCTTCGTGCAGGATTCATGTGAGCAGCGTTTGCAAAGGACATTCACCATGCCATTGTCAGCATGCTGCTTGCAGTACATCCCTACCCTGCTGCCGTCCACATTGTAATATGGGCGCTTCGTGCAGGATTCATGCGAGCAACGGTGAAGGCAGATGAATACCATGCCGTCTTCAGCATGTTGCTTGCAATACACCCTCTCGATGCCTCCCTCGATGTTGAACGTCGCAGGTTTTTTGCACTGATGGTACCGGCAACGCCCCATTATCGTCACGGTGTGTAATGAAAAGCCGTCAGCCAGCTGAAGAGGAACGGCCAGCAGGGCCGAGAGGACCTCTACCGTCGTAGGCACACCTATCATTCGTAAAAGCGGTAGCAGCGGCGTGGACGAGATATTTCAGGGTCTAGAGAAGAAGACGTTTTGACAGGAGCTTTAATATTCGTGTTTCTCACGTAAGCGTTTGGTCACAGCGTGGCTTCTGTCACAAGCAATATTATATATTCTGGAAACAATAATCGCAAACACAGTTTCGAACAACATTCGGGGATGCCGTCGGTACTACGGGCGTTTTTATAGTTCACATTCAGGTAGAGAAAATAGTTTGAGTGGGCAAACGGGGGCACCGCTAGTTATCGACAATGTATCGGCACGATGCTGAACCACACTATACCTGTCGTTGGTCGCCATTGTTTCTCCCGTAGTAACCCCCCGAGGGACAGATTGTGTCAATCCGGGTACTCGTTATCCCAGCAAGCGCAGACATGTTTGCCGCAAAACGCTGCAATATATTAGTCGTTGGTATCTACACGTGTGTGACTAAATATGAACGGTGTATCGTTAGCCTCCGTTTCGTATGTAACTGCACCGTGCTCATGTCGTTTTCCCCGCGCGAGAAGACATTGCAGCCTCCGATTTATATGTGACCGCATGGTCCTCTTGTCGCTTCCCCGTGACAGAGGCTGTAGGTTATTTCAAGGCTCCTGGGTTAGACCCGGAACCGGTCTTATAGGCGTTACAAACAGTTGGGAGGATCGATGACGTCATCAACGCGGTGCACACAAGATCTAACTGACGGCCGTGCACGCCGGGTCTCCGACGGCGGGTTTATAGCTCAAAATTGGTACTGCCACGAGTTAGTTTTGGAATGCCCGTAGTTCTCTACGATTCACGACGTCGTTCCGTTCGGTTGAGCGATATTCGCAAGGCCAAATATTGGGAAAGGAAAGTGTTGCTATTTCATAGACAGGGTAGCCCGCCTGGCCAGATGTGTGTGCGAGTGCAGTTTCTCGCCGAGGCTAGTGTCTCACACGGGCGGCGTGACAAAACGGTTGGAACTACTCTTCCAACTGACCGATACTGCAAAGCACAGCCTACAAGTGATAGCAAACTGCGCATGGCTCTACACACAACAGTGCGTTGAGGTATCGGTATAGGGATTAGGGTATAGACACGGTAAGGTTTTAGTCGGAGGGGACACATGCACTACCGCTGTATGTCTTTGTAACTAGGTTTTGTTGGGGTTGCAAAACCAGGCACCACACCAATGTCTTTGTACAACATACACGCGGCGGACGGTCATGCGATTACACTTACAGTATGCGAACATACCGAAGCAAGCACAAATAGTTTTGGTTTTGTTATTAACATTGTCTTTGATAAACTGCAGTGCGTGCCCCTACAGATGCAACATCAAAACCGGGGGCCGTTAGCCTCGGGCCTGAGTGACTGGTTCCCGGCAAAAGCGTCCAATCGCCCAAATCACGGACGAAGTTGCGTCCATCGCTGACTCTACGTGCGGGGCCACGGTACAAACACTGACGTACGTCTATGCACGGCTAATATAAATGAATGTTTATATTTTGCACAAGTCTCAATATCGATGTCGTCTGGCGAGCTAAGGCCCTAGATACTCTGTACCTGGTACTCGGTACGGTATTACAGCAGTGCAGTATAGGAACCTAGGCTCAGGATGGACTTCCACCACAATATTTTATGTGGTACAGACCTCTTTCCCCTTGACCCCACTCTCACATTGTTTTATGTTTCTTGTTCATCCCTTTCATTATCTTCGCCCATATTTTCTATCTCCTCCCTAGTCGTAACTAAGATCCGGGGTCACAGAGTAGGCTCCTCTTCCTCCTCCTCACTATGGTTCGTGCCTTGCATTTTTATCGCGAGAAGACTTCAGCCCTTTCTTCCCTCTTTGACTCACGTCGAATTGTGCCAACCCACGCTATTATCAACGGACGCTCTCAGCAGTTGATTCCATTTTTTAATTATTTTTGCAAAAACAAACTCAAACATCCGACCCACGTGAGGTTCGAACTCCGTACACCAACTCTTAGAGGCGTTCGAGGGTACCACTAGACCATTGAGGCGACCATGGATCTGGTCAAACTGAGGTGTACGGCGGAAAATTTTCACTCCGACAGAGGGAGGGGGGGGGGGAGGCGAAACACGTCCGCAGGGGTATCCGCGTGTGCCCCATTCGCCCTCCATCGAAATATACTACCTGCAAGCAAGGCGCCAACACCCAATGCAGACCAGGCACACTATGTTTGGTTCGGATATGTTTTGGAGTTGACTGCACCGTGGCGTACAAGGCCTCACTACTGACGAAAAAAGAGAGGGCGGGGGGTAGGCAGCCGTATTTCGAAATGCTTCATGAATGAACCACTTTATGACATATTACCCTCCTCTCCAACGACTAAAATCCCTGTATGATGTTCGGTCTTGGATCTGTTCTGCACAGACACCAATATTCCCCCGTCGAACATCATGCGGGGCTTACTGGTCGACCAACATCATACAGAACCCACGTTCGGCGCACGAATGAAAATTAGTGGTATGAAAAGGTAACCATCAAGTTGCTAGAATCGCGAGAGCATACCCCCCAGTTTTCGGACAAAAGGGGGGAGCCCTGTGGCACCTTCTCTCGCCGCAGTGCCGTCGGCACTTAACTTGTTTGTGTGTGTTCTTTGCATGGGATTCGGGCGTAGTCGGAGCATCGTAGTTGCATATTACATGTTAAGCAGGTTGAGGCACGCGCGAGCACCCTTTCCTTACCACGGTGTTCGGGTCACAATGGCCGGGTACACCATATAGATGGTTGAGTTCGCACAGGGGTGCCATCGTTATGCAGCACTCGATTCCTCCAGAACGGGAAGGTTATCGATACCGAACAAGATGCTTTCAGAAATACATCGATCGCACATACATCGTTCGACGCCAGCATCCTTATTGTTGTCGATAAAACGAGCCCTTGCAATACTAATCGCACCCCCGCGCCAGCCCTACACCATTTACGGTATATCCCCGTTTGGCCATTTCCCCACATAAATTTTACAGAGCCGCATCCGTGCCGAATTAAGCCAAACCAAGATACTGCTATCGAAACTGCAACGACCAGGGACAACAAGCAGGTCGATCTCAGGGGGCAAAGGGGATTTTTAATCCCGCAGCGAATACCCAGCTTGGGATATTTCATATTTGAGGAAATCGCAGACGGCTGTTTACACTATCATATTTATGAGTACGTGCGAATACGAGTTTGATATTGAAACGGCGGTAAGACGTTACGGACGCCCTTTCAGATCGTGTTGTTTTTAATCTAGGACTCGCCACAGGTCGAAATCTCCGGCAACATGTATCAAATTACGTTTCAGCACCGAACATAAACACAGCCAGCATAATGCAGTAGATGACAACAATAAGGTAAGACGGGAAATCAACAGCTAAACAGCGGCAGCAGCAGCAGTGCATAACAAAACTGAGAGCACGGCGCGAGTCCTTCGCACAAGGGCAAAGGTGGTGGGCAACCAGGGCTGTTCAGGTGCTCAGTACGACCGGTTATTGAAAGGTCGGCACCTGGGCAATACCGCTCAACAAGATAATGACGCTTGCATGCCGTTCGTGCGCCCTACATAGTCGATGTCAAAATTAGACCCGAGTCGACAAGGGAAGAAGTGCTGTACCCTTCTCGCGGAAACGTCCAAGACACGTGCCGTAGTAGGGTTGGAGGCAAAAGGGGTTTATTGTGAGCGTCCGTCCGAGATATAGCAAACCAAAACAGAGACGGGCGAAACGCATTGTCGATTTGATCGAGACTGGAGCATCATAACGCTAAAGAGCAATAGGGTGCAGTATGATGATATGATTTGAGGTGTGGCGGGTCGAAAAAAGGCACACCTGCACGCCGTAGCAAAGAGCGGCTAGGAGTGACAGGTCAACGACAGGAGTAAATCCAATGATAGCCGATGGGACCAGTTGCGATTGGTTGATTTCAGGAACGAAGTGGTCTCTTCCCTTGTATGTGAAGCAATGATTTCCATTGATTATTCTGGCGGCGATCTTGGCTGATGTTCGATTTCAGTCGGGATCGTCGGCCTGGGGTCATGGCACTTGGTCGCTGCTGGCCGTGACTTTGTCTCCCAGGGTCAACTATAAGGGCTCAGACTCTCCTCGCACCAGGTCTGGGCTGAATCAAGCAAGGAGGCAAGAGGGGGCGTGATTCCCCAATTGCACCTATTATAACGAATACACAAAGAGTTTGAACAATTTCCCCAAGCTGCACATGAAATGAACCAAGTGCAGAACTACTGTACTGGCAACACGAGCAATAGACCCTTTTCAAACTCAACCTTGTGCGTAAGGCCTTCGCTAAAGGAAAAATGACGCCATTGACTATATTTGACATAGTAGAGCCACATTTTTCGCATGTCTAAAACTCACCAGACTGGTTGGTTTAAGACAAAGAAATCGAGAAATGATCTACAACTTGGAATATAAGGCGGACATTCTCTGCAGAATATGGAACAATAACAGGATATATTTCACGGAGCGGCCAGAAATTCACTACGTACATAAATTGGAGGACGGAGATGCGGCTTTCAAATATGTAAAACATACGATTGCCTCGCTCGCGTCACAACGTGTGCCTCGGTTTTTGAGTACGTAAAAATAACAAAACAACAGCAACACGGCAGGGTTAACCCGCGAGCCACAGACATATTATACTCAACCCTCGGAAATACTTAGTGCTGGAGGCATGGTGAAGTGGTGCACCGCAGCGCATAGTTCGGGCAATGTGCTATAGAAAAGGGGACCATATTGTCATGAAAGACGCTTTCAGGCTGGGCTGCATGCTAAACAAGAGAGCACTCGCGCGACGAGCGTGTCAGCCGCAGTAAAGCGTGCACCGGGCTGGTTGCCATCGGGTCAATGCTTGCCTGCCGCCAGTTGATCGTCAGTTGGGTTGGGCATTCCTATGGGGTCTGTGTGCCAGGCTGTCCGGTGTTTGTTATTGTTTTAGCCGTGCGTTCCGTGAGTGTATTCGATATAACCGGCAAAACGTGGAGGTCGATCATAATTTGTTTCCAGTTCCTACGTACGTAGAAATGTCGGTTGAGGAAATGCGGGATACCCCTGACCGCCGCCGACCCTGCTGTTCTACAGTAGCGTGCTGGCTGCGGGTTCACGCTACACGAAGAGCTGGTTGTAATTGGGTTAGGGGCTTGCGTTATATGGCGGAGTTGCGCGCTTGCTGCTGCAGAGCTGGGTGCTGCTGGTGCTGCACAGCTGGTGCTGTGAGATGTGCGATCTTGCGCACTCGTACCGTCACAACATGAGGATTTGCAGACAAAATGCCCAAACACTTAATACCAGGTACCAGATAATATACCAGGTGATATGTATTTGCACAGAAAAGTGACCAAGTACATAATTCGAGAAGAACCGTATGTCACGCTGTTCGTTTTGTGTAAAATAAGCGTAAATTCCGGCATCAACTAAAAATCGATAGGTACGTTTTTCGTTCAGATCCATCGAAATATACTCCATCTCGGAGTTTCATATGTGTCTAATCAAAACACCGTCGATTACCTCGGAATGACAGTTAATGCGATACATCCACTACCCCTCCTGGAGGCTGCTATCCATATATGATAACATGAGCGACTACGTAGTATTAATAGCACACACAAGTTGGCGATACACACATATCCTTGTTCGCGAGTTTCTATAAGAGACAGCGATACTATACGAGCTGGGCCAGCCATAAAACGGATTTTCTGTTGTGAACTTATAGCGCCGCCAATTTTGCGAGTTAGACTTAGACATTTGACAGAGATGATCCTGACATACTATTGGACATGCAAAAAAAAATAGTGTATGGACTTGTCTTGACTTGAAAAAAACCCGACTCCATTTCGCCGAGATATCCGCGAAAACCCAAAAGTACCAAAAAATCTGATTTTTAACCAGATTTCGACGCTAATTTCACATGACAGCTAAAAAATTCGCCATTCCCGATCAAGCTGAAATTTGGTGTAGACAATGCTTGAGACACGAGGAGACGTTCGATGCAAGTTGCATTGCCGAATTCATCACCCATCAAGAGATATACCAAAAACATGATTCTATACTGAAAACAAGTAATTACGAAAACCGCAGTTTTACTGCGATGCCCCGCTTAATTTTTCACTTTTCGAACTGATTTTTTTACCACGTATTTGAAACACACATGCGAATGTACTCCGTGTCATCCCTTTTTTTTCTTTTTTTTTTCGGACCTGGTATGACCCCTTTTTCATTTTTACGGATCGTTGGATCGGTCATATATCCCGAGGAAAAAACAAAAACAAAAAGGGATGACATCGAAAAGGTTGATTAATTTAAGGAACACCGTGTCAAAAAATCACGTCAAAACACGCATTATTGAGCGGGGCATAGCCGATTGACTGTTCTAGCAGAGTCTTGGCTGGCCCAGCTCGTACTTCCTGTAAGTTCGTACGAGGCGTCCTGTGTTGCAGTTTACTGCTGCGGTAAAGTGTATCTTCGTGCGGCTATTGCTCTGTAGACCGCTGTAGACAGCAGCATCGGCAGTAGTTGGAGGATTATTTCCAGCAAAAGCACGTCGATGTTCACATATATGTACACACCTGTGGTTGACCGTGTGAGACTAGGCACTGTCACCGCTACTGTGTACAACACCTACTGCTGTACTGGGTCACAGCGCCCCCTTTCCTTCTAATATAGCTGCCAGCTACCTGGTATACAAGGTACCCACGTAAAGGAGCGACACACTACTGCTGCTGTAGACACAACACACAAAATAGTATAATTCTCGTACGGATAATTAATTGGTGAATGCACCACGAGCACTTACCACCACAACTCCGCAGGTGGGGCGGCGGGGTGCGGGTCATGGCGCAACCCGCGTGCAGAGCAACACCCCTGCACGCTATGATACGTGTGATATATACCTGGTGGTGTGCACCCTCGGGCGTGTACCCGAGGTTATAAACATCTGGTGCAACAGAGTTCGGGATGCTCGTACGTAGCAGGTATAATTGATACCACGCGGGAGCAAAACAACAAGCTGGGCCAACTCAAAAAGGGTGACGGACGCCAAGGCGTTTCAGATAATGGTTGTCCGTACCTCAGCCTCGGGGGTACAAGGTGCTCCGTCAGTGGATCGTTGTCTATAGATGCCACACGTCGTGTTGTTTGTCGGTGGACTTGTGTATCTTGATCTGGCCTTCGCTTGCTTCGAGGTGTACGAGATTGGGTTTCCACATTGTATAGTGGCATTTAATCCCTACATGTAGGGGAAGTCAGGGCCAGCAGTGAGCACAGAGCCACACCACACACACTGCACACAGCCACAGACAACAGCGACTCATCCAACGCACACGTACGGTAAGAAGAGAGCAGGTAGCACTAGTGTTGTACTGATATAGCAGCGATTTGAGAAGTGATAGCAGTTTCTAAGGAGAACATGACCATAATTAGTGGACAAGGAGCAAATACGAGTATATCACGGGTCATGAGGAAATACAAAATATGTACACAAGTGTTTGGCGGAAGGCGCCGCCCGATCAACGAATCAAATGCAAGACATCGACAGCGATGCTTTGCATAATACGAAGCGAGAACAACGGCTGGAAGCTGATCGTGTCACACGAGAAGCGTCTCGACGCTTTGCACTGAGCCGGGAGTTTCTCGGCGCGGTTGAAAACACACAAAACCGCATAGAAACTTGGTTGTTAATAAGACGTACGTAGGCAAAACCCATGGCCTTCGAGAAGACAACTCGCCGAAAAACGCAAGAATACTCGATGGATCTAATATACCAAGCCGCCAAAAATCCACTCCTCAACAAATCGTCATAAAACGTCGCAGACCAGTATACCTCAGCTATAAGACCCCTTGGAAGAGCGGCATGCCTCTAATAGCACGCGATACTTAAAATGCCCCAGGAAGTAAGTCCAGTCAACCCAAGTCAGGCACCCTGTTTTAAGGGAAATACCAAAGCCCACGATACTCAACGCAGGTTGAATTGTCCACGAAGCTAACACTGCCCGGAGTCCACAACGACTAAACAATAACTAACTACCTCGTACTAAACAATACCTGGTATGAAGAAATAATACCCAGCGGCGCGAAAATACCGTATATTATAGTAGCTCACCCTTGGGCTGCTACCTGACGCAGTATCTGAGTTGCATTGTCGGGGACCGAAGAAGTAACAAGAAAAAGCAACAAACCAAGCACCCACCAAGGGCAGAGCCGGTTACGTGGTATTACCACAACAATGTTGATCGAATTATGCCGCTGCTGTTGTCCAAAGAGCTTTTTTATGTATACCTAGATGATGGAAAAGTCTATAAAGGACCTCAAAATCATGCTCACCGTTTTACCGCACTATAAGGGACCGATACGTACCACCTCCGATAAGTCACGTTGGTATACATGGAACCTAAGGCTACTGACAAACATGTCCCAGGTGGGATATTCTGTAACTTTACAACATGCAACCGAAAATGAAACGGGCACGTGTGAGCTGGGCGTCAAGTGAAGTTGTGAAAGCAACTCGTATAGTCCATGCAGTTGAAGAATTCCAAAAACAATGACCTCGACGGTACACATTTTCTAGAGATGAGAACATTGTTCTGACTCAAAAAAACACTCCCTTAACGGCCATCTCCTCGCGAAGTGGAAAATGGATTTCATTTTTTTCTTGTTGTGGTTCGGCTCTTTATCACCAAAATACCTGAAAACTGGTATTCCATTCCCATGAGGTGTGCTGTTTTAACAAGCTAAATTTGAGGGCGGATTTTGATGTGTTTTTGAGATCGAAAAGTGGTTATTTTTTCCGTTTGAAAAATAATTACTTTTGACAAAGAAAACTGACAAAAACCGTGTCCGGAACGTCACACGCAGATCAATCGTTCGTAAAAGCCACCCAGCCAAACTAAAGAAAAGGCGCGTCAAACGATTCCTCTTGTCATTCTACGGACGGAACCGGATTTCGGTTTCATATAAAACGCAAGTCCGATGAGATATTCATGATTTCATGAAAAGTAGCTGATGTTGGCCCTTGGCAAGCTGTAACTTACTTAATCTTAATGTGGGCTAACTAAAACAAAATGCCAAAACCGTATAAGTTCGCTCGGCCCTGGTGACCACGACTTAAGTAGCAGTATCTCCCAATTCGTCGTGTTTCGAACGTTATGGCCTGAAGCCCTATAGGCTAAATTGTACTGCATGGACCATACGTATCGACGAAATGAAGTGGGCATGACAAATGGGAAGGCAATTGAAATGCCGGGCTGTCGTTGACTGGTTGCGTGAAGGAGAAAGCGGGCTGCAATTGTTTTGGGGGCGTATGGTCCGAAGGGCTCTGGTCGCTCTCGCGCCAAACGTGAGTGGTCATAGATATACCGCTGTAGTTGTGGTGTATACTGGTGTAGGAAGCGGGGACGAAACGGGTGTATGTAGTGCCAGCTCTACCGATAGTCCGTATACAACTGCTGATCGGACAGCGGGTGACCTGAGGAGATAATACGCTCGCGAAAGGGATTATTTTATTCTTCATGAGGGGCAGACGTTTCCTATTTCATTGGGAGACGCATATGATTATGCGATCACAGAAGGGTTCGCTGAGCAAAGCTTCCACCGTTTCAGTCCTTGATATTTTACCTTTTTGAAAGCGAAACGGAAACAGGATCTGCTGTAACAGTAACAACCAGGGCATTCCTTGTTGGGTTTCCGGCGGATGTATTACTCGCTCTTGGGCGGGATTCGGGGTAAATCCGTGATCCTGTGATAAATGTAAAATAACACAGACACACTAACGCGTCCCCCGCACATATTATATTATCCCGTTCCCGCGACTCGGAAAAGCGCTAATCCCGTTCCCGCATGAACGCGTTGCGCACGATCGGGATACTATCCCGAATCCCGTGAGTAGAGTAACGTGTTATCCCGTTGACTCGCAAATGCGAACCACACCCCTGCAGAAGCAGGGATATTGAAGAGTACGTCAAAGTCTCAGGCTCCGGGTTCAAAACTCACGTGCGATGGGTATATGTGTTTTATATTCTTCAAAATAAATAAATGTCCTTAGACAAAGCTACTACTAATCGCACTGTGAACCTCGTATAATCAGAACGTCCCCGGGTGGCGAGCGTTCGGATTGTTATTGTCCGAATTGTGCGAGGCACCGTAGCGAATACCGGGAGTTTTCAATTAAAAATGTATATAGATATTACGTGAGCAATCTTGAATACTTCCTGTTTGTCCGACAATCAAAACACAGTAATCCGAAAAAGTAATCCAGTTTAGTCTCGCCGTGGTTTGAATAATCCCGTCCTGGAGAGTACCGCGGAGGCCGGATCCCGCACAAATCGAAAACGTCGAACCCCATCGTCGCTATATATCGTACAACATATCCCGTCGAGTCCCGTGATGGCTAAAACCCGTCCCCTGTAGCCAGATCCAATCCATATTGTCATTTTTAGCCCCGTAACTAAGCGCCGCGGGATATGGCCTTGACGATGTTTGGTTTCACTCCACTCTTGACATGGACTGCTGTCTACTGTCTACTCTGAACCGGTCAACTCCGGAGGCGGTTTTGCCCAATATGCGTACGAGTCGACATTCGTTTTGTTTCGTTAATATGCTGCATGATACATGTGTCGGCGGCGAGTGTTTTACTTTCCGCGGGGCAAGGACCAGCGATGTACGCCACCGCGATGTATCAACAGTGGATGCAGGTAACACAAAACCGATCGCGCGTTTAGTTTGTTACTGCCGTTGTCGCCAAAAGGAACCGCTGATCTGCTGATGATATGTGTTTTATTACAGCAGGAGATGTTCGATTCATGATGGTTTTAGTAGCATCAAGGCGTTTTCGTAGGGGACCGTACGCCACTTCATCTCACCGCCATACCTGGTACTGCCCTCGCCCTACCGGCGAGTTACCGTTATCACCCATCGTCCATAATGGCAGATTGGCGACTCACCTGGGTATGGCTGAAGTGAACTGCCCACGGTCGTCCAGCGGTATTCTACGAGTGATCAAGCCACCCCCCCGCGAATGATGTTTGCTTGGCCGGAACTCGTCATCAACCTACACTCTATACACTGAACGCACGCGCTCGTATACGCAGAGACAGCCTCATAGTAGCGATCGTGGTTACAGTACCACACGATGCCTCAAATACCCCGGTAATGTTATTTACCCAAAAATATAGTACTACGAAAGTCGGGCTGAGATTCCGCAGGGGTGTAAGAAGTATTTCAAGGCTGAGCCTCGGCTGCGTAGTAGGCAATAGTCTTTACCCCTCAGCCGCGGAAAGAAGACACTGGGGGATCCTGCTGGTCTCGCCTACCCGTTGGGTGTTACACCACCTCCGGTTCTTGGATTAGCTTACCTTATAGTTATCGGTACGGAGGCCATGCAGACCGGACGTTACCTCTCCCATGAACACTTGTCGTGTTTCAGATTGCGTCACGAAAGTAGTGGACCTCAGTACACTTATTGTTGGCCTAGGGTTAAATGCCGACATTACCTCAAAGTCTGTCGGAATCTCACAGGAATACCACCGCCTTTTAAACGAAGGCATTGCCGTGGGTGTTATACTACGCACAACCGATCCACGCCTTCATTGCGCCCTTAACCCCATTAAAAACTTATCGAACACGGCGCCTTTCGTTTTAGAGTTGGTTACTACTTGGCGCCCTAGCCACCGAACACGAACTGTTTGTCACTGCCATTGCAAATTATATTCGTTCAACGGAAGCGATGTAGCCTAACTGGTATTAATGTTAGACTCTTTACCTGGAGAGCTCTGTACCATACTTAATGTTTATCATTTATAAACATTATGGTCTATGCCCGGTACACAACCACGTTATTTATGTGGCAAGTGTGCGTTTCTATCCGTCGATTGGTTTCGCGTTCGCATCGATTTAATGTTTTTTCATTAAGGGTACCCTTATGGTATCATATTTCTGCTTCTTGCAAAGTACTACCTCGACTTAGTTGGTCGGCCGCCACAACAAGAATTTAACTATTCAGAGGACACGCATTGTCACTACACAAGTCGGTGTGCATCAGTGTTGATCTTGCCCTGTTCGTAATCCTATGGTATTATTAGCTCTCAAATCGACACTTTTGTGTTTTACTCACCGGGTCCAGTTACAAAAGGGGTGTATTCAGTTGGAAAACCCTGCAAGCGAAAGTCGTTCGCTTTCGCAACCGTAACCGCTATGCTGCAATGCCCCCTTAGGGGTGGTGGTTTTTTTCTGAGGTCGTCGCACGAGGAGCTCCATATCGCACCTGAAGCGTGGCTTTTCATATGTTTGTTCGCTCGATTCCGCGAACTGGTTTATGCGCTAGCCCTTGAGAACATGTCCTAGTAAAAGTATCATAGTAGCCGGTATTGGCGCGTGGTATGGTAAGGGGTCCATTTCCAAGTCCATTATTTCAGCCACTCAGGGTCACTCGGCCGAGTGACTAAGACCCATGTTTTCACAACATTGATCTTGTTCTATTTTTCAGTTTCGCGCCATGCCCCTTCATGTGATTGGTGTGAACGCTACATATATGTTTACAGTTTTTTGTTAATAGTAGGGCATATGGCCACTCACCCGTCGGGAGTGATCAAACCGCGGAAGTGCAAAGCGATAAAGCCCCCCCTACCCAGGCAGCAGTGTACCTAATCTTGCTGTTCTTACAGTTCTTGCTGCCTTCAGGGTCTCATCGGTACTGTACATTTGG
Organism: Saccharina japonica; assembly: GCA_008828725.1. Classification (NCBI taxonomy): domain Eukaryota; class Phaeophyceae; order Laminariales; family Laminariaceae; genus Saccharina; species Saccharina japonica. The sequence continues at coordinate 398,918 of MEHQ01001205.1, read as the reverse complement.
AACTGAAAATTCAACATCTACCGGGGGGAGAGTCTACATTAAGAATCATAGTTTGAGGGAGGTGACGGGGCCACGTTGCAGGCAAGCACTGGCCTGCAAGTTCACCCGTCGAGTCGTCGAAAGTTGAACGAACCCTACGTTTATCGGTCGCTGCCGCTCGCGTTCTTTTATCGGGTATATTGTGGTAGCTCAACTACCGATGGTGGGCGTGTGGTGCACTTTCACGCGTAGCGTACCGCGGCGGTAAGGCGTGTAGCGTGTGCGACGCCACGATTATGTATCAAGGACGGCCGAAATTAGTTCGTTTTTGTGGATACGCCCCTATCTTTCGAAGTGCTATGTTTCCAGCAGCCTTTCGGTGAACCCGGGTTAAATTCATGAAATCGTATGGTGCGTTTGTCGATATATAACAGGCGGAGTTGTATATTGTGTGATGCATTCTACGACGGGGATCTATTCTATCGGATCCTAGGGATCCTCAGTTAAGGAACTTCACATGCGTTGCCCGAAAACCGAAGTGAAGAAGCGATAAAAACGTATAATCTAAGCCGGATACACGATTGCACCTGCTAGGTCTCTAACGAATAACGTATGTAGTCAAAGCGACACCCTTACCAATTATATTGTGCACATAGTATAAGAATGCAAGAGCACCGTCAGTGGAATGTACACAGACTCAAAGAGTGCAACCCCTTACCATGACACGGATCTTGTTAATATGACTATTACTACCATTAAGCCATCGATCCTCCACCGTTGACACCACACCCGGTACCGATTTTCGAATCGCTTGTGTGGGGTATTCGGGCATATCCACGTGTGTACTACTCACCATGTGGAGGTATGCACAATATTACACAAACGGCAACACATAACCGACGTCGAGACCTATGGAAAGATCTCCTGACTACGACGCATTCACATTTGGCCTGTTTCAGGGCGCCGGGTTTTCAGGGAGTCGAGCGCGGGTTGGTAATTAAGAGTTCAAACGATGCAAATAGCCAACGAAATGCCAACGAACTGCCTAGATCAACGTTGGATGAAGTCACCAATGTATTAGGGGTATATTCGAACGTCATGTGTACACAAGCGTAATCTTTCGCATCCGTCGTGATGGGCGAACACACCAGTTAGGTGTGTCGGCGCTCGCCAGTGTTACCCGGAGATGTATGTCATACCGTCAACTCAGCACCTTCATAGCATTACTCTCGATGACTTGTGCTGATAGCGTTTGCCAAACACATTGACTGAATATGAATACACTGTGGAGGCATCCATACTCCTGCACACTACTGTTATACCTAATATCGTGGGAACGCTTTTTCTAAGTCAAAGGAGGCCATGACATTCGTTAATGGGGATCACGTATAGCTTTATCAACGCCTACCTTAGGTGGATGTACTTACCTCCTTGAGAGAGGAGCCCCATCTAATAGCTGTGATCCCTACTGTAACATGCGCCAGTCTTGCACGCACGAACGGTACACATGCACAGCCCAGCGTAATGCCTTCTTCTTGCTGTGAATATCCCCCCTTCATTTTGACTGCCTCAGGCATTTTCATCAACGCGATCCTCGGCGGAAATGGGGCTTTGCTCAAGGGATGCCTGCACGAGACGTTCGAAGTTCAATGTCAAAGGAAGGAAGACTGTGGGCTACTGTAAGAAACATGCTGAGGACGGGATAGTAGAAGTTGGGGGGGCGCTTTACTCACATGACACCTGTACGAGGAGATCGAGGTTCAATGTCAAGGCCAGGAGGACTGCGTTGTACTGCAAGCGACATACTGAGATCGGTATAGTTGGCGTCCCAGAGGAGCGTTGCTCGGACGACTTCTGCACGAGGCGTGTCGTGTTAAAGGTGAAGAGCGGTGAGACTGCAGCGTACTGCAAGAAACATTCTAAGGGCGGCATGGTAGATGTCCGACGGGATCGTTGCTCACATGACTCCTGTACGAGGACACCCAGATTCAGCGTCAAGGGAAGGGCGATTGAAGCTTTCTGCAAAAAGCATGCTGAGGATGGCATGGTGGACATTCGAGGCGGGGTTTGCTCGTATGACTCCTGTATGAGGACCCCGAGATTTAGCGTCAAGGCCAGGAGAATTGCGGCTTACTGCTACAAACATGCTGACGACGGCATGGTGTACGCCCGTGCTGGACACAGTGCACACGCTTCGTGCACCAAAGCACTCATCTCTAAGGTTGACAACAACTACACGGTGGAATACTGCAAGCCACATGCTGGGAATGGCACAGCTGATGTTGTCAACAGATATTGCTCCCGTGGATCCTGCACAACCACGCCGAGCTTCAACCTCGAGGGCAACAAGCGAGGAAAATACTGCAAACATCATGCTGAGGACGGCATGGTGGACGTCTGTAACAAGCGTTGCTTACATGACTCCTGCACGAGGCAGCCATGTTACAACGTCAAGGACGCGAAGGCTGCGGCGTACTGCAGGGAACATTCTGAAGATGGCATGGTGAACGTCCTTAGCAAACTCTGCGAGCATGAAGGTTGCGCGAGGAGACCGAGTTTCAATGTCCGGGGCTGCAAGACGGCGAAATACTGTATCCAACACGCTACACGCGGCATGGTGGACGTCCTCAACAGGCGCTGCTCGTATGGCTCCTGCGCAACGATACCGAACTTCAACTTCGAAGGCTGCAAGCCTGCAGTGTACTGCAAGAAACATGCTGAGGGAGGCATGGTGAACGTAATTTCCCCACGTTGCTCTCATGACTCCTGCACCCGCATACCGGGGTTCGGTGAACTGGCCAGTGGTGCCGCAACTGTATGCCGTCGACATTTGAGCGATCTGCTGAGCAATACGGGTGTGACGATTAATTTTGGAGCGCGCTGCAAGATTGAGGGGTGTGCAAGACTTTCGAAGTGGGGATTCGCGGGCGAACAGCCTACGCACTGCCCTGGTCACGGCCCGTTAGAGGGAAGCCTCGAGTGGACTCTCCGAACGGCTCGCAGCAAGATTGTGCACCATGTGTCGTAGTACACCTTGTCGACATGGCTCGAGGAGCCCGTCGTTCCGCAGTAAACTTGAGTTTTTCTTTGGATATTTTCGACGTACGCGGGAGGTCGTTGTCGTTGCAGCTTTGCCGTTCCGGGAGGTGTGGGATCGCCACGACAGTTTGCCCGTAGTCCGTGCTGCATAACGGAGGAGCTTCCCAATACATCTACAGGGTGACAGTTTTCGGCGTAATTTGCTGGTTGGTGGTAAGGTGTATCGGGCTGAGCTTACTGTTTTCCGCAAACTCACTAGCTCGCTTAGGTAAATTGGCATATGAGTGGCGGGCCTCGGAATCGTTAGGCGTTTCTCCTGAAGTAGCAAGCGTGATCACATGTACATGCCTGTGGGGGCCCATTGCTCAACATAGAACCGATTATATTGGCGTGTTTTCGGTTTTCGAAGTAAACATGTATGGGCTCGTTGCCACGGTTCGGACATCTCAGGAGGCGGTCGATTGTAACGACAGGGGGATGCTTCTACGAATAGTGTCGTCACCGGTAGGGCGAGCGAACCGGAGCAGCACCGCTGAACGCACCAGGACATCGTTGCTAGTATTGCTACGCACCCAGCTGGCTACGTGTAGCGTGGCTAGTATTGCTACGCACCCAGCTGGCTACGTGTGGTAGTTTCACTCAGATATTGCACTCATATCGATTACAAGTAGATAATCATAATCATGTTATATCCGTCGCAGGCGGGCGACGTTCTGAGGTCTCTTCATTCGTATACTCGTGGTGCGAGTAGGTACGGACGTGGATACATATATCAGTGATAAACCCATGTCTACGATAAGATGACCGCCATACCCCACGCACAACAGTACTCCTTCCGAGCACTGCGGTACTGATGGCCTTCGCCGCGCACGAATACACGCTTTTGACAGAGGGGATGTCCCCCGAGTGACTGTTCGTACCTCCGCATACTCCAATGTCACTGAAACCCACTCAAAACGACAGGTCGTTGTGCCCAATGCCGGCGCGAAGCACGTCTCGCCTGCCGAAACATAGCACGTGCTTCTGGATTTTGTTTTAAGCTTTAGGTAACACGAACTTTTTTGGAATCGCAGAAGTTCCTCGGTTGATGAGTGTGTTAGTCAGTTACAAACATTAGCCGCCCACAACGTGCTACGGCCATCGTAGTACGCGTGTTCGTGTGCATAGCTTCTTTATTTTAGCCGCCCACAGCCACTCGGCCGTGTGACAACCTTTTGCTTTTTTGCACTCTAAAGACTTTGCGCGTGTTGGTTTCGCGATGTACGTCCCTATTGAGTTTAGTGTCGCGCTGTGGCAAACAAAACTGTATTTCAACTTGGAGTGGGGTATATAGATAGTTTCCGGACTGGCTTAGCGCGATACAGTACCAATCGTTTGGGCCCCCTGCCGTAGATATACTAATATTATGATATATGTGAAAGGAGTATGCGCAGTGATGCCGGAAGGGACTCCCGTGGTTGTTTGGCCTCGTCTCCGAGAAGCGGCCTCTTGAGTGGTAATGCATACCGCGCGATGGCTAGGCATTGAGAGAAATATCTAACAAGAAGCATAAACGGTCGAAGTTGATCTGCAATAACTGGCGGCCAAGTTGAATGGCCAGCTTACGGTACGAGCGGATACCTCTGGTTGCCCCGCTGAGGGTGCGGTACTTGCCCGATTGGTTCTGCCCGTCAAATCAAGACTAATAACCCACTTGTTGTTGTTACAGCGTACCAACACCGACACAGCCGAGCGCATCGCTAGACCGAAAGGCACATCTGCGCGAGGCTGAGCATGACAAAGGTAGACAACGAGGCAATTGGCCCCAACACGCGGAAAAACAGAGGCGGTATGGATGGCCTCTCCGCCTTAGACTTGGGCATTGTGTCTACAGTAATTCGGTTGTAAAGTAGAATCTAGCTCAGAAGGGTCCTCGGTATAATTGTTTTTTGGGCACCGGCCAAAAAAAGGTACACCTGGTCCGTTCGGGGCCAAAACCAGGTACATACTAAAATCAAGTTTAAAACGCACCCCACGAACCTGCCGTTCCTTGCAACGCAAAGTAGAGTTTTTTCATGTTCTTCGTGCTCGCCAGGTGGCTACGTATACGCTTAGCTGTTATTAATAGTACGAGGAACGAACGCCTGCTGCTGTATTATTCCTTCTCAGCTTGCGACACCCCTGGTAATCCAAGTCAACCACAATCCCGAAGGGGAGCTTTCTATCTCGTAATATATCATCGGAGGTGTGCAGGCAGATATGTGTGTCGCTCGAGTGGCGTGTGGTGCGAAGTGCGAAGGGAGGAGGGGGTCTCCGCGTACGTTGGCATTTGTATAGGGGGCATAGGGTGGAACTATGAAGGGCCTCTGATTGCCTTAAAAACGACAAAAAAAAAGGTGAAAGTCAAGCAGAGTAGACAAAATCAGGTATACCTGGGTTTTAAAGAGGCAAAAACAGGTACAACGAGTTTTGGACCAATGGCAGGGCACGTGGAGTGCGTTTTGACTTGATTTAAATTATGTACCTGTTTTTGGTCGCAAACGGACCAGGTATACCTGTTTTTGGCCGCTGCCCTTTTTTTGTTGTGTTTTATCATCCCATGTATTATATTCGTCCTTTTTTTGCTCTCTCCCTCTTAAGGCTTGACTCAGATCCGAGGTCACCAAGTAGGGCCTTCTCCTCCCTCCCCGCTACGGTACGTGCCTTTTTGTTTAATGCTAGAGCATTTCAGCAATCTCGTCTCTTGTTTACCCGCGTCCAGATCCGCCTAACCTCCCTACAAAGGCGCTCTCAGTAGTTGGTTCCCAGTTCTTTTGCGATAAGGTCAAAATCTCACCACGGTGGAATTCGAACTTGGGTACCCATTCTGTCAACAGTAGCATCTGGAGCTTACCACTCGACTACCGGGGCGACCGTACCTGATTAGTTATGTGTGTCTCACTTGTTTTCTGTGCCCGTTGTTCCAGGCGGCATGAGCCCAACGAAAACAATCGCAGAATGCCAGCAGGTCACGCCTAGTCGTTTCCGTCGGTATGGCACAGGTTGTTCTCGGCTGCCACCCTCGGTTTAATGTGCGGGACAATACATGGTTGTTTCCGTTCTGTTGTGCGCAAAAAAAAACAAAATATGACACCAGGTTATACCATTTTTGCTTGAAAACACTGTGCCACGAACGTGCTTCAATATGTGGTACCATGTGCACCTACAGTATTTGCATACTGTATATGTGTATATGTGAATATGTGGGCGGCGGGCTTCAAAATTGTTGAACCGTACAGACGTCAAACGAATGCTATACTGTTGATGTATTTGGCGTGGCTACCAGCGGCTTGGTACCTTAGCCAGGCTCCGCCAGTCTACAGAACCCCGAAACAAGAAGTGGGACGGGCACCATACGTCTATTTCATTTTGCCACCACCAACAGTTGAGGACCTTGCCAACGCCATCTATGACCAGTTGCCATAAAGAGCGATGGCTAGCTAGTGGTGAAGGGTATTGTCTTTAGTGTCCTGCTATCCATATGAACAACAGACTATTTGATGATGTGCATACCCCTGCTTGACTTTAAGCCCGGAAGATAGTAAAATCGACGGAGTGAGCGTTGACGAAGAGAAGGATACGCTGCGAGGGTGCCCTATCAAAGGAGTACATGGAGAGAGATTGGGAAGCTGAACTATTTTATGGAGATACATACGGCCTTTGGCAGGTGTGGCCACCTGCCGGAACCAGCCGTCGCTTCGTGATACTGCTACTGTGATACCAAACACAGCAAATCAGGCAGTTCTGACACCAGGCTAGGCGAGCAAAATGGGATGGAGATGTGGAAGATGTTGCTTACACTGGGACAAATGCGTAAGTGGATTGAGACACACACCCGCAGGCACACAAATTGACAAACGCAGACAACTTGGACAAGTTTGCCGACAGCAAGGAAGGCGACGACGGCTAAGCATATGTAGGACAGGTTCAACAGCGGGGGGAGAAGATCGCGGCCGAAACTAGTGGAGCACTGTGGTTAACCTGAAGCTCATGGCGTCTCGCTTGCTGTAGCCAAGGGTTTGTCCTCGACCTGGCCATGGTTCGCCTGCTGAAAATATCGTAATGAATGGGTTTCGTTATCCTGGGCAACCACTCGCCAAACCTGAGCATCTACTTCAAACGCTTAGAGAATCGCCCATATCTGGGCAATATATGTTGCTACTCGCATTAGAAATCAGTGAAACAAAAACATCTTCCCCTTCTGTGTCATGATTATCGTGCACGGGCCTATCGAGCACGCGCATGCCTTCTTGTAGTTCACGTTTATTGTTTACCACGTTTGAGGCTCGCCTTATAAACAAGTGAATACAAGTTTTTTCCTCCTTTTTAAATGGGGGAAAATTCTGCCATGATACAGAAACATGCCCATTTTGAAAGTAAATGGAGGGATTTCCGACAGATATTATCATTTCCGCCTTGCGTTCGTCTGGAGCAGCGTCGATCGTGGCGGAGCACATATAGCCTCGTGAGCAACCGCCGGGGGGGTGGATGGTAGAAATCCCCGAAGACTGTATCGGATCAATTGTCATATCTGTCGACACACTAACCTCGACCTACTTGTAACTTCTCAACACCCCCCCCCGAGTCCTGAGCGTTTAGCGGCTTCGACGGGACCAGTTACTTCTTAGTTGTTGTACCCCAAGTATGGCGAAAATAAACACCTCGCCCCTGGCCTGCTTATCATTGTACCGCGGTGGACCAAGCCCCTCTCGTGTACGCAGGGGGGGAACCTAGTTCGCCCACGTATCATGATGCTGACGGCGCTACCCAGGCGGTGCGCGGGGTCCGTTCGCTCCGATACGCCACTCTGACTCGTCTGGGTAAAATATGTTCCGCGATACAGCTCTTATATAATTTTGCCGCGTTATGCCAGGTAGATGGCACCCTTCTTCCACCGGTTCATTGGCCGCCGGCAGGACACCGAGGGAAAACAAAACACCTACATCGTCGCGCTGATCGAGGTAAACGCCGGGGTTGCGAAGAAATTGGCATTGTCTCGGTCATCGTTCGTGACGGGTGCTTCGAACAAGCCTTCCCATAAAACATAGAGAGCAGCACACGTTGGCACCTTGACTCCGTTGATATACCTGTCCGGAGCGCGTCCCCGCGGTAGTGGCGTAGCTATCATCATCCTTGGGTATTGTCCCTGGTTGCGTCCATTGCAAGAGCAGCCACCATGATCAGCAGGAGCTTCGGAAGTTTCTTATATAAAACAAAATGGAAACCAAAGAGAAAATAGGTGATGCCCATCAAATCTAAGAACGTCACATCACGCAGCTCCTTTCGAGGTGGGCCTTGGCTCAGGGCGAGCGATTCCGTGAGTGCTGTCGGTAGTCGGTGTCGCAGACGGGGTAATTGCCCGGTATCAGAAGCTCAATATAGTTGCGTTTTTGAGCAGAGTCACGCCTGACCCCTACGAAAAGGGACAGACAAGTTTATTGTTGATGATCGTAGAGGACCCCAGTGTACCACTTGATACCTAACTGGTAGTTTCCCACGTGCGGGGTTCAGCCGGTCGTAATGTGCTGGTCCAAAGAGCGCAGCGCCTACCGTGGGGTGAGTCAGACGTTTCGCAGCTATCCCAGAGTTTGCCGAGCTGAAGGCTCAGACATGCAGTGGTATTGGAAAAAGGTGGTCGGTGACAAAGGAGATATCGATTCTTCTTAGACGGTGTACGTTGAACTTTGGAAATATTTTCACTTTGAATACAAAGGGTGTCTCTGTTCACGGGAAAACGAACAGCAAGAAAAAAACGAACTGTTCTTTTTTTTAGACACGGGTCAACAGGGGACAGACAAACTCACAGAAAAACACACCGTACGTCTGGCCTCTCTAACTTCCGCACAAGTTCCGAGCCGTTTTTTTTGTGTTTGCGAACGATTTAAAAACCGCGATTTCACTAATTCACCTCGATAGATCACGTTAGTTTTCATATGCTACATACGCACATAGACTAGTACATACATAGCAATTGGCAAGACCCCTTCTTTCCTACAATCATACCAAGCAGGTTTAGTGCAGATTCTAGAGCAACATCAGTACGTTTGCTCGCATAGCGCCGCGGGAAGTACCAGGCTTTCGTTTTGCTGATAAACCAAATATACGCTGGCCAAGCATTTTACTACCGTTGGAAACGCTTGATACGGACTTTACGTGCTGTATGTACTTAGTGCACCCTCAACGACGTCACACATATCGGCTGGGGAAACGTCCGCCTGAAAAGGAGTAGCAACATGCGGCGACCGAAGTGCTCGTGGACAAAAATTCCGCCAAGATTTACGCGGTTATCTTTTAGCGGTAATCCCGGCTTGCCGTCTCCGCATGACCAGCGGTACTCGCCCGAAAACCATATGCACGATGTGGCTTCATCGATTCCCACCTATGCCCAGGGCCCTCCCACAAAAACAAACAAGTCGGTATTGTACCGTTCTTTCCCTCTCTCCTACATTTGATGAGAATGACACCGCCCTAACTTTACAGATATTTCACAAACCGGTGGAAAACAAAACAAATTTGTACATCCCCAGGTTGCCTTCCGCCACCACCGCTTGCTCGCCTGGTCACAACATGAGGGAAAGCGGAAACACTACCCCTACCTCCTCCCACTCGATAAGGATACGCAATGCCCTGGCAATTAGTTCAAGCGGGCAGCAAGACGACTATGCTACACCTCGACTGTTAGTCTGGTTCTTCTCCCAAGGCTGACCACTGTCAGAAACTCATACCCGCACCTCCCTTCGCCCAACGAGGTGCTCCTCCCGCCGAGGCGGCCTCGGACACAGAGCTTGCGCAGTCGCCAGGACACCACAAACTGAACGAAGACAGGGAAGCGTCAGTACGCTACTTGTTCGATCGGCAGCTATTCGCCGATAAACAAAATCCTCTACGAAACAATTCACCACCACTCCTGCCGTAGCGCAGGCCACATGTACCCCATAAATCGGTTCCAGGCCAGCAGGTAAAATTATTGTTGGTCTTAGGCGTATGCTCGGCGCGACCGCCTATGAAAAACGGAACGAAGAGCGTGAAATACTAAAAACGTACGGTTAGTTCCACCTTGGTCTGGATATGTTACCCTGGTGGGTGGCCGTCGGGTATGGACGCCAGGGTCTGCGGGGTAGCCTGACGGGTATCTGTGGTGGACACTCCCACAGAGCTGACCTCGACGCTCCCCCCTAAGACAATAAGAAATGAGGCGTTATGAACTTCCTCCTTCACGCCTATCCCTCTCGTTTGAACTAACACCCCTTCCACGAGTTCGCCAGGATCGAGGCCGTGTCGAGGGCGCCCCTCGTCGAGCTCCAGCCTCGATCGCTTCAGACTCTCAATCACCCCAGGCGATGAGTTGGGGTCCGTTGCAGAACCAACCAAACGATCACGCATGTGCTGAATGGACGAGACAGCCACAACTTTGGCTGGTATATCGAGTGCTAGGCCTGTTCTGAAAGAGTCATGTAAAGCACCCCTGATGTGGACGTCCACCATTCCCACTTCAGCAGTTTGCTTGCCGTGCCTCGGGATATTGTTTCCCTGTACATTAAAGGGCGGGTACTTCGTGCAGGACTCACGCAATGATTTTCTGGACTGTAGACTTACCATGCCATTTTCGGCATGTTGCTTGCAGAACGCCAGTGAGTTGACCCCCTCAAACGACAACGTCGGCTGCCTGGCGCAGGATTCATTTGAGCAACGTTTGATGTGGACGTTGAGCATGTTGTCCACAGCATGTTGCCTGCAGTACACTGGTGCAGTGCTCCCCTCGGCATCATACCACGGCCTTTTCGTGCAAGACTTGTGTAAGCAAGGCTTGCAGGAGACGTCAATCATACCGTCCGCAGCATGTTGCCTGCAGTACACTGGTGTCTTGCTTCCCTCGACATTATACCACGGCCTTTTCGTGCAAGACTTGTGTAGGCAGGGCTTGTTGTAGACGTCAACCATGCCGTCCGCAGTGTGTTTCTTGCAGTGCACGCGTTCCTTGCTGCCTTTGACGTTAAAGTGTGGAACTATCGCGCAGAAGTCGTGTGAGCAGTGTCTTTTGCGGACGTTGACCATTCCGTCCTTGGCATGTTGCTTACAGTACACCCCTATGGTTGTGCCCTCCGCACTAACGTTCGGGTGCCTCGCGCAGGATTCATGACAGCAACGTTTGCCGCCGACGTCGACCATACCGCCCTCGGCATGCTGCTTACAGTACACCCCTGTCTTCATGCCCTCCACATTGATCCTCGGTTGCTTCAAGCAGGGGTCATGTAAGCAACGCCTGGTGACAACGTCAACCATGCCATCCTCCGCATGTTGTTTCTAGTACACCTCTGGCTTGCTGCCCTATACATTGAAGCTCGGCTGCTTCGTGCAGGATTCATGTGAGGAGCGTTTGCGGTGGACAATCATCATACCATTGCCAGCATGTTTCTTGCAGTACACCGCTACCCTGCTGCCCTCCACATTGTAGCTCGCGCGCTTCGTGCAGGATTCATATGAGCAACGGTCGATGCAGACGAATACCCTGCCGTCCTCAGTACGTTGCTTGCAGTACACCCTCTCGTTGCCTCCCTTGACGTTGAATGTCGCATGTTTTTGCACTGGTTGTACCGGCAACGCCCCATTGTCCTCACGGTGTGCGATAACAACAAGACCCAGACAACCCTAAGGTAGAACCTGGAGTCTCCCGGCCGGCGTATGTGCACCTATCATTCGTGAAAGCGGTAGAAGCGGCGTGGAGGACATATTTGATGAGTTAGCGAAGCACAGGGTTTCTCAGCTTGAATATTCATGTTTATCACTTGAGGGGGTGATTCCACGTGGCTTCCGTCACAAGAAAGCCTCTAACTTCTGGAGAACAAAATTCGAAGAATAAATAAAGGACAGTATTCAGGGATGTCTTCGGTACTACAACCGCCGTATTGATAGTGAACATACAGGTAGACACCAGAGTGTTGGGGGGGAAACGCCGCTAGGAAACGGCATTGTAACGGCGTGGTGCCGGACAAGAAACATAATTGTCGTTGGTGTCCTTTGTTCCTCATTTCGTAACTGCAGATCAACAGATTGTGTCAATCCGGATATTCGTCATCCCAGCATGCGCAGCCCTTTGCCACATCAACCTTGCCCTTGACCGGGGCTATCTACACGTGAGTCATTAAGTGTGTACGGGATTTTGTTAGCCTCCGTCGCATATGTCGGCGCACGGTCCTCGTTTCGCTTCGCTTCCCGGTGCCAGAGGGTAGTTTATGTAAACGCTCGTGCGTGCACCCTTGAGCGGCACTATAGGCCGTACTAAAGCTTGGGAGGCTGGGTCACGTCATGAACTCGGTGCCCTGATTGACGGCTTTACACGCTCAGACCAAGACGGTACGTGTGGTGCTTGTGCCACGAACATATTGACAATGCTTGTCCACTGTTCGTTGCCCAATTTCTTCCTTTTGAGCAATGTCTGGACGGCTAGATACTGGGAGTATGCAGTATGGTTGCTATTCCCGAGACGTCCCGTTCCCCCTCAGGCCAAAGATGGGTGCTGGTGTATGCTCCCGCTAAGGGTAATGTAAAGCGCGGGCAATGTGAATACACGGTTCTGTCTGTTTCTGCAAATCATATGAAACAACGTATGGCCCAAGACACAACAATACGTAGCGCTTTGGGTATATAGCTTTGGGTATGGACACGGTAGCTTTTCGTTCTGGAGGAGCACGTGCATTACCACTGCTGTATGTCTACAGTAGTAACCATTTGAGAACGTGCTATTTTTTTGTGGGTTCTGCCGATGGCTGTACTGAAAGAACCAAGGCGACAATTCACACGCCGGTTGTGCCCAACAATGCCCTGAGTGAAAATGAAAATTCGCGTTCGCGTCGATCTTTACATTTTTCAGTTTTGCTTTAGTTATAGCCTTGAAAGGCTATTTTTGGTAAGGATTTCAAATAGTCAATTTTCAATATATTTATTTTCGGCTGGCTCAGGAAACCACATTCTAGACCCGGTATTGAAAATGTGTTCCCGGAGGATTGTGGTGACAAAGCTATACGATCATCATACAAGTTGTATTGCAGTAAAATATCCATTTTTGATGGCGCTGAAAAGTTTTCCGTTTTCGGTATTTTTCCTTACTGAATCACCACACTACTCCGGGAACACATTTTCAATATCGGGTCTAGTATATGGTTTCCTGAGCCAGCCAAAATTAAATATATTGAAAATTGGCCATTTGCAATCCTTACCGAAAATAGCCTTTCAAGGCTATAACTAAAGCAAAACTGAAAAATATAAAGATCGACGCGAACGCGAATTTTCATTTTCACTCAGGGCATTGTTGGACACAACTGGCGTGTGAATTGTCGCCTTGGTTCTTTCAGTACAGCCATCGGCAGAACCCACAGAAAAATAGCACCTTCTCAAACGGTTACTACTGTAGGACTCAGTCCAGGGAGGGGCTGACTTGTACCTAGGTTCTGTGGGTGTCCAGAACGAGGTATAACATAACTATAATTAGTGTAATCTGTATAAAAAAGACGATAACGTGATTGCAGTTACACTTATGCAGACTTACCCAAAACACGTAGGTGATTGTGTCGTGGTTGAACTGCTCTTCATACCCGTGCAGGTGCCAAAATGAAACCGGGAGCCGTTAGCTTGGGGCTGGAGTGACACCGGTTCCCAGAAGGTTCATTTATTCGCCCAACTCACGGACGACGGTCCGTTCATCGCTGACACTAATCGCGGTAATAACGGTGTGCGTGTGTGCACGGTTAACATCTACTTCGAAGTATATGTATATGTATACTTCCTGGCAGAGTCTTATCATCAATGTTGCCAGACTAGTCAACACCCCAGATACTCTGTACGAGGTACGATATTCAGTGCAGTAAAGGAATACGGGCTCAGGCTAGGTTTCCTATGTTTTCTGTGGTATACGCCTCTTTCATTTTGACTTCGCTGTTAAATGTAAACTCGTCAATTCGAAGTGTACCGCCGACGTTTGAGCCACACGGGGGAACGAGTAGGGGAAACATGGCCGCGGGAGGTACCCGCTTGTGCACCAACAAGCCTTCATCAAAATATATGATCTGCTGGCAAGGCGCCCACATCCAATGCAGAGCAGGCACGAAGTTTTGTTTAGGGTCTGTGTTGGGGCGGACTGCACCGTGGCACACATTGGTGCACAAGGACTCGCCTTATTGACTACCAGGTAGCCATTGGGTGGGGGGTAGGCATCGGTAGTTCCAATAACTTCATATACTACAACTAGTTGACTTACCACCCCTGCCCTTGACCGACAAAATGCCACGTATGATGTTCGGTCGCGCATCTGCAATTCACTGACCTCGGTATTGCGGCCTATTACGATCAGAATGGCCGTCGAATATCATACAGGGCATACGTCAAGGGAAACAGAGGAAAACATTTGACGAAAGGGTTACAAAAATGTAATAATCGCGGGAGCATATTCCTCGAGTTTTGGGGCAAATGCAATAGCGGGAAGCCTTGTATCACCCTCCTAAGCCACGGTGTCGTCAGCCACCGGAAAAACAAGAGTGTGTACGCTACATGGGCTGTGAGCGTCTTCAGACGATCTGAATTGCATATTGCATTTACAGCAGGTTAGTCCTGACCCCGCCGTTCGTTTGAAAATAGTGGGGTATATCACTGTTTGTTAGGGCTGTGAGTTGGCTGACTAATAGTTGCCAGCTAGTTATTAGCTGGCTAGTTGTTTAAGTTGGTTGCGGCGGTGCCAACTATCCAACTATTTTTGTATTTTGGGTCTCCTTGCTCGTAGGAAGGCTTGTTTGGTACGGGGTGCGTATTTCTCGGCGTCCCCAAGCAGTACCACCACGCACAGAGAGAGGTCTTCCACAACTCATGGCGCATCAACCCATCGCCATCGACGGTGCCGGTGCCGATGGCAGGGCCGAGGGTGCCGGCACCGCTGAGCCTGGCCTGTCGGCGGACCATGGCGGTAATGGAGCGTCCGACGAAGAAGTGACTGTACCGAGCGCTCCTCCGAAGCGACGCGACAAGGTAGCGGTTCGCTACCGCGTACAGAAAGAGGGCCGGTTTTCCAAGCGCCCCAAACGGGGACAGGGACTCATACTTTTGATGCGAGATGATTTGCGGGGTTCTGCATCTTTGTAGTCCATCTGGGACAATACTTCAATATTTCCAATACATTCCCCGCACCAAGGTACATTTCTCAGGATGTGTTGAGCTGTTCGGAAATCTGGAGCCACCGCCAGAAAGCTCAACTCTGCGCGCAGCTTCTCACGATTTTTTTTATTATTACAATATGAATTCGCCTCGTTTATGCCAAAAACGTATAAACAAGCCCCTTGTTTCCCTGGGTGTAATACGTTTCAAACCCAAATTCTCAGCACTGATTTGGGGAGCTATGACCATAGGCCGCCGGCCATTTTTTTCATAATAAAAAACATTAGAGAGAGAGATATGAGGGAAACAATGTATATCGAAGGTCATTTTCCCCTGGTTACTACTGTTTTGACATATACTAATAGAATACGGCAAACGATTGCTCTCATCCACGCCTCCAGGCCGTTTTTTTTTCGTTTGCAGCAATACCAAATTGTGTGAGATATTCATAATTTTGCCCAAAATGACTTATTTTGGTCGATTTTGGCCAGTCTTGGAGCTTTTTTTTTTATGCATTGTTGCGTAACTACTTGAATTAAGTGGAAAACTATTTTTTTTTCTCGTTCTCAGCATGGATTCCTCTTGTATTTGCGGTCACGAATATATGGTTGTCTCTCCACGCCTCCAGGCCGTTTTTTTCGTTTGCAGCAATACCAAATTGTGTGAGATATTCATAATTTTGCCCAAAATGACTTATTTTGGTCGATTTTGGCCAGTCTTGGAGAATTTGTTTTTGATGCGTTGTTGCGTAACTACTTGAATTTAGTGTGGAAAATTATTTTTCTTTCTCTTTCTCAGCATCGATTCCTCTTGTATTTGCGGTCACGAATATATGGTTGTCTCTCCACGCCTCCAGGCCGTTTTTTTTCGTTTGCAGCAATACCAAATTGTGTGAGATATTCATAATTTTGCCCAAAATGACTATTTTTGGTCGATTTTGGCCAGTCTTGGAGAAATTTTTTTTGATGCATTGTTGCGTAACTACTTGAATTTAGCGTGGAAAATTATTTTTCTTTCTCGTTCTCAGCATCGATTCCTCTTGTATTTGCGGTCACGAATATATGGTTGTCTCATTAAAAATATATATTTTTTCATGAGTTATGACTACTTCGTAAACGTCATTGGAAATATTTTGTGCCGGAAGGACCATACGAGTTTACAGTACAAGGTAGACGTGAGGGTATTACCTGCTGAGTTCTAGGGGTAAAAGATCGATCGATTACCCAGCCCAGGGTAATCCTTATAACACTCTCCCCCCCTCTGAACGGTGGGATGTTTGGGACGTCGGTACCGTATACGGCCGTACGTTGACCTACCCGTTTCGTTTCATCAGTACCTGGGGAACCAGGGAGACGTGTTTTTTAGGGACGGACGCGCAAGCGTTTCTATAAAAGAAACGTTCGAAGTGAGATTCGAACCCGTGTCCTGCCGACGACGCCAAATGTGAGGGTATTACCTGCTGAGCTATAGGGGTCAAAGATCGATCGATTACCCAGCCCAGGGTAATCCTTATAACACTACTCTGGTCTTATGGTTAATGTGCGGTCAACTGTGATGGCGGGACTTTGTCCCAACGTGCTATTACTGTAATAATACAAGAATGTCTCTGTCATGAGTGTGTCAACTGGATGATGAGCACCTCTTGCTTGGGTGTTTGGGCGATGCTCGTCCTGAGCTGTGTGTCGATCCCAGTCTATTTTGGTCGATCCCCATCTAGTTTGGCCGATCCCAGTCTATTTTGTGTCCTATTTTTAGTTTGTACTGGTGATGTGCTACTGCCTGCCGCACGAGTATGTGTGTGTTGTCTTCACATTAAACCCGTTCTTTCTACTCAACCACATCAGTACACCCAATGCCTGTCCTGATACCAATCCTATTAATAGAGAGATACAAATTATGTGGTCACAGACTGTGAAACAGAGAAAAACCATAACAAAATAAACGCAAATTAAGGGGTAAAGCAAGTGAGATGCTTAACGTACCGGGTACGAGAACGTTTTTACCATATATTTCTGGTGCATCTCTTTAATATCAGACAAACTGAGACGGGATTTAGAAATATACCTGTTTCTTGATCAAAACCAGAGATAAACTTAGCCCATTTATCATGCTTTTTGGGTGTAAAATGAAGCCAAATAGCGTATTTTTTGCCTCCGGCGGCGCCTTCAGCGGGATCCTCCGGAGGCGCCTCCGGCGGGCCCTCCGGGGGCGCCTCCAGCGGGGCCCCCTCGGCCGGGGGGGGCTTTTTTGGCTCGCTTCGCTCGCCTGACTTTAGTCGACTAGTTGGCTGGCTATCGCCAGCCAACTAGTCAACTAAAGTCAGTTAGTTGGCTGGCTTCGCCTGCCAACTAATAACTAGGCGGGAACTCCAGCCAACTCACAGCCCTACTGTTTGTCCTTCCCCCGTCCTTGATTTCACAGGGCAGAACTCGAGACGATGAAGCTAAAACGAGTAACTGTCAATTTAACCCCGACGACCAGGGACCAGAAGATGGTCAATCTCAAGCGCCGGGGCTTCACCCCAGGGGAAAAACGAGCTTTTGAAATTCCGCAGCAAGGACACAGCCTGGAAAAATTCATGTTTTAGGAGATCACAGCCTCTTCTTCAGATTGCCATATGTCCTAGTTCTAGCACATGCGAGTTGCTAATATGGACGTTGGCAAGAGGTTAGGTGCGCATTTTTAGATAGCGAATATTATCATCTAAGACTTTCTGTAGGGCTATTTTTATCGGAGCCAAACATTTCCAAAGACTCGAAAAAATCCAAGTTGGTTTTTCGCGCAATCTATTATATATAGACAGCGTGATGCCCAACTTAAACTTCATTATAGTATTGTTCTTTATTATCAACGTATTTTGTTTTTTAATATTAAAATACAAATATCTCTCGCACAATCGAAAATCACGTTGTGTAAGCTTCCTCGTGCAACCGTCGAAGCTCCTATCAGACGGGTTCCATAGAGAAACCTCGTCGTAGCACTTGACGCATGTGTTGTATGGTATGTGCAACACGAATAGACCCATAGACCCACGAATGTACGAGTACATTGTGTACCGATCGATGCTCTAGGAAGTAGAGAAAAACGCTATTGCAAGATATCGTATAATACGTACCTGGCGATGGTATACCAAAGGTGTATCACACCGTCGAGCTCTATCATAAACTTGATGACACTTAGACTCCACCCACGACTAACCCACTCCGTACCGTGCAAAGCCAGTGAATATGCATAACGGCCTCGAAGGTATCATTGCGACCCGTAGTCTAGGGGGCGATGTTGGTTTGGAGTCTTCAGTATGACAGTTACGAGTCAGTTTGGTGTCGGTTCGGGCTATTAACCTTTTGTAGGTTACACCGCATTTTTGTCTTTTGGACCTGGGTGTGAAAGCTCCTGGACTCCTGAGGGCACTCCTCGTTGCCCCTACCCTGTGGGACGACTAATAATACAATGACTTGAAGCCAACACGCCACAGGAGTACGAACAGGCGAGAGGTTGCCTGCAACGTCCTATGGTCTTCGCCCAAAGCTTCAAACAATTCTATTTTTTTCCATCGGAGAGAGATAGTATTAATATATACTTTTTGTCGTCTGTTTTCTACACACCAGCGGCCAAACGTTATTTTGCCAGACGCCTGGCCGGCCCACGCCACATATCATCGACCAAGGTGTGAGCATTGTGACACTATGATGGGTCGGAGCCCTAAACCAGCGTGATCCGTTCAGAGTTCATGACGGGGTCGTTGGGTTTGTCGGCCGATGTCTGCCGAGGAATCTCGTGAAAGCTGTCTCCAGAACCTGCCAGGACAGGAGTCTCATGTGTATTGCGCGGCGCCCGTGACGGTAAAAAGTTGCCAGACTGGTCGCCGTCGTAGAAGCTGTGTTTTCTGGTATAGCGTACAGCGTACAGCAGTATGTACCCCTGTACGAAAATCAACAAGCAACAACAACAAATACAACCTGTGGGGGTCCTCGAAGAGCTGGTCGTAGTTACGCCGCATCTTAGTCGAACCGAAACGTATCACGCCAAGCCGTGTTTTCCTATCGCTGACTATAACCTATAACACCGCCGATGCTACTGTTGTGCTCGGCTACTGCAACACGCTATTGGCGGAACCAATGCTACCTAACGTTGGCCGACGAATAGCGGTTTGCCGATCCCAGTTCTGGCCGGTCGTAGTCGGGTAAATTTTCTTTTTGACTCGTCACGATCCCGAAGCTACCGAGTGGTACTTGTTTACGTATCGTGGCTGCTGCTCCCCGTTTACGGCAGTATTGCAGCAGTAGTAGTGCTACGTACTGCTTCCCACGGCTACGAACAGCTACCTACTGCTCTCCTTTGCTACAGCAGTGCTGCTGCTACTAACTTCTACTGCCCCAGGCAACAGAAGGGGCGATGAACATCGATCAGCGCCCTAATGTATGTAACAAAAGACGGCCTCCATTGCAGTATGCGTTTTGGTCTGTCTGGTGCTACTCGCGATGGATGCTGATTGTACGAGTATGCATAGCTGATCTGTTGGACAATTAGTATGGCCTGCCTTTCGCTGCATCGGTTATAACTCCAATATAACCTTCACATTCTACATGTATCAATCTAGCCTTGCCGCCGTGGGGGCGGCAGGGCCTGTTATTCCCTAGATTTCTATATTTCCCTCGTTCCAAAAAAAAATCCATTTTTTGGGACGTGAAGCCTTCCAAACATTTTGTCCTCTGAAGAATCATTAATATTTTCTCTTTTCCTATTTTTATTGGGAAACAATATTGGGTATAATGGGGGGAAACCCGATCGATAAGAATGACCCTTACCACTGTAAAATCTTCTCAAATATGAGTCTCAAACAATTGCAGCACGAAAAACACAAAAAAAAAAAAAAAAATGTTGTAGATGAAAACAACTGTCTAGGTAAGACAAAAACAAAAACAGCGAAACAGCAGCAGTGCCACACAACACCAAGAGCCTCGTGCGTCTCGCGCCCAACCGACGGACGGTGGGCAACCACAGCTGTTTAGCCGTTCAGTACGACGGGTATTGAAGGTTGGGTGGCAGGAGGTTTCAGCCGAAGGGGAGACGTAAACTCACTTGCCGTTAGTTTGTCCGAAATAGTCGAGTTTAAAATTCGACACGAACCGACAAGGTGTGCCCTTCTCGTGAAACCTTTATAGGCATGTATCGTAGTGTTGAGGGGGGCAAAGAGCCTGTTTTGTGACCCCGGGCCTGAGGTATAGCTAGTGGGCGGGAGGGAAAAAGAAGGATCAAATATTAAAGATGGGAAGGAATGAAAACACAAAAACTGAGTCAGGCGGAACGCATTGTAGCTTTTGTCATCGAGGCTGGAGGCGGAACGCATTGTCGCTTTCATCCTCGAGGCTGGAACATCTTGCGCTACAGAGCAAGAGGGTACTAAAGGAGGTCATCCTTAGAGATGTAGCGGGACGAGATAGGCCCAACTGAACACCGTAGCATAGGGCAGCTAGAGGGAACAACTCGCCGGCAGGAGGTACTTCAAAGGGGGCCGGTGAAGTGAGTTGCGATCGGTAGTGTTGAGAACAGAATGGATCCTCTCCTAATATATGAAGCAACGATTTCCAATTTTTGTTTTTGTTTTTTTGTGGCGATGGCCTTGGCCGATGCTCGGGTTCTGTTGGGATCGTCGGTCTGGAATCATTGTTGTTGGTCGGTAACGGCCGCAATTTCTTACCCAGGGTCAGTTAAGAGGGCTCAGGTTCTCGTGGTACCAGGTCTGGGGTGGATCAAGCAAGGTGGCAAGCGGGAGCCGGAGTCTCCTTTGGTAACTATAAACAGTACTCAAGATTTTCGAGAATATTCCCAGACCGTTACAGTATATGTACCAAGTGAAGAAGTACTCTACTGACAACAAGATGGATCATACAGCATCGCTTAGTGACTTTCATTGCAATACAATCACTGCTGCTGTAGACTGCTGTTCATATAAGATAATACGCGACTACTATTAATGTCAACGCAAACGAGTTGACGGCAGACACACAGATCCTGCTTCGCAAGTTTTTACGAGACAGCGATGCCACCTTTTCTTTGTAGTCAACTGCTGCAGTATAGTTAGTTTCTCTTCAAGGGTCTAGTGCTGTAGACAGCAGTAAAGGCAGTAGTTGGCGGATTCTCGGAGTCTAGATTACAGTAAAAGGACGTCGATAATTATCGTTCATGTACACACCACGTCGCTCCTATTGTTGAATGTGTGAGGTACCAGGAAAGACACTGCCCCCGCTGCTGTGCGGCGCACGTGAACTACTGCGGTAGTGACATAGCTCGCTTTCCCTCTTTTTAGGCTACCAGTTAGGTGTATACTTCGTATGCAAGGTACCAACAGCAGCAGCACTCTACTTACACACCACTCGTACTGCTATATAACAAAGTATAATTGTGATTTTTTTGCCCGGCGGCGCGTTTTCGCGCTCGGCCCTCGCGGCCGAGCTCGCCGTCGCTCGGGTCGGCGGCCGGGGGATCGACCGGGGAGCGCGCCCCCCGGGCCTCGCCCTCGCCCGGGGCTCGTGGCCCGCGCGGGGCGCTCGCGAAGCCGAAAAAATGGAGTCGGTTTCACGGGGTACCCCGTCCCACTCGGTCGAGCCGAGCAGGGCAACGTGAAACCCGGTCTCGGCGGCAGATTTTGAAAGGTGATTTTGCCGCGTCGGCATCAACACAAAGGAGGGCACACCGACGTGCACATCGAGCGGCATCGAACATCTATCTGCACGCATGCAGCAACAGCAGCGACGCGACAGCATCCCTGACGTTGCGCAGGCGTATGGTTATGACAGGGGGCCCACGAGCATGCTGGCTGCATGAGGCCTGTGGCTACTACGAAAAACGCAGCGGTCTGACGCCGCACGCGAGTTTTTTCCGTACCAATTTGTCCGAAAAATGTATGAAAGCGTTTCGTATTTGTTTTCAGGTCCAAAGCGTTCCGGTAATATTTCCCGAGCAGTATTGGCAAGTGTACAGTAGTACCTGCAGGAAGCCAGGTATACGCTGTCCGTATCATGCGTCCTCTGACAACAGGATACAACCACAGCAGGCACAGTGCCCGCTGCGTAGTGGTGGTTGATGCTACGCGGAGTGGTGGCTGCTTCGTTGCTCTCGCTCTGCTGGGTAGTGGGCGGCGTATGGTCTGTTAGGTGGGCATTCGTGGTGGCTGCTGAACATTAATGATCGGCGTGAAAGCAAAAAAAACGAGCTCACCTCATTGGAGTCTGTTATAATTTGTACCGGAAATGTAAGCCACCGTTTGGGGTATGTATGTGTCAATATGCAGACAGCAGTCGTAGCATTGCCCAGCCAGGTTGGTAGGTATCAACGTATCTACAGGTAAAAAGGTATGCACTGCAGTAACCTCCTCGATGAGTACGATATATCATACGTAATCAGGCTGAAACAACAAGCTAGCAGCCGACAATACGATTACTCAAAGTGAGTAACTACTACTGCATGAGTGATGCTGCTTCTTTCGGCCTGCTTGCGTCCTGTAGTACTCCTTACTCCTCCTCCTGTTGGTGGCGATCGATGCGAAAGGTTTGATCCCCGCACTTACGTACTGGCTGTACTGCTGCAGACATGGCCGTGTGGGTGAGTGTGGTGGGTGGGTGGGTGGGTGGGTGGGTGTTTGGGTGGGTGGGTTCGAACGTGGTTGAGTGCCTGTCGTGTCTGCTCTGTCCCTGTTTGTTTTCTACGTATTACCTTTGAGCCGCAAAGTACGATACAACAGCACTGCTCCACCTACAGTACGTACGATGTATTCGCTGTACTGTAGAAGCACGTGATGTGTGGGTGGGTGGATGCTGCTGGTTGGGTGGGGTTGGGTAGCGGTTGAGTCGCTGTCATGTCTTGGATGGGGACTACTGCTGTGGCTGCCACCTATATTTATCCGCTACTTTTGTTAGGCGCTATGATACAAGGCTACGCAATAGATGCGGCGGACCGATAGGGATATTCCTTTTCCGTAAGTGGAACAACCTCTGCACCTATAGTCGTACCCATCTCCCAACATAGCGTACTGGGCTATTGTGTTTTGTCAGGCTTATATACGCGCCCACGCTTCTGGCCATACCGAACAGATGATGGGCATGTTTATATGATGTACGATACACCACAAGAGCCTTGTTAGTATTTCCCTTGACGGCGGGAGAATATACGCTTTACCAACGACGATAGTATAATATAGTAGCTGCCTCAGCTGCTACTCGTAGCTGTACCGCTTTGCTGTGCGCTGAATGAAGCAGAAATGTGCTGCTACTACTGCTGAACGTTAACTGCCGTTTCGCAGCAGTAGTTGGTGGTGCTGCTACTTGCTGTAGGTACGTAGATACTACAATTAGTACCTCCGCTTGTGTTGCTGTTACTTGCTACACTGCCCGCTGCTACTGCTTTGTACTGCTTGCTGTACTCCTTGCTGCTACTGTATACTAGGTACTGTATTTACTGGACGAAATGCGATTGTATTTTTTCTGCCGTTTGCTGTTCGTATACGAGAACGACATACTGCTCGCTGTGGTACACACCGCCATATCTACCGAACAAAATATGTCACGAAAAACAACTTGACAGTTTCGCCGATCGTGATATTGTTTCACAAACTATGAGAATGACAAGTTTCCGCGAACTCAAGAAAAATTGACATCGCGGTTCGTGATAAAAACAACCGGTTTTTTATGTGGTATAACGCCAATTTAATTATAAATTTAAATATGCGTACGTTAGCAAAAACCGTTTTACTATACGATAATCGCTGAAAGGTGATTATTCGTTTACCCCCCTTTCTACAATTACAGCTGGATGGCGATAGGTCGGTTTTTCCGTGGGACGTGCGAGCTTGCGTCACCCCGCGGGGAACACCCCACTCCCCGAAGGGGAGCCTTGTATGTATAGTTATGTTTGTGAAATTTTCGCACTTTTCGCAACTTTTCTCTTCGCGCGAGCCCTTTTCGGCAAAACGCTAAGTACCCCGGCACAGGACGCCCGGCCGGACACATTGGTCGAGGTTTGAGCTCGATCCGAGCACTGTAGCTTGTGTGGCGAGCGCTCAAAGTTTTTTTCGCGCGGGAGTGGATAAGCCGATTTCCCGGGTTTCCTGCATGAGGCCTTTTTTTGTACGTACGTGCCAGTAAAAAATAATTTTGTGTTTTTAGATTTTGACAGTTTTTTTCTCTCTCACATGCACACAGGCGGCCAGGCCAGAAACATGTACCAGATAGACAACAGACAACATGCACAGAGCACGGCGTTACGGCATTGCCGCCCACACCAGTAGGAAACATCGTGCGTGAGAGGCACATCCATCTGAGCTGTACTGGTGCTGCTGTGGGTAGTTGTTAAATCGAAGGCGGCTGTCCGAAGCCCGCCACCTATCTTCCATTCTTTGCTGTGGACTTTGGACCGATTTGTTAGGACCGTGTTTTATCACGTGTGAGTACGTACGGCAACTAAAAAGATAACTGCTGTTACTTGGCTGCTATGATATTTCTGATGCTGCGTTTTTTTGCCCCAAGCACACCACCAAATTTTTAGACATCAGATAACATGCAGAGAGAACACAAACAACAACACGTTACAACCCCGCCCAGCAGCACAACAAGCGGCAGCAGGCAACATCACGCGCATGTGGCAGGTCCACGGTGTACTGCTGTGGCTCCAGCAGAAGTTGCTTTATCGGAGACCATGATCCGTCATCGGTCATATCTACTTCTCTTCTTCTGCTGCGCTGCTGCTACGGCTGCTCTGCATGCGTATGTGCGATGTGTCACACAATGCTGTGCACACACACGCACGCCAGTACAAACAAAATAATTTGGCTCTTTGGTAAAATATTGTCGAATGGTTGAGATGCCCGGTCGTGTGTAACCCAGCGACACCACAGACAGCACACACGAGCAGTGCGGAGCAAGGAACAGCAAGCGCGTGCGGTATTTTTTTGTTCGCCCTGTGTTGCTGTGGCGTCCTACTATACCTACTACTACTGTACTACTGCTGTAGTACTATTTTTATTTTTTAATCGGAGTTGTTATATAAGGAGTAGTCCGTGGTCACAGGACAGGCTCAAAAAAGCTCTGGAGTGGAAGAATACCCCAGGGAAAAATAATACACTACGAGGTATTAATATTAATAAATACAAAGTACAACGCAGTACTTATGCTGGGGGTCTCTGTTGTTCCGTAGTACATGCATGCTGCCACAGGTCCAACAACATACTGCTTGCTGGTGCTGGTGCTGCTAACTGTGCAGCAGATCCACAGTCGATATAGGGTGAGGCGCTGCATACACTTACACACTACTGGATATCTTTCGAATCTCGTCATCTCGGGCGTTGCTCGAACAGTGGTTAGGGGATAACAATGCACGGTGCACCTTTTCACCCCGCATACCAAAAGGTCAAGTCATTTTCGGCCCGCAGACAAAGAGCAAGTAAACTTCTATCCCCCACTAAAACCAGTCATTTTCGGCCATGACAAAAAAAGTTAGTCAATTTCGACCCTCCGCACCAAAACCAGGCCAATTTCGAACCCAACAAAAAAAACAGGTCATGTTTGATCCCCAACATAAAACCAAGATAATTTCGATCCTAACACTGAAATCGAGTCAATTTCGACGCCCTTCTAGAACCAAGTCAACTGTGGTGCCCCTACACACGACAAAGACAAACATAAACACACTGACAAACATGATATCATGTTTGGCGGAATCGTTAGGAAAATCTAATAAAAATATGCAGTCAATAGTAAGGGTTCCACACTATCTCCAAGAATGTTTAACCCCAAAAGTGCGCAGGTCATTTGATACAGTTTAAAAAAATAGTATGCATGTACCCTGCATGTACGGTAAAATATGCAGATAATTCATAACGTCGTACTATGATATCATAAGCATGCGTAGGATACAGTATCGAATTCTGTGTGGTTCTCAATTCGTTCTTGCGCCACTCCCCTAGGCACGTCCCGGAGGGGAACCTTGTATACATATATACATTGCTTGACGCTCGCTGCGGTGCTCCGGGGCCTCTTGGGCTCTCACTTCGCTTCAGACCGGACTCGCACTCGGGACCCGTTTCGACGACCTCACGTTGGCTTTCTCGCCCGCTCTTGTCGAGGGTCGCGTCGCTCAGCCTCCGCCTGTCATTTTCCGCCCGCGCGCACTCTCGAGTAAAGCGCCGCCGCCGAGCGCAGCGACCTCGAAGTACGCGGATCTTGCGGAGATGCCTCGTCTCTACTGGCCCCTGAGGATGATATGTGTGGTGGTGCTGCTGCTGAAAGAGATATTTGTGGTGCAAGTCTCCACTCAAAACATCTCGCCTCAATTAAAAGGCGAAGATCCACGGAGGAATGAAAACTCGGGGGATTTTTTTTCGGGTGGATTGAGTACAATAGTAGCTCATTTTTCAGTGTAGATATATTACTGCTGTGCCTGGCTGTAATACGTACAAGAATAAAACAGCAGTACGTACGAGTAGTACCAGGTACGAGTCATGTATGTACGACGTAGCGAGCAGCTGGTGTGTATTGTATTGCTGAGGGCTGCTGTGTAGTACGTACTGCTGTACAGCAGTACTACTGTTGTAGTTTACAGTGCTGTAGATACGAGTCTGCTCAGACACACGAGAGTCAAAAAAATAATTTAGATCTCCCCCCCGTTGCCAGCTTTTGAATATCTCGACTTTGCATATCCACGCGGAACCGCTTGCTCGGCACGAAGTGTTTTTGCCGCACGTGCCAAAACTGAAACTGAGCCCGCCACCGGGACCTCGACTGGTGCATTTCTGACAGAGACTGAGAAATGAAGTTGCGAATTGAGTATCAGCAAATACAGTAGCGTTTCCTTCTTCCTGCAATAACACCTGGCACTGCCTTGATTCTGCACGTAGTATGTTTCAGATGTCAAAACACGAGCGAGCGCCATTAGATTGTTGTTGTCGTGGATCTCACAAACTCTCCTGCGGAGTGAGACAATCCAGGGAACACCGAACGCGACTGATTAAATTTCCGAGACTGACTGTTGAGACTGAGAAATGGGCACTGGTGCAATCGGTAGGGGATTTTTCTTGATTACGACGCATTTTTATTGGTCAATACGCTAAAATACGAGTGTTTTACCGAGCGAGTTTAAAAACGACTTTTGATTACGACGATGCTCATTGGCCAAAAGGCCAAAACCACCCCGAGATTCGACCCGCGCTCACGGGACTGTCATGTTTCTGTACATACGAGAGCCGTCCTCGGTGCCAACATCATCATCTTCAGCAGCAGCAGCACAGCACCACTACCACAGCACCAGCATCACAGCAGCAGAGAGACCAGCAGCAACTACAGACCAGGCAGTCAGAGCTCTCCGTGTCAGGCGCACGACGCTGAGGAGGGAGAGCAACGCCAAGAGAAGTACCAACAACATCAACCAGCAGCAAGCAGCACAGACAGGGAACGCAGCAGACTTCGAAGGGGAAAGCCCGTGCTAGAGGCCGAACATAAGCACCAGTGCCAGTAGCAGCAGCAGCAGCAATTTTTTCAGACGCCTGGCCGGCGCCCGCCACATACCATCCACCGAGAGGGGAGCACTGTAACACTAGCGTGGGTCGGAGCCTCTAAACAGCGCGATCCGTTCAAATTTCATGACGCAGTCGCTGTGTTTGTCGATCGATGTCAAACATGAAAAACGGTATTTTTCTTGCGCAACCGCGAGTGATCAAGATTTTTCATCGTCTGTTTTCTACACACCAGCGGCCGAATGTTTTTTTACCAGACGCCTGACCGGCCCACGCCACGTATCACCGACCAAGGTATGAGCACTGTAAGACTAGAATGGGTCGGAGCCATTAACCAGCGTGATCCGTTCAGAGCTCATGACGGGGTCGTTGGATTTGTCGATCGATGTCTACCGAGGATTCTCATAAAAGAGCTGTCTCCTGAACCTGCCAGAACAGGAGTTTCATGAGTATTGCGCGGGCTTCGCCCGGGTAATTAAAGTCCCCGTGAGCTGTCCCGTAGCATTAAAAATTTGCCGTACATCAAATATGTACGAGTACGTAGGTGAACTTAATCACAAGATCTGCTACAGGCAGCACCAAGTGTGACACCGCTAGGCCACGACTAACTGAAGGGGCACCTTGTATCCCCGAGCCTAAGGTACGGACAACCTTTTTATCAAACCCCTTGGCGTCAGTCACTCCCTTGGAGTTGGACGGGCATTTTGGTTTTGCTCCCGTACAATCACCGATACCTGCTGCCACATGACACATGACCAAGTACAGCAGTACTTTGTTGTCCACAGGTATATAACCTGGTACACGCCCGAGGGTGCCCACCGCCAGATGTGTATTACACGTAGCATAGCGGGCAGGGAGGCTGCTCTGCACGCGGGCCCAGTGACACCTCCCCGAGTTTAGCTGCCCCCCTCAGCCTCGATCCTCGCCCCGCCACCCCACATACATGTGAAGTTACGGTGATAAGTACTCGTACGTAGTGCACTCACCACCCTCAATTGTACAACTGTTCGTACGAACTGCTCTGTGCCTTGTGAACTGTGTGTATATACAAGGGCTCCGCATGGGTGCCGGCATTCTCGCCGGCACCCATGCTTCGGATAGGACAATACCTGGTACATCAGTTATTTGGTACCATCCTTATTATTTACGACAATGTGATGGCGCTCGCTCGTGTTTCGATATCTGACGCCTACGTGCAGAATCAAGGCAATGCCAAGGGTTGCAGGAAGAAGGGACTGCTGCGTGCTGAAATATTCAGTTGCAACCTCATTTCTCAGTCTCAACAGTCAGTCTCGGAAATGTAATCAGTCGCGTTCGGTGTTCCCTGGATAGTCTCAGTCCTCAGGATAGTTTGTGAGATTTATGACAACAACAATCTGATGGCGCTCGCTCGTGTTTTGACATCTGACACATACTACGTGCAGAATCAAGGCAATGCCAGGTGTTATTGCAGGAAGAAGGAAACGCTACTGTAATTGCTGATACTCAGTTCGCAACTTCATTTCTCAGTCTCTGTCAGAAATGCACCAGTCGAGGTCCCGGTGGCGGGCTCAGTTTCAGTTTTGGCACGTGCGGCAAAAACACTTCGTGCCGAGCAAGCGGTTCCGCGTAGATATGCAAAGTCGAGATATTTAAAAGCTGGCAACGGGGGGGAGATCTCAATTATTCTCTGACTCTCGTGTGTCTGAGCAGACTCGTATCTACAGCACTGTACACTACAACAGTAGTACTGCTGTACAGCAGTACGTACTACACAGCAGCACTCTCAGCAATACAATACACACCAGCTGCTCGCTACGTCGTACATACAGTACTCGTACCTGGTACTACTCGTACGTACTGCTGTTTGTTCTTGTACGTATTACAGCCAGGCACAGCAGTAATATATCTACACTGAAAAATGAGCTACTATTGTACTGAATCCACCCGAAAAAAAATCAGCCGAGTTTTCATTCCTCCATGGATCTTTGATTTTTTAATTGAGGCGAGATATTTTGAGTGGAGACTCGCACCACAAATATCTCTCTCAGCAGCAACAGCACCACGCATATCATCCTCAGCGGCCAGTAGAGCCGAGGTATCTCCGCAAGATCCGCGCACTTCGAGGTCGCTGCGCTCGGCGGCGGCGCTTGACTTGAGAGTGCGCGCGGGCGGAAAGTGACAGGCGGAGGCTGAGGGACGCGACCCTCGAGAAGAGCGGGCGAGAAAGTCAACGCGAGGCCATCGAAACGGGTCCCGAGCAGGGTTATAATTAGTGTTCCAGCGCGTGGTGCGCGCAGCGCACCACGGGCTAAAAACGTGGTGCGCGTCGCGCACCACGAGCCGGAGTCGAGGTGCGCCCCCCGCAGGGGCCCCCGGAGGGCCCCCGGAGGGCCCTTTTGGACATATATGCGTAAATTTACTCAAAATGTATGTCTCATTCGCTCTTCTTACCCTATAGCAGGCGTGAGTCAGACTGGCTTAGAATGTCATGCAAAGAGCAAAGAAACAAGGACAGACGCTGCTGCACAAAACTGCATGCATACCTGATGGTATACCATCAATACGGCATTATTATCACGGGGCAACTTACTCATCCAAGCGTTTTTTCTCATTTGATTATCATTCGAACCATTGAAACACTCAAACCACCTCTTCCTCTATATTTGCGAGCCTTTGAAGCCTTTTCTGATCGTCGGACACATAAAAACGTCATAAGTTTGAACTTGGTTCCCTAAAGAGGAAATCCACAGAGAAATTCAGAATGAAATTGTCGAAAAAATCACAAAAAAGGCCGCAATTTTTTTTTTTCGCCTTCGCCGAAAACAGACCCCAAAAAACAAAAAACGCCTTCGGCGAATTTGGCCCCGCACATTTTGTTTGGCCTGCGGCCCAAAAAGGTGCGGGGACCGAAAACGGATGTGCGGCAAGCCGCACGTCTACTCCCTTTCGTGGTGCGCTGCGCCGATTTCTCAGAAAAATGGTGCAACTGCGCAACATTTCACCGCCTAATTATAACCCTGGTCCCGAGTGCGAGTCCGGTCTAAAGCGAAGTTAGAGTCGAAGAGGTCCAAGATCACCGGAGTGGTCGAGTTTGACTGTATTTATTATATATATTTATATCTATGTACGTACGTAAACATGTGTACCAGGTACGTATTTCTCAGTTTTGTTGATTTTCTGTTTTTCGTACTTCACAACTCGACAACCGTGCTGTGTTTTCTCTTTCATACATACAAAGTAGGAAGTACTATAATACCACCACCGTTGTTGTTGTCCTACCACACATACTCACGAAAAAGGCACAAATCACACAAACCACAGCAGGCAGCGCAGCGCCGTGCTGTGGGCTGTGTTGCTGAGCTTTCTCTTTCGAACATACAGCTTTGTTGTCCTGAAGCATGGAGCTAATGTGCATCGAGCATGTTTTGCATGCATGTCGAGTCCGCCGTTTCTTCGCTGTACACCATGAACCTTTTGGCATTTTCAAGTCGGTGCTTGCTTGCACTACATCATGGGACTCTTCTGCCCCTTTCCTTGCGCGAGCGTAGCGGGCGGCGTCAGCCGCCCGCGGAGAGGAGCCCTTGTATTTTATACGGGTACCTGGTACCTACACGAGTACCACTCTGATCCGAAATATAAGGACCATTTCGATTGAATGTTAATATACAAAAGGTTATTATATTCCGGGTCAGAGTCTTTGATCCTTCGCACCTGCACGTAGTTTTGGTGATCCTCCAAAACAGCAATTGAACGCTTAGTAGCCACCTCCCAGACGTGGGCGCGACGATCGATTGAGCCACAAGCAAGGTACTTGGAATCAGGGGACCAGGCTATATCATATATGTCCTCGGTCGCGGCCCTCAGAATCGTTTTAGTCGTCTCGCGGTCTGACTTGAGCATGTTCCACGAACCCACTTCACCAACACTCCAAATCACCACAGTGCCTCCGTCGCTCGCGCTTGCCAAGCTTAGCCCGTCCGGGCTGAACCTCACAACATTGACGCCGCGTTGATGCCCCTCGAGCGACGCCACGAATGACTGTAGACGACCGGATAATTCTGGCTGTTCCCAGTTTGCTTCATCCTTCTCCGTAGGTTGGCTGACGAGCCAGAGTCTCACCTCCGCGTCAGTTCCCGCCGTGGCCAAGACAAAGCGTAAACCGACCCCTCCATCGTCATCTGCTCGATCCAGCGGAAAGGGATGGGCGTCAAGAGACAACACCGGCGAATTTTTGCCGGCTTCGCCCCCGTGCCATATAATCTGCGGCGTATCAACAAGCATTGGCTTCGCCAAGGGTATCTGTTCGCCAGCTTTCTTGCAGACGGCGCCACTACACCAGACACCTGCCTTGCTGCTGCGTCCGCGCCTTCACTCGCGATTTCAAATTTTCCATAGCGGGCCAACTTGGTGGAACTCCTGGTGGACGGTTACGAAATTCGAAATTCGGGGTCTCGACGTCTCGACGTCTCGACTACATTTGTACTTATTTAATAGGCGAGATTTAAACCACGACTACGGGGACGTTTAAGCTCCATCCCCAGATTTCCGGCCTTGCGTTACTCATATCTTAAACCCGCCGCATCCGCGAACAACGCGTGTAGCGTGTAGTATCCGTCCTCTCCAGCACCCCAGGCAGGTCCCAGGGGCCAGTACGTGACGACAATTTAGTGAAGCACACGAAATTCAAATTTATACATATGTCGGATTATCAGTAGGGTAGCTATTTAGGCACCCTGGACTCTGGTCTCTGGTTGGTAAAATGGTATGTTTTACGCGGCTCAATCAACTTGGACTATTCCCCAGCCACAGCATCCCGAGTCAACCTAGAGTCTTTCCAAGCTCAGCATCAACGCCGGCCGAGTCAACCTAGGGTCTGACCAAGCACAGTATCCCAGCACTGACCACCGGCATAGGGTTCGGGTTAGGGTTAGGGTTCTGGTCGGAGGGTCGGCTTCAGGCGCCAAGCACAAATCTACTATCAAGGTTTGTCCACCCCCTCTTTTTTTTTGGCGGGGCTCGTGACACCCTGGCAGGAAGCTGTCTAGGGTAAGTCGCGGCGTGTTTTTTTTTGGCGGGCCACGTGTGCTTCCTCACGCATTTGATCACACCCTGGCAGGAAGCTGTCTAGGGTAAGTCGCGGCGATGCGTCCGTTTTTACTGGTGCTGTGCTGTGCAGCTCTCGGGGGTTAATTCGTCCCGAACGTGGCACCCTCTGCCTCTACTGTAGATGGTCACTCGGGCGCGATGCAACGTGTCATGTGTCCGAGGAGTGGTATGCCTCCCCTTGTTCGGCGTCGAGCTTCTCGACAGACCCAGGGCCAGGTCCTTGGATCTCGCGCCAGATGAGCGCACATGCCGGCGACGGAGGAGGGGGCGACACACCCGGGGAGGGTTCTGCCTTCGCGGAGCAGGAAGCCGAGATCTGGGCCGCGGGTAAGGAAATCGGAGCCGTCGAGGCGAAGATCGAGGCCGTCGAGGTGAAGATCGAGGCCGTCGAGGCGAAGATCGAGGCTGTGGAAGCTGCTATCTCTGGGGGACCTGCGTATCTCGGCATCTCCGACAGGGGCTCCCTCTCGAGGCAGCTGGAGCAGCTCCTAAAGAAAGAGGAGCAGCTCCGGGACGAAAAGAAGCAGCTCCGGGATAAAGAGCTCCGTCTACTACCGACTACAGCACTGACCCCAGGTACGCGGGCATACACACTGTGGGATGCGAGACAGTCGCGTATGACACACCTCTCCTCAGACAACCTGTGTAGATGAACGAACCACGAAGGGCAACGGGCGCTGTGTCCGAAAAAAAATCAATTGGACGGTTTTTGTTTGGTACGTTTTTTCAGCAGTCGAACACACAAGCGGGTTGGTCCCTGGCCCGGGAGCTGTTGTGCTTCTGTCTTTGGCTCCGATCCTATACCTGGGGCCTGGGGTACATTTTTTAGGGCATTAAATTGTCGGGATGTTTTCCTAGGGGAGAGTTCGCTTTACTTCGTTTTAGTCTTTTGATTTCTTCGTGTAGCAATAACACTCTGTCCGAAAACTTAAGCACCGTTCGTTCATCAATATGAGTACCAAAACTGTCTTACATCTCCGGACAAAGTGGTCCTGCTGCTTACCACTCTGTCCGGAAACATGAGGACTGTTTGAGCATCAATATGAGTATCAACGATGTTTTACATTTCCGGATAGGGTGATGCTATGTCTTCTACAGCAGCACTGTTGCTGCTGCTGTTTGAAATTTGAACGGAAACAACGCGTCCTGCTACTGCAAGCACAGGGTTTATTCGCTGCTGCAGACAAGGGCCAGAGCTTGGATACGCGGAGACCAAGCTACTGCTGCTAGTACTGTAGTGTGGTGCTGGTGTTGCTGTGGTTTGGCTGCGCGCACGCACTCAAAACTTGTGCCTCTGGCATCTGGGCGGATGAGAGTACGTAGACGCACAGCAGGCTGCGCAGGCTGCTCAGGTCCCGACTTTTTACCCTCTCACACGGACAGAGCGCCGGCTCCGAGACACACAAGACACATAACTATAAGGGGGGGAACACCGCCACACCAGCATGGTGCTTTGGGTCGCTCTCTGCGGCGTCGATTGTCTGCGCTTGCTAGCTGCAACAACGGTCTCTCTCTTGCTCACCAGCGCCACCTCCAGCTCGTCCGACAAAGGCGGCGCGACCGTGCTGCCTATCATCGACGTTTGTCCCAACAAAATCCCTACAAAACTCGACTCTCATTGGTGTAAGTCTGAGGAACCTTCCTGGGATTCCTGGGATTTCAGTATTTTATCAAGTAAAATATTTTCCCGCCCAACAAATCCCAACAAAACTTTCCTCAGGTATGGGCGCTGTGCCCTGTCTTTGACCTTGCAAATTTATGCGACGGCGTATGTATGGAACCTTGATGCGTCAGAACTTAGTTTTGACGTGGCCGGGCGGGGTGAACCTGCTGTAGTGTGCAAAGGAGCACAGGCTCTTCCGTGAGCCTGTCCCACCGGGTGGGGTATGAGAGTCGCACCGCGCCCGGTTTACCCTCTTCGATCTTAATGTTTGCTCGTACATCGTGTCGTGTGTGAATCTTACAATCTTAATCTTCCGGGGCCAAAGGAGGCCAGGTACTACGTTTACCCGTTGCATAAACGCCATGAAAAGCTGAACATATCTGGGGGGGTTCGTTTTGGTCGCGAGGGTTGTGTTGCGGGTTGCCTCTTGATATTGGAATGTCGGTCTTGGTGCTCGCTTCAGGGGCCTATCTGCTGTAAAAATTGACAACACCCGTCGATATTCTAGAGCTAATTTACGTACGGGAGAGCGCCCTCCTCAGCGCGAAGGAATCATCCTGCCGAAAAACGCGGCGTGATTCTGCCGCTGTCTGGCGAGGAAAAAAATCCAAGGGTACGCGCGGTAAAAGTCGGGACGGGAAAATGTGGTCGGGACGGGAACGGTACGGTACGGGAATGGGAAACCGTCAGATTTTTCGTTCCCGACCGCGATTTCCCGACGGGTACCATCGTCAGTTTCTGCTCCCGAGCTCTACCGTCCCGCGGTAATGGCCGTGTTCCCGTTCCCGACTGTTTCCCATCCCACTGTTTGCCCATTCCCGACTATTCCCGTCCCGCTGTCCGCCCAGTCCCGACTATTCCCATCCCACTGTCATATAAGTGATTGCCGTCCCATCCCGACCTTCGGGCACAGCTTCTCCCATCCCGCATCTCACTATTGGGGCAGATATTCCCATTCCATTCACCGCCGTTTTTTTCGTTTTCCCATCGCATGACCATGGATGGATGCAAGTGCGTATACTGCTGTAGACTGAAGGAGACTGCAGATATTCGTGCGTCTACGATTTGTTTTTATTTCCGAAATATAAGCAAATCGTATGATATACGCACGAATATATATATACTAGGGAATAAGAGGCCCTCCCGCCCCCACGGCGGTAGGGCCATTAAAGCAAGTAGTAATGGAGATGATAGAGGCTCAAATAAAAATTAATATATACATCATACAAGGGGTTTGCGGCTGAGGCCGCCCGCTCAAAGAAGCGAATCCAAGATCTTGAAATTGTCCGTGAGTGGAAAAATAAGTGAAGATCACAACCAACGCATGAAGTGAGACGTAGTGTACTTCAACAAATGTTTGTGAACGATGCATAACACTATATTCGAAACAAAGACATTCCGAGATTGGCCATGAGTGAAAAAAAAACATAAGATCAGAAACCACGTGTGAAGTGAGACGTTGCGTAACACTATTCAATATGCAATAAATACTTGCGACACGTTGTGTAGCCCAACTTTTCCCGGTAAACCTGGTGAGTTTGGGTCGATTATTAAGCGGAAACGCGGTTCCAACTTTTGAAGACGATAAAAGCACGTCAGCAGACAAACGCCTTCCTTTTATTTGAAAACGATTAAATCGTCAGCAGACACAACTCAACGGCACCACGGCCCAGAACGCAAGACTGCATAATTGCACAACATCTTAGACACAACATTGAAAGACCGGACATGCATTAATAACGCGCCGTGCCATTAATAACGCACAACCAACAGGCATTCACAAGCATTTTGATCAAGCCACCCGATCGAGCAACACGCCATTCCAGTATTTCCCTTCCGCTTCGACTCTACATTGTACCCTCAACAGCGCGCATTCCAATCAAGCAGCACGCCATTCCAGTTGCTAAATCATCGAGTAAAAGCGTGAGAAATATATACCGATTGACAACGATAAACAACCTCCCGAACAAAGCAGCAGGTCGAAAAGGCGGAAATACAAATAATGATGAATACGTGAACAGTATGATACACGAAAACATACCCGGACCGCAACTAAAACCCATCTTAATAATAAAAAGGCGGAAAGATGCGCATATATAATATAGTGAAATTACGACAACGAAAAACGAAATCGGGGCGGCAAAAGGGAAAAAAGGCGGGAATAATAATCAAGTATAAATATGGGTCGCACACCCACAACCGAGAAAAATGAAGTAGACCGCAATACGGTAACCCAGACCAACACCCATATCATATCATTTCTTGACCACGACACCGCCCAAGACTTTTGGGAGGGTAAAGGCACGACGCCGAGGAAGAGGGGAGGGCGGAGTGTCAGACCGATTATTGATGAGACTTTACAACAAATGGCCTATATTTATACTTCAACTACAAATAACCTCCCGAAAAAAGCAACAGATCGAAAACGCGGAAATGTAAATAATGAAAAATACATGAACAGTAAGATACACGAAAACATACCCGGACCGCAACTAAAACCCATCTAAAGAATAAAAAAGGCGGAAAGATGCTTCTATATAATATAGTGAAATTACGACAACGAAAAACGAAACCTGGAGGGTAAAAGGGAAAAAAGGCGGGAATAATATTCAAGTAAAAATATCACAATGAAGAGGAAAAGAGTACGAGAGGAAGCGAAAAAAACGAAGTGAAAGTACGAAACACACCCCGATAGGCTACTCAAGATAAGAAATGAAAGAGGGCAACAGTTCAAAAAGGCGGAAGTACACGAGTAATGAAAAAAGGGGAAAACACAGATAAATCATCGAGTAAAAGCATGAGAAATATATACCGATTGACAACGATAAACAACCTCCCGCACAAAGCAGCAGGTCGAAAAGGCGGAAATACAAATAATGAAGGATACGTGAACAGTATGATACACGAAAACATACATACCCGGACCGCAACTTAAACCCATCTCAATAATAAAAAGGCGGAAAGATGCGTGTATATAATATAGTGAAATTACGACAACGAAAAACGAAATCGGGGCTGCAAAAGGGAAAAAAGGCGGGAATAATAATCAAGTATAAATATGGGTCGCACACCCGAAGCGGTCGACGACGAAAAATGAAATCCGGGCGGGTGTCATACATGCAAAAAGATCGAAAAGGCGGAAACACGAAAAATGATATTTACGTGGAAGACCAAAATATACGATGAGCAGTTCTCGCTAACGATTTTTTTCAACTTTAGACGACTCCGCTGGCGGGACTGTCAGTTAAGGAATCCATGATGCAGCCCGCAGATGACGGAGCTGAAATGGTCGCACCGTATTCGACGGCGATAGATGAATGGGGCACCGTATTCGACGGCGAGATGAACCGGTGAGCAGAACGGCGAATGGCTTCTCGCTAACGACAATCGTAAAATTAAAAAAGACTATGTACGTAGGAATAAATAGGAAACAAATTGACTACGAGCGTACGAATATTCTTACTATGAATACAGATATAGTATGGTGAAGGAGATAAAAGCGATGGGGATTGACTCCGAATCAATGAGGGTTGTTTGATGGAAAACGTATTTATAATAATAGATGTGGCCAGGGGGGGCTGGCTGCTTCCTGAGAGCACGTTGTTTGTTGTTGTCGGCTGTCTCGCGGTCATCGCGAAAGGGGCTTGCAAAATCGCTCGCGAGACTGGCTGTGCTGATGATCGAGATCATTTGACTCTTGCATGCATGCATACCGATTTTTTCGTGAAAAATATTATAGGGCACATACACTACTCTGCAGCATTGATTGCTGGCTGTGTTACGTACGTACGTCGTACAGCAGTTTTTTTTTTTTTTTTGTCTATCCTGGTATATATCCCATTTATTATCTTCGCCCTTCCTTTCTCTCTCCTTCCTAGTCGTAAATCAGATCCGGGGTCACAAAGTAGGCTCTTCTCCCTCCTCCCCCACTACGGTGCTTGCCTTGCTTTTTATCGCGAGAAGATTTCAGCACTTTCTTCCCTCGCCAACTTTCGTCGAATTGTGCTTACCCACGCTATAATATGCGCTCTCGACAGTGGTGTCATTTTGAGAATAAAAATCTCCATACGAGGAGAATCGAACCCCCGACCTCCAACGCTAACAGGCTTCGTGACTACCTGTTAGACCACCGGGGCGACCGGCAGTAGGCACATTGAACGCACGTACCATACGTACCATCTGATACGTACGACACTGTACTCTGTACCATGGTATTATAGCAGCGCGCGTAAATCGCACTAAAAACAGTATAAAAAAAGCGAGGCAGATCTCATAAATCCGCCCTGCAGGGCGGATTTACGAGCACTGCCAAGGTAGTGGATAAAAAAGCTGATATGTACGTCCGTATACCCGTATATACATGCATACGTACTTTTCATACGGCGTACGTGCACAGTGTCCCCGGTTATACGTACGGCAGCAGTGTGGTGGTCGTCGTACTGCTGCAGTAGCAGCCGACGTAGTTAACACATTTTTCGTACGTACGTATCACAACAGGCACATTGTATGTACGTACGTACGTGTGCAGACAGCATGATGACAGCATGATGCAGGCTCTTGAGAATGCCACGTGAGCATGTCACCTGAGCATCGCTCTGAACGTGATGTATCGTCGAAGAGCTATGATGGTGTCTCGCGGCACGGTCTAGCCTGGTCGTATGATACCTGGTATCACATTACGAGTATTATTGCGCCGCATTCGACAAAATGGTCTATTTCTTGCCATGCAACATGACCAAGCTTCGCGAACTCGGGACGGCTTTGAACACGAGCAGAGGCAGGAGGAGGGGATGCTATCTAGGGATCTAGGGGCCTTCAGAGACCCCGTCTGTTTCTAAAGCAGTGGTCTTTCTTCACGCACCGTGACAGAAGGCGACGTACGTATCATACGATACGAGTAGGCGACCAGAGCGAGGACGGACGATACAATCTCAGCAAAGATTAAAAGTAGCAACCGCACTGCTGCAATACTCGTACGTAGAGCAGGCGCGAATCGCTGTGGCCACGACGACAAGCACGGCGCACGTACGAGTTGTACTACAGTATTTACAGTATGCCAGCCTGCGACGTACGAAGGCGGTGCCGGGCATGCCGGCGTAGTAGGGAGAAGCGTGCTTTGAATGTGTGGGAGGAAAGAAAAGGAAATATTTTTTGTTGGGAGAAAGACGGAAGTGCGAAGATAATGAATGGGATGGTAAAAAAATATATCTATCTACTATATATAGTTCGTCTGATGCCCAAAAAACAATACTTTAATCAAGTAATCTTTGATGCCCACTTTATCATAGCAACTTAGAGTGGCGCTGATGGGAAAAAAAAAACAGTTTGCTTTGATGCCCAATTTTTTCAAATCAACCACAAATCACAAATAGAACATATATTCTGCATGCGACGGTTGACTTTCGATCTCGATATAGACTCAGTCCACGACTAACTAACTTCGTACCGGACAAGGCCAGAAAATAAGCATAGCGGCCTCGAAGGATCATTACGATTCGTAGTCTAGGGAGCGAGCGGTTGCTTGCGGCGTCCGAGGGTCTTCGTCCTAAAACCTTAAAAAATGGTATTTCTTGCGATCGGAGATCTTTGGTATTCTGTTTTGAACTCACATCAGCCAAATGTGTTTTCACCAGACGCCTGATCGGCGCCCTCCATATCATCGACCGAGGTGTGTGGACTGTGACACTAAGGTGGGTCGGAGGTCCTAACCAGCGCGACGCGTTCAGAGTCCATGACGCAGTCGTTGGGTTTGACGATCGATATGTCAAAATGTCAAACTTGAAAAATTGTGATTTTTTTCTTGTATGATACGTACCTGGTATATAAACCAAGTATCCCTGTCGTATATGCGTACGAATACGAGTACTTGACGTATTTACTCGTATGTGTTGTCTGGTATGTACGAACCAGGTATCAACTACGTATCCCCGTCGTATATACGTACTCGTACGAGTATGAGTACGGGCTCAGGTTCTGCTTGAGCCTGTGGAACTTTCCTTTCTTGTCTGTGTAACGTCGAGGAGACGCCAGGTTGTTGGAGCATCCAGGCTCGACGACACACTTTGTACGATAAGAGACGGAGATCTTATGACAGGGGGGTTTAGTGATACTTGCATGGGAGATCCTTACGGTGATCTCCGGAAATGTGCAGGTTGGACGAGCTCGGGGCGGCTTTGAACACGAGCAGAGGAGGAGGGGATGTTTAGGGGCCTGCAGAGACCCCGTCCGTTTCTAAAGCAGTGGTGCTTTCGTCGCGCACCGTGAGAGGCGACGTACGTATCATATGATACGAGTACGATTAGAGCGAGGATGAACGGTACAATCTCAGCAAAGATTTAAAGTAACAACCGCACTGCTGCGATATTCGTACGTAGAGTAGCCGCGAATCACGAAGACAAGCACGGCGCACGTACGAGTTGTACTACAGTATGCCAACCTGCGACGTAAGAAGACGGTGCCGGGTATGCCGGCGTAGGGAGAAGCGTGCGTTTTGAATGCGTGTGTGGGAGAAAAACTGGATTATTTGTGTTTGCATTTGCTCCACTCTAAGTTGCTATGATAAATTGGACAGAACACTAACTCTAAGTGACCCATCAAAACCATGCAAGCACGCGCAATGGGGGACAAGGGGGTCTATGGGTATGTCACTTCTGTTCGTCTTCCATCCATTATTCGATATTTGGGACTTACTGGTAGGGATATTGTACATGGTATATTAATAGTATTTTGTGAGGGTATTACCTCCTGACCTATACGTAGGGCAGGGGTAAAATATCGATTAACTACCCAGCCCAGGGTAATCCTTATAACACTCCCCCCCCCTGTGAACGGCGGAATCTTTGGGACGTCGGTACCGTATACGGCCGTACGTTGACCTACCCGCTTCGTTTCGATAGTTGGGGAACCAGGGAGACGTGTTTTTTAGGGACGCACGCTCATGCGTTTCTGTAAAAGAAACTTTCGAAGTGAGATTCGAACCCGTGTCTTCGACGATGTCAAATGTGAGGGTATTACCTACTTAGGGGTAAAATATCGACCAATTACCTAGCCCAGCGTAATCCTAACCCCCCCCGACAATGTGCAGCGATATTATTATTAGTGTAAATTACTGCTGCTGTGCCAACATGATGAAATCTCACATATTTCATTCACCCAGGCCCCAATAAGTCCACACCTAAAACGGTGATTTGCAACCGCCGATACTACGAAAACTAGGTGTCTTCAATTAGCCCTACACCTTCAATCTCCTCCCCGTTGACTTCCGAGGAAGCATCGAACGACAGCCCCCTCTCCATACAGTATAATGTCCTTTTTTGCAACTGCTACATTATGATGATTATCCCGCCTTGAGACAGAAACAAGCAATCCTTCGATATTTTTGCCCAAATAATCGTAAGTATTCTTGACATCCGACAACAATGTGTAGCATGAGCTTCAACGTTCATCACTAATAAGCACCCGAAAAATAAAACAGCGAAAACGAATAGTGTCCTTCCTATTGAGTTATTTTTTCAATACGAGCCGCTCACACTTGTGGCCCTACCGCCGTGGGGGCGGGAGGGCCTCTTATTCCCTAGTATATTTATACAGCACGTACGTACTTCCTGTTTTTTTTTCCCCTCTCATTTTTTGTTTTTTAAACATGAAGTTAAAACTTCCCGTCGAGAGAGGCGATATAATACGATAATAACATCCTGTGCTCCGGACTCGATACTCGGAGTATACACTATTCTTATAATTAGATGAGCTCAGCAAATCGTCAGTTCTCCACGCTCGGGCCATTTGCATATCTCAGGAAAACCTGACTTCTCGGCGCCCGTGCGTCGCGCTCCGTATTCTTACCCCCCGCCGTAGTTGAGATTTTTTTCCGCCGTCGTGATGAATTTTTTCAAGTTCTATTGATTTAATGTGTGAGGATGAAACCCTGATGAATGCTCCGCTCCGTATCCGGACTCTTACAGTGATGAGATTTTTTTTCCCACCGCCCTCATGAACTTTCGAAGTTTTTTATTCAAGTTCGATTTCTTTTCCCCCCGACCTGACGAATTTTCGAAATTTTCTATCCAAGTTCTATTAATATGTTTATCCACTTTTATGATGGAGTTTGTGTGAGGATGAAAATTTAGCACCCCTCTACGTATATACGATACCAGTCATTTACTTGATACCTGATATAATTTTGCTGCTATTGATATATTATCACCTGAAGAAGACATTAATTAATCTAGATAGAGGAAAATATGATCAAATTATGTTGATAATATTATCAGTATTAATATGAATACACATGCACATAACAATACGTGTGCAGCGTATCATAAAAACAGTGTTCATATACTGCATGGTATGATATTGATAGATAGATGTTGTCGTCGTGTTATTTTTTTTGCCCATTTTAACCCTTTCAGGACTGCAGTCCCGTTTTGTGGACAAACCACTCTAATTCTAAGCAATTTGTCCCCATAACGGGACTCCAGTCCTATAAGGGCTAAGTTGTTGTTGCTGTTGTTGTTGGTACGTTGTTTACGTTGTTGTCACGTACTGTTTTTTTTTTGTTTAGTGCCGCTACGTACGAGTTCGACTACGAGTTCGTGTTTTCGTATGTTGGGTATTTTTTTGTGTCGCTATACCAGGTTATTTTTTGAAGTACCCCTTTACGTATATACGTAGTGATACCAATTATTATTTTTT
The DNA here is from genome assembly GCA_008828725.1 of Saccharina japonica. Taxonomy (NCBI): domain Eukaryota; class Phaeophyceae; order Laminariales; family Laminariaceae; genus Saccharina; species Saccharina japonica. The sequence continues at coordinate 355,794 of MEHQ01001205.1, read as the reverse complement.
CAAGTAAACAGGTATTATTATTTTTAATATATTACAGACGTAGACTTTTTGTACCAGGTATTATATGTATGTATGTTGCCCATTTAATGTGTTGTTGTTGTTGTTGTTGTTGTTGTTGAGCTTTTTATTGTTCGCTTCGGTTTGTAGAGGGATGTCATGTTCCTTTTTCTCCATGGCTTTGGCTTTTTGGGCATAACTCCCGGAAACACGAGATCGTAAATGGATGTGGCTGTTGTCTGTCGCGTGTTGCACGAGAAAAAAACGTTTGTATGCTTCTTGGGTATCCCTGCCGTATTTTAGACACATGAGCGTAGATGGATATGGCAGTTGTACGTCGTGTGTTGAACTGGTAGTAAACGTTTTTTATATTTTGATTGTTGTGTCGATTTTCGTAGATGGATGTGGCGGTTGTCTGTCGTGTGTCGCACGGGAATTTGTTTTTGTTTTATCCCACGGTATTGCGGTGGGGTGGTATATTCTGTTCGTGGCGGTTGTCCGGCGTGTGTTGCACGGGAAAACGCTTTTTATATTTTAATTGTTTTTGTCGATTTCCCGATTTGTTAAGCAGTTGACTATCGTGTGCAGCACGGGAAATCGTTTTCGTTTTATTTGGTAGTAGCGGTTGAGTGGAATACTCCATTCGTGGCATTCGTGGATTTTTCATGGCTTTGGCTTCTTGGGCACCATTGCCGGACACGAGAGCGTAGATGGATGTGGCGTTGGTCTAGCGTGTGTTGCATGGTGTTGCATGGTGTTGCACGGAAAAACACCCTATATTTTGATGTTATGTGTTTTTTTACGTGGATGGGTTGGGCTTCTTTCGCGTCACTCCTTTAGTTGTCTGTCGTGCGTCGTGGGAAAGTGGCTTGGGTATACCATATTTTAGAGTCCGTCGATTTTATTCCATGGTTTGGCTTTGCTTGCCTCATTGCGATGCTTTGTGTGTTTTCTTGCTGGAGAGTGTGCCTTTGATTGGGACTCATTTATTGCGTCAGGGATCAATAATCGACAATATTTTAACGGGACTTCTTTTGATGTTATGGGCCTTTTTCAGTAGCCTTTACCGCACCACTGAATTATCATCTAGGATAAAGTATGGAAATCGGGGAATATTTTATTGTATACCTTTTAGTGTGGTCGACCAATTTTTCAAAAAAATAAAAAACGCCTGATTTTTTCGAGACAAAGCTCATAAGGGTCGGGGCGGGGACGGGGTTGGGGTTAGGGTTAGGGTTAGGGATAGGGTCTAAAGTAGTGTTTTCGGCGTTTTTCTAAATTTTCGGTATCATAACACTGGAACCACACGCGGGCCACAACCAAGTCCCCGATTTCTATACTTTATCCTATATAATAATTCAGAATTGCGGTAAAGGCGACTCGCCTTTTTTGCATCATTCATTACGTCAGGAATCAACAATACAAACTGGGTCTCTTCAACGGTCCCTTGGCATCGTAAACTGGAGCCTTAGCCTCTCGGTCCCTTGGCATCGTAAACTACCTGATGTATTGCGGGCCTTATTCCTCCTTCGCTTCGCCGACGGCCTGGGCCGGCGGCGAAGCCCCCTTGTACGAAGTATGATATTCAAATGCAAACAAAGCGTGATGTTGTGTACCATGTACGTACCATCCTTTTTTTTGTTGGTTCTGTTTTGTCCTGTTTTACATTCTCGCGAATGTTATACTCGTCTATCGTAGGATATCAATATGTCGTATTAATAGTCACAAATCGGTAATATAGCTATTAATATATAAAAGCTACGAGGAGTACACGAAGAACACTTTTGATTATAATTCGCTATTCCAGCCGTTGTCTCCAGCCTGTGTTCCCGACCGTGTTCCCAACCATTCCCGACTGCGTTTCCCGTCCGTATTCCCGACTCGGTTCCCGATCTATTCCCGACCATATTACCGACATAATCCCGACCCGTTCACAGATCATTTCCCGTACCGCCGAAAAATGGTTCCCGTCCCGTACCGTACCGCCAAAAATCCGTCCCGTCCCGTACCGCCCAAAAATCATTTCTTCCCGTCCAATCCCGTCAACCAAATGGTTTCCCACCTTCCCGTCCCATTCCCATCCCGCGGTAAACAGACGGGAACATTTTCCCATACTTTCGCTCGGGAAGACCCTAAAAAATTTTCGCCTGCGGCAGGCAAAACTGTCCCATCCCGTACCGCGCGTACCCTTGAAAAAATCCCTGCTCTAACTTTGATGTGAACAGTCAAAGTTATCGATAACTATAGACACGCCTGGGTCAGGCAGGGTCTTGTGATCAGAGGCTATCCCCCCTTCTAGCCCAGAAGGGGGCTGATCAAGCACCAATCCCAGGTGCTAGATAGGAAACAGAGTTGTATTATTATTTCAAACGAGTACTACTCATACTCGTACATATCCCCGGATCCCCCATCAGCATCCTTATAGATACGAATGGAAACCCCTGATATGTTTGAATCCACCACACATATGATGATATCTTCAACGGTTCATCTCACTAAGCAAGGTCAGTGCCTACTACTGTGGTGGGCTACGGTCTACAGGTATCAGCACTTCGGGTATGTTGGTTGAGCCTTGCTAGCTTGACCGTAGTGCCTATCCCCTCCACAATGGTAATGGCCACCGCTAACACCAAATGAAATGACCGCCGCTTTCTCCGGGGCCTTTCTCCCTCTTGTCTGCCCCCAAGAACTGTATTTTTTTTCACTCGCAGCTCCTCTCGATTCCACACTTGGTGTTCCTTCTTTCGTCGCTTCCAAAAATATTCTTGTTGATGCCACCCACCTGAAGGCATTGAGTCAAACGCACGGCGGGAGCTGTGTCAGTCCTCGTCAGACTTCCATTTTCCAAACAGCGCTTTCTGTCATTCTCAATAAATGTGTTGCCTGTCGTGCAACTCTCGCGTGTCGTAACCCGACAAGAATGACGTGATCTAAATGTGGGTTGACTATACACAAATGAGTCGAACGGACTTATGTTTGACCCCTGTGAAATCGGAAAACAACCGGCCATATGCTCCGGGATGTTAGTTGAGCGTCTTCGAGTTCGGTTAGGCTTGTTTCCGTTGACCTTTAAAACATCTGGGCGTGTAGGTACATTCCCTCAAAACCCACAGCCCGACCCCTCTCCTAGAACAGCAGCCGGCGTGCACTCTTATTTTGTCGCTGCTGCGTTTTGTAGGCGTCCTGAGGAAATTTTGTAGCCTGCACCCTAGGTATGAAATACGCGGGGCGCGTTGGGTCTTGTCAGCTGAGTGTTGATGGGCAGACGAAAACTTAGCATCACCGGTCGAGAGAGCATACAGCAGAGCACAGCGTAGATCAGCAAGAACATACCTGCTAATCACACAGGGATTCCGTAGATGAGGCCAGCCAAGTGTACTGAAATGGAGACTCGAGATCGAACCCGCTCTTCACGAGTCTCCCCAAACACAAACGGAGTGGCAGAAGGATAAAATAACAGGCCCTCTCTCCCGCTTCATTGTATGTATTCCCGACATAACGCGGGTACTCATCATTTCAAGTACTCTCTGCACCATTGCCGCGTTGGCAACGGCTGTCCACGCGGGGGTGGTACCCTCAGTAAAGTCTCGAGGCTTTCGCAATGGGGGGCCTCATTTTAAAACCCAAACATCATCGAGGACAATCACTTTGTATTTCATCTCAAGATTGTAGAAGCCGGGAAAAAAAACACAAGTACTATTGTGGGAGGTTTTCAGGTGCGCGATGATCTGCGTGTAGAGTAGAAAGGAAGAAGCAGGTAGTATAGCAGCACACACGGGCGACCGAGTGTAAAGCGGCAGCAAGGCAGCCTAGCCAACAAAGAAACATGATCGACGAATGTAAAATATGCCGCGAGTAGTGACCAGGGGCCCAGGCGGGGCGCAACAAATCGATGAGCACACACAGGCGCGTCGGTACAGTTGCATGGTGTGCATACGAAATCATTCGCGGGACGTTCGAGCACCGATAATCACATGATGGTGCAAGCAGCACGCTCTCTAGAAACGACGCAAAAGCACAGCAGGTCAGGGAGGTCTTCACCAGCAGCAGCTACACACAGCGATGAGCAGGTGGACGCTACTGTAGACTGCGCACCTCACATATTGCTGTAGACGGGGGTTAACGGTGGATAAGCATACACTGCTCTGCAGCGCCTATTCATCATACATACAGGGAAAGCACGTACAGCACACACGAACACGAGTTCTGACGAGCAGCAGCAGCAGCGGAGAGCCCATGCATGTGCGACACCTGACACCTGTCGTTTCGCTCACAAAAATTAGCAGTAGCCCACAACACCAAGTCGCACCATCTCATCATCACGGAGCAGTGAATTCATTACTCTATGCTTACCGGCACACAGCGTTGCTCCCACCGCCAGCGGCGACCCGTCAGCCCCGAAAGACACATCCAGCACCCTTACTTGCTGTGAATACATGGATGAACGCGGCCTGTGCCGCTGAGTACACAGCGAGCGGTAGTGCCCGTTCGGCGTACGTGCGCGTGGTGAACGATGACTCAAAAATATTTTTCCCTTGAAAAATGGTCGGTGAGTCGATCGATTTTGCGTACACGTCACCCCTCAAACGAACTAGTGGATCTCGGGAATTGAGATGGCTCTGAAAAAATGTCGCCGTGCGTGTGTTTCGTAGATTTCTAACAAACCACGGAGCGGTCTGTTTGTACAGCCTTTGCCTCCGAACGAACGAAATATCCCTGAGCGTAACTTAGGGCCCGTATTTTAACGAACATTTGTTTTCGTTTGTTTTTGAGTTTTTTTTTTTCGGTTGTTTTGATTTGCATTTGATTGGTCGAAAAGTGAATAACCAGCAAGATATTTCGATTTCAAAACTGAGTAGTTCAATAAAACGGAATTCCACAAGAAGTATTTTGGGACTTCTTTTGCTCTTTCGTTTTTTATTGAATTGGAGAGTTCATCCAACTCGATGTGGCGTTCCATGAAACCGAAGGAAGCCACGCAAACTTGAGCCATGTCGTCGACTGCTTCAGAGGCGAGATCCACCATTCCCGAGAGGCACGGCCACCAGATCAGCCGCAGCGCGGGGTCCGACGGCCCCTAGCACAGGGTAGACCGCTTGCGGCGCCAAAAAAAACAATACAGGCCGTCGCAAACCCATTTTTCCGCCCCTCTTTGCCTCCCAAACCACACGAGCACCGACCAGGTCGCGACTTGGCGTAGAAGTTCGATCGCTGTATCCCCGTCGCTGCTGCCCGCGTTGGGCTTCGGGGCTGCGCCAGCCCACCCAAGACATCCCTAGAGTGATGGTCTCCTAGCCGGTGCCGGCAGACATAAGTTTCCGCTGGCAGCGGCGCCCCGGGGAGGAGACAGGCCGTAGGTCGCCTCGTTGGTTGCTCACGGGTGTTCGTTGACCCTTGTGCGTTATTTGATTTTTTGACGCAATACACCATTCCTCGGTAAGACCCAAACACGTTTTTTCAGGGAAATCGTATTCAAAACAAACGAAAAACAAAAATTATTTTCCCATTTCAATAAAAAGCGATGTTCGTTAAGATGGGCCCTTACCCAATGATAATCAAATATGGCTTGACACAAGAAAGAACAGTTTTATGAGATCCTACCCTCGGGTCCAAACCGCTTTTGTTTTGGATCCCCTATAACGCCGGTTTTCTTGGAGCATAAAGTTGCGACAACAGTTAAAGTTTGCGAACAGCCTTCGGCAACTTTTCTCATTTACGCTCTAGTTACGGGAGCGAATAGTTGCCCCCAAAATTCGCAAACTTTGTTTTTTTTCAATAACCGCGCGATTTGGAGCAAAGATGTGCGAAATTTTGTTGCGACAAAAGTGACGAACAACAATATCGCGGCGGCACTACAGCCAATCCACGTCAAGCGCCTACTCCTACCCAGACACGAAGACCTATATGTCCAGGAGATGCGCCGCGTGCCACAAGAACGGGTGCGCGATATTTGCTCGTGCCCTCATGCCGTACACTCAGAGTAGAGTCTTCCGTGCACACTCCTGGTTTGTTCACAATCCGTGATGCAACAGCGCTGTCCTCGTCCTTTTTCATTCACGTGTCGCACTGCAACGGAAAACCTACATGAGGCTCCATGAGTCCACGTCTCACGGGGTATTCCTCTTTCGATGTAAATGTTTATCTCGTATCCTCACCCATGGAAGCCATGAAGTTCCAAATATCTGGGGGGGTTCGCTTGCATCGCAAGTTTTATGTATTGTACAACAGTATCATGCCCGCTCATGTGCGTACCACTCGTTGCGGCGCTGTATCCGGATAGGTAAACAGCGCTACTAGTAGTGCTCCTGGTGAACAAGGCTGCTTGCCACCAAATAAACGGCAAGGCCGAGCAAGTAGTTTGACGCTGGGGTGCACTTACCGAAGTCCAGAGAAGGGTTCGGCATGCTGTACACCGTACCCTACCCGGCTCAGGGTATTGAACAGAACGTGGAAGCTCACGGTACGGTTTCGAATGTCGTACCGACCTCACAGAAGTCCAGCAGGGTAGGGTTTTTAATATTTTTACCAAAAGTACCGAAGTCCGGGGTGGGTTCTGAACTTGTACAGAGCTCCCAGAGGTCGAACATACCCCGGTAAATACCCCCGTTACGGCTCGGTACGATACGTACCCTACAGAACCTCCCTTTGGAAAGTTCGCATCAAACTCGAGGACAACGCCATCCCTAGTAAATAAATAATATGCTGTTGCAATTAGTACGTGACCCAGACCGGCAGAAAATTATACTCCGTATTGTACAGATTTCAAACTGTGTCGCAACATGCTGGTCTTGAATGCTATAATATCCAAGAACACAAACCTCGTTGAACAAGTCGCCTTTGCGGTGACTGAACAATCACCACAGCCTTTCTCCAATTTGGGAACCAAACTTGGAGTTTCTGCTTCGAGTAAAAAAAATCGGGTATAGGAAATTGATTCCAGTTCTCCCGTACACAAAAGTTCGTACACAAAGTTCGTACAAAAAGTTCGTACACAAAACTTGACCCCGGTGGATTACTCTCCGGTCACAAAACCTCGGTCCCCCCCGTCGCGGCGGTGACCGCTCGTGACCATCCCGACCCAGGGGCACGCAACCATACCGCTCGACTCGACCAGTTGACGGAATGGCCGCAGATTCAGTGGGTCGATCGGCGATCTCCGACTCCACGTTTAAGAACGCGCACAAACAACGCACACATGTTTTTCGCAACAAGCCAACCAGCCAGCCAGACTGTGTGCTAGCGCTCGAGGGTATCCATATCAATCCATCAAAGGGGCGTCGCGTGCGGTTGATCAAGCTTTTCATGTCCTCAATCGCCATACACAAGCACACAGAACGATTTTGAGCGAGAGAGCGACGAGGCTCACAGAGGTGCACAGAGCGAGATAAAATGTTTTGCTGCTGCACATAATCATCGTGTCTACCTTACAGCAGACTCTTCGTACTGTATATGTCACTGCCGGTGGCAGGCGCGATTTATAGAGATGCAGCTGTGTCATGCGCCGAGCACACGTGAACATGCATGCGGCATGGTGCGCTGATGTGCGGCACGCGGCACCAAAATAAAAAAGGGGTTCAGTCTGCCTGCTGCGGGGAGAGAAAGCAGCACAGCTGTGTGTCTGTCACTCTTGTTATAGCTTGGCAGAGGGCTTCTCACTGTCGCATAGCAGCCATTCCTACATATGTGTGGTAGGATCAGTGTCGGCTGCAATTTGTGGAGGACTAGCGTCGGTCTGCGTGGTGTTGTGCTGTCAAACGTGATGCGCACGCGCTCTGGCGCTCTCCGCTGTCGATTTTGTTTTTCGGAGTCCATAGGTACCCCCCCCCCCCCGTACAGACCACTTTGCGGGACGATCCCCCCCCGCACGAGCCAGCCTACTGCAGGTACTTTTTGCATCACGGGTTGTGGTGTTGTGATGATGCGAAAAAAACTCCCCCCGATCCCAGGGTTCTAGTAGCCGTAACCGGCGGGTGCGGGGAGTAAGTCCTCCGTGTCCACTTTTCATTGCCAGCTCTGTCATGGCTCGTTACCTCGCTTCCACGCGCGACGGCAACGAAAACAAACATGAAACATGAAACAAAGAGAAACCTGAAAATAACTTGGAGAAGAAGTCTGCCAAGGACGATCTACAAGGAGATTGTCTCGGCCGAAAAAAAAGGGAGAAACAAAAAAGCAGCTGTGTCGTGAGACGCGCGTCCCTGCTGCCAGCAGAGCTGAACGAACGCAAAATAACCAGGAAGACGGACAGAAGGAGGCTGGTGACATCTCTGAAGGTACTGAAAAGGAGGCCCGGCCGTCGCGCTGTCGCAGGTAGCTCTCGCTGCACTGTCGTCCCCGCGCCAAGCACGTGCTGCTCCCCGTTTGTTTTTTTTAACAAGAGCTACCAGTGCTCCTGACAAGAGATCAAGACACACATTCTGCTGAGCCCTGTTTTACGGTATTCCTCGGCAAATTTTTGACGTCACGGGACAGCTCACGGGGACTTCAATTACGCGGGCGAAGCCCGCGCAATACTCATGAAACTCCTGTTCTGGCACGCTCGGAGACAACTCTTTTATGAGAATCCTCGGTAGACATCGGTCGACAAACCTAACGACCCCGTCATGAACTCTGAACGGATCATGCTGGTTAAAGGTTCCGACCCACCCTAGTGTCACACATTGCTCACACCTTGATCGGTGATACGTGGCGTGGGCCGGTCAGGCGTCTGGTAAAAAAATATTCGACCGCTGGTGTGTAGAAAAAGGACGACAAAAAATCTTGATCACTCGCTGATCGCAAGAAATAGACCATTTGTCATGTTTGACATCGATCGACAGACCCAGCGACTACGTCATGAAATTTGAACGGATCGCGCTGGTTAGAGGCTCCGACCCACCCTAGTGTCACAGTGCTCCCCTCTCGGTGGATGGTATGTGGTGGGAAACGACCAGGCGTCTGATAAAAAGGCATGATTTTGGCAGCCAATGTGTTGGAAACAGACGAAAAAACTCTCGAGTCCTCTCCGATGGCCAAAAACATAACTTTTTGAAGGTTCAGACGAAGACCATAGGACGCGGCAGGCAAGCTCTCGCCTCCTAGACTACGGGTCGCAATGATACCTTCGAGATTGTTATGTAGATTCACTGTTCATGCCCGGTACGAAGTGGGTTAATCGTGGGATGGGTATTTGTCGAGATCGAAGGTCAATCGTCGCATGGCTGTCGCGTGAGTGATGCGGTGTTTGCGTGCTGTGGGCTTCTTGTGTGCGGCGTGATTTCGCGTGGCTCCCGTTAATAAAGCGATTTGATTGGTAGATGGCTGTCGTGGCTCCCGTTAATAAAGCGATATGATTGGTAGATGGCTGGCGTTTTCTGTCCCGTCTGATTATAGACTTGCCATCGAAGTTACCTGAGCTTGGGTTTCAACCCTATTTAGCGGCGTTATAGTACGAGACGTAGGGGAGAGTCAGTCTGAAGCCAGCCAGCCAGCACGCAGCAGACAGAGCCTGCTCACAGTTAACGACGACTGGTCCACCTACACGGTAAGAAAAGAGAGTGACTGGTTTTGCCCTGGAGTACCCGTGATGAAATAAGGCAGAGGTGTACAGTGTAAGGCACGATTCCCATTTTGACAGAAATTGCAGAGATCGGCTTGTTTTGTTGTTTCGAACTCCGTGAGTGCGTACGTACCTACACCAGTATATATGGCAACTCACTCTAACAATCAATGGTCCGCAATCAATAGCTGAGAGGACACACCATATCGCTTGGGGACACAGTCACCCCGCGAAGTTACTTTTTCAACATTTAATAGGGCGCTTTCGTACTTGTGTACCGTCGGTACTTCTTGTGGACGTATCATGGGCTCCGCTGAACGCCGCCCGCTACGTTCGCGGAGGCAAGAATAGAGCCAAATGTGGAAAGGGTCAAAGAGAAACGTAAGTTAACTGCAACTACGTATTAGTATTGACTTGATAATGCCAAGAGCTCCATATGTATGACGGCAAATACAGCCAGAGACGATGGTGGTGAATATCTATATTCCAACGCGAAAAAAAATCGCGAAGAAAGAAAGTTCCGCTCCGAGTGCGGCTGACGCCGCCCGCTACGTTCGCCCAAGGAAAAGAGCAGAGGTCCCCGATGTGGTGCAAGGACCGACTTGAAAATGTCAAGAGATTCGTGGTGCAATGCAGCGAAGTGCATACTGCTGTAGGTTCGTACACCTGTACGTATAGTACCCGCCTACCGCAGTATTGTGATGCAGTATTCCTGGTATTTTGCATGTGGTACAGCACCTACGACGACAGCAGTTCTACACCACAAAAAGTTGGAACAAAACACCCCAAAAAACATAATAACGGACGGCGACTTGCAAATGCATAGATAGATACATCAAAAAGGACCAAACACTAGGACAACCAAGCTGCATGTCCGAAAGAAAGAGGAAGCACAGCAACACGGCTCACAGCTCGGCGCTGCTGTGCCTGCTGTGGGTGTGATTTGTGCATTTTTTCGTGATTATGTGTGGTAGTATAACCACGAAGGTACCTGGCGTGCTCACTGGGTACGCGCACGAACCCAAAAACAGGGGGGAAAGCTCTCGCCAAGAAAAGGATATGAAACGAAAACAGGAAAGAAGCAAGTTATCGCAAAAACAATGCTTTACAGACCGAAACGAACCTTTTTGTTTCGGATGTGCTGGATTGATCGCAGCAGCAGAATGGCAGACAAAGGCTTCCCTCGTTTCTCGATGGACACGGCACGCCTACGTAGCCACAAAAAGCCGACCGCTCTGATTTTTTTGCCGTGGGTACGGTGGAAATTACCTCATAACTTCATTAGCTTAAGCTGACTGCCGGTGCTCCTCATGAACGTATGTGATTAAATTAAATACCCTAACGCGATCGCAAACCAGTTATTTTCAGCGCACACCGCACAGCAGCAGTGGCGTACTGCCGTAGTAGCACTGGTTCCAGGAACAGTATTCAGTAGCAGGTACAGAGCACGTATTCGCAGGTAGGATATACAGCAGCAGCGAAGCACAGCACGCACAACACCGACACAGAGCATACGCCCAATAGAGTTTGGAGTATACAATGGGTGTCAGGGTGCAGTAGAGCCGGTCAAACCGACCCAACAGTCAACATCCCAACTGTTGCACTAAAGCACCACGCGGTGCAGCGCTCGTACGAGGTGAGCGGCCGATTTTAGAGCACTGCAAAGCAGCACCCCCCAACGCCCGGCACAGTAGCACCGTATGTACGTTAGTAATTCTTGCCCGTGTGCATTACTCCATACGGACGGGCCCACCCCGCACACCACACAAGCCGATACCGCAAGCTTACGGGGGGACGAATACACTACGTATTTTCGGGAGCAGACGATGGCATCATGATGGTTTCCACTTTCCAGACCTCAGTCTAAATGTAAGTCAAAGACCGGGCGTTAAGTAATGGTTCACGCGAGTCTTCGGTTTTACCTGTTACAGCGGATATTGCGTCGATCGAGCTGCATAGAGAAGCACCTGTGATGGGCATGCTTATATAGTGGACGACTGCCTTTATAAACGATAGGGAAATGTAGTGTGGCAGTTGGTGCTGTATTGTAGTGCTGTTGTGGTGCTGCTGTACAGGGCCAGTTATGCTCGTATCCGACATTGTTGAGAAATGCAAAATAATACCCACTTTCCTCGAGCGATTACTTGGTATCGAAGCCAGCGACCAGATAACCATCCCCTCCGACGCAAAGTGGTAAAAACTTGTAGTGGAACGCTGAGTTCTTATTGATTGCTTCTTCGATCCCGCTGGTGAGCTGCTTAGGTCCGCTGGGAGTCTGCGAGGTCGACACGTCCGATGTCTCGTCTTGTCTCTTGCGTTTGCGCAAGCTGGTATCTCCGAAACCACGCACTATAGTTTTGCTGCGAAGTCAGGAGCCATTTCAAGAGGGAGCTTGCTCGCCAAACACCCCTGGAACGCTCGGGGACTCTTACTGAGCTCTGGTCCGCAAAATCTTGACGACTCAATGGCAACAGGCTTTGCGAACTGCTGCAGGCCGATTAGAACGAGGTCAGGTGTGCCTCGGTGGCGAAATTTCGTGCAATGGCTGTTTTCTGTGTGCTTGTGACGACCTCTATATGTACCAAGTTTCGGGAGCGAACTGGGGCAGGGGTAGGTTTTGTACTACGAGTTTGTACAGCACAAGGCCACGGGCTAGTCGAAGATAGCCCGCTCTTGCAGAGTTACCGCTCGAAACTCTGGATAGCTTGACACGCGACTGGTGATGCACTGTTCTCTCTATATTGGTCTTTATGTCGACGCCGGGCGCATCTCAACCGATGGAGTGTGCGTCGTATATTGTGTGTGTCATTGTCGGCTAGACGCACCTATACATCCGTTAGGTTTGGGGCACAACAAACAACAGGGCGCTCAACAGGTTTTGTCTCAGTGACAACAACTACTTGTCTCGTGTGTGCTGCCTACTATTTCTCGTGCGCAGGCCAATTTGACGGGGGACCGCTTGAAACCTTCTCATAATGAGGGCGGTGGAAACAGGCAGAGACCCCCCACCGTGTCCATTTATATATATGTACATGCGAAGTATCATATATGTCGAGTCGGCGAAAGTTGGCAACGACGCAGTGAAACATGCAAATTATTCCGTGAGGTAGATAACGTACCGACTATGTATATGTTCGGTGTTCACCATGGCTTGTGGTCGAGTTGGATTGTTTGTGCGGCGTGAATAAGCTTAAGTCTGGCGTGCACGGCGGGAATGATCGTATCACGTCGTGTGCAAATGGTGTGCCAACCAAGAGGCATTCACAGTGTATACCCGTTGCTGTCTCTGGAAGTGACCGTGCCAACAAATAATTTGGACGGTGTTATCCATGTGCAACAAGATCTCCATTACAAGCGGTTGAATAATATGCAGCTTATCCTGCATGCGTCGTGGACATCACCTCACGGTATTTCGTGCTTGGTGCTAGTAAGGTCGGCCTGGTCTGAGAAAAGCTGACATGCTACCATCCCTGTCTTGTAGGGGCGCATGGGTCTATGGCCATACCATAGACTACGGCCACGCATGACATGAGTATTCACCCCCTCTGAGCCTATGCGCTTTTCTATTTCAAAATATGTTGGCGGGGTGTAGTGGCGAAGGTGGCACGACTGAGCTATAGAGTTATTGCCTGTTAGCGGCCGAAAAGGGGATCAGGCGCATTTCCTTCTATATCCTGTGATCCACTCCAGGACCACCGCAGTGCTTCAAAGATGGACATGCTGTGTGACTAAGATGTTTTTTGGAAAGTTGAGTTTCGACGTTCTTGTCTATACCTGTATGCTATAACGTACACGCCCATGAAAGTATAGACCGTACGAAACTGAAGAACACAGTGCACGACAAGTAGGCGCCTGGCATTGAAAAGCCGAGACGCACAAGGCATGGTACGGGGACATATCGCCCCAAGGATGTGAATTCGGGTAGCTAACGTGTTAGAACAATACTGCTATTGTTGCACTTTGGGGAGACCAAAACTCGTGCATGCTCTGTCCTTGATTGTCAAAAGCAACAGCAGCAGTGCTGGGTTCTGCTGTGTGTTGCCTTGTATACACAGTGTGCATGGTATATGTTATGAGGGTCGATGGAATAGGACGAATGGGCTGCCATTCAGAGTCAAGTCAGTGAAAATTGCTGTGGTCGCCTATTGTTACAATAGTACTGTGGTACGCAGCAAAACCTATGGACCAAAACAAATAATACACGTAACAATACGGCCGACTACGCTGTAGCACCAGTGGACCAGACAAAAATGTACCTCCACCAACCGACCAACCCGACCACCCACCCGCTCACACACCAATGCACCCACCCATACACTCCCCATACCGAGGCGCCTTTACCGGTCTTATCCCACAAATCGTACGAGTTGAAATACATAATATATGATGATTTCTTGCTGGTTTTACGTGTATTTGTGTTTTTGTGTTTTAATCTAATCACGAGAAGCCGTCGACCCAACCGCACTATAACCCTAGTCATAGCCCCAACCCCGACCCCAACCCTAGTCCAAGCTAAGGCCCAACCCGTGCGTGGCATCGCGGCGCGTTTTGGACAATCTGAAACGAATGTGCGGACCACAAAAAAAAACGTGATGCATTCAATATTTTATCTGGTACCATTTGTGGCTCAAGAGCACTGGCAAAGGCTACTGCCCACACCATAATCCTAAGGATAAAGGGTGTATAATAAACAGAAAAGGATGCATTTGAATCAACGCTTCTGACCTCCGGAACTGAGCGCTCCACCGGCGACCCAAGCATCTGGAGTAGATACTATCTGCCAAACCCGGGACGCCACTGTTCGACCGTCCCCAATCGCCTAGATTGGGCTCGGTATCCATCACCCTCTGTAGTTGGCGTGGCCTCGGTTAGCAACAACGAAGTAAACACGGTAATCCCAGCGAGAGCTATTAATAGACAACCACGGTACGACACGTCAAATGTTGTATTGAGTTAGGCGGTCACCATGGATAGTGGTCGATGTGGATCGTTTTGTGCGGTGTAAAGAGCCGTAACTCCAAATATGGGGCAGCATTGTATCAGGTGCTTGTCGTGTTTAGGTGATACCTGGTAAGGAAAACACACGGCAGACACATTGTTAGCCGTTGATGTCTCTGGATTGGTCACACCGCAGCAAATCACGTGATTAGACGAGATCGTCCATACGGCAGAAAGGTCTAACGAAAGGGACCGAAATCCGCCTCATGAACAGTTTTGAGTAGCACGCAGCTCACCCGTTTTGCGACTTGAGAGACAAATCCCGGCGTTTCAGGCATTGTTCAAGCATTGCCTGCTTGGTAACCTCGATGTACTCCGTCCAGGTTATGCGTGGATGCGAGGGTCTATGGTCATATTTCGTATATACTTCTGCGACGATTCAATACTCTTAGCACACCCCCTTACGCTTTACAAGAACCTAGTACATGGCCCCATGGCGTTACATCACTACAATATCTCCGTGGGCTTCATACGACACCCCAACCTTTTTCCTATTCGTCAGATGAACGGTTCAATCTCCATTACGAAGCTCAACGAGAAAGAGGGCGAGTTGGCGAACGGGGTCCCGGATATTGAACGAGACGCCAAGTTGCATCTTCTCAAGTACCTGAAAGTCCGAACTGTAAAAGAGTATGAGGCAGCATACGACGGGTTTTTCTACAAGCTCAATAAGGAGGGTGGCGTTGAATGTCTGCGGCAAATCGAACCGATTCCCCCGAAGAACGTTGACCTGGCTTCTTCGAAAGAAAGCTGGCCTGTTCGCTTGCAGCCCAAGGTGTTGGATCTACAGGGCTTGGAGGGTCCTGCGAACCTCGAGACTCAGCTAGACGTTTACCTCGCGGATGCTGAGCTTGCAAAACAACGTCTGGATGAGATCATTGACACGGTGGTCGAGGCGTCTGGGGGGTGCTACGCCAAAAAGGTTGCCGTGAAAACGCGTGAAAGCACGGCGCGCAAGGCAACGGCGTCCTACGGCGGGAATATCCGAAAAGTGGTGGACATGGCGCGTGTAGCCGTGGTGTGCGACACGCCGCAGCAGCTCGAACTGGTTTACAGGGGAATCGTCGGCCATCTCCAGGTGAGGGGGACACTACAAGAGCATACCAGACACACCAAGACAGCCCCATCATGCGCTCGTACGCAAGGCCTGGCATCACACCTTGTGCTCTGCATATTCCTATCGTTTCCTAAATGCTTCGAAGGCCACAAAAAACATGGTATCTTAACCTAATGCCCGGGTTGCCCGTTGGTGGCTCGTGCCTATGTGAAAACTGCTTCTATGCAGCCAATCGTGCCGCTATTTTGACATTTTTCGTTTTCGCCCTTCGGTGGCTCGTGCCTTGTAGTAGAATGCAAGTATACCAACCTCATGTTTCATCCACATCGGCCTGTCCTACCCTCCAGGTTGGCCGTTTCCTATTTCCCTACGGACGTCTACACCTCGTATTTCGGGTGGTGCAGTGGTCGGAATTGCGTAAACTCAGAAGGCGTCCCGGCGCGAAACAATAGTTAAACTCCCAACAAAACGTTTGCACCTTACTTGGTAACCGTTTCAACTCCTCCCAAGCATTCACCACTGTCGAAATTGATGCAAGCTGCTTATGGTATCTATCATACCGTCGGGTGCACCAGGTAGGTATGGTAAGCAGGTAAAAGCCACTCGTGAATTACTTTCATTTACTCGCAGTTGCCAAGCATCACAAAAATAACATGCGACAACGGGTTTTGTTTGCGCGGGTGGCTGAAATAATACGACTACATCCCCCACGGACACGCCTCGCAATTCGCTGATTTCCTCTCGACTCGTTTGACCTACGAAGCTGACGAACTTTAAATACAATGTGACGTTTGTATTCCGCTACGTCAGAGGTACGAAGGTAGTGAAATATGATTATCAAACAAGGGTAAAAAAAGGTAATACACACTTCAATTCTTGTTTGTTAGCATGAGGTTTTTTTAATAATACGAATTGCATTTTGGACAATCCATTGCTCGATTTCCGAGTCGTTTGGATATTTTGACGCCGTCCGTGTCCCTGAATCGCCAGCACAGTGGGACAGGCATCAGTACGGGTACTGCTGTAGTATCTGGGCACGCCGCAGTAAAATGTGGTATTGGCATGGCGTGACTGATTTGTGGATCGAAAACTTGTCATAGTTGGGTACTCCATAGTGTTTGTCATGTGTACACCAACATTACCCTTTCCTCATACTGTCGGAGAATTGATTGGATGAGAATATCAGGTGATATCTGCCGTCTAAACGCGATCGAAACAAACAATTTGGACTACCAATAGTCTACGAGGTTACGCCTGGAATTGCCCAAGTTGTATTGGCCAGCAGTGCAAAAGGCCAGGCCGTGCTTTACGTATATCGTGCGAGATAACAAAAATCTCCACGGATGTGCACCATAAAGTAGTATAATAGATACATCTACCATTGTCAGTGGACCAGACACATCAACAGGAACAGGTACAATCACCGCGGGTTGTTTGTGTATGTTTGATACTATGAGCTTTTCTACTCAGCGAATACCCGCTCGCTACTTCACGGCCTCCTTCATTTTTCGTTGCTGGTTTCTGCACAACAATACTCGCCTATTTGTGTGCAGTAGTCTGCATTTGCCGACATCGTATTCAGGCTGCACGTTTCTGTGCTTAGGACAGTAGGTGTCGGGGAACATATACTGCTATTGCTGCCAGCCCCTGCTTCTTATATTTCGGCATTGTCGACAGCAGACATCACTGCAACTTTAGGAACACAATATCATATTGGACATCGTCTTTAACTCAACACGAGCAACGAGGGGATCCGCGCGTTTTTATTGTTTCATCCAAAACGTGGCGCTCGTGTGCTAGCTTTGACCTGGGTTACAGTTTACGTTGTGGGTAGGGTTGAGTTATACCGATGTCCTCTAGTGACTTGAAGATGAAAATACACAAATACACAACTACGAACAGCTGAAACAACAACCTTCGCAGTCTTTGCTGTACCTTTTCTGGCGTGTAGCGCGGTTATGGCCTTGAAGATTTGATGTCGAAGCGTTATAGTCCAGTCCCGTCATTCGTACGTCGCCGAACCCTGTAACTGCTGCAACTACAGTAGCTCCACCTCTTTTTGTACTATGGTTTGCGGGTTTGCCCTAACCCCCGTTTCAGGCGGAGGACATTCGCAGGGTGAGCAACGGCTTCGACTCCGACTGGATGCCTAGTGGCTATCGCGATGTGAAAGTGAACGCCGTCGTAAGCAACCATCTATGTGAGATCCAGCTTCAACTTCGAGACTTCTTCTCGCTGAAAGCCGGCCAGCACGAGGTGTATCAGTGGGCTCGAGCGCTCAAGGTTACGACTGAAATGACTCCTGAGTTCCTGCTGGAGAAAATGTCGGGCGACATCAAGGCGGAGATGATCGACTTGGCCAAGCAAGACTGGTGTGAAACCGCGCACATTCTGCCAGATTTGCACCTTTCCGCGGGACACTTTCTGCAGGCTCAAGAGATCCTCAACGAGGTAACGGGATTGCCAGGGTGGGGTTGATAATGTTTCTGACGTGAGGCCCTACGTTCCCAGCTTTGTGTTAATTATGTTCTGCGGATGTAACTTACGATTCGGGTGCGCGTGAATATTTATATAAGGCTCTTCAAGCTATGCACTTGTGTGGCTTTGTATATCACCAACAAATAGGTTAACGAAACGTGAACGCTTAATTTACTGTGCAGTCCCATGGGCTATTCATAGGTCTATACCAAATAATTTCATAAAAAAGAACGACTCCGGGTATGTCCCCTCCTGAGAAGCACCCGCAGGCATAATAGTTTTTTTTCAAACCGTGCTGTTAATAGTCCATATCGCAGCACACGTCTTCACTGGATACCCTCATGACCACGTATGATTTTATAGAACGCTCAAGGGTTTCATGTGGTTTTTGAAGTGCGCGGGTTAGTGATACGGGTAGCCTGCATTTGCGCCCACGCCCTTATGCTCTGGCAGAGGCTGTCGTCGTTCAAGGCCGGCGTGCTTCGCACTGAACTTGACAGCGAGGAATGGCGCCAGGCCGTGCTCGCCGAAGCTACCACAAGCCAGATGCTCGGGGTAACATTGAAGTTTCAGGTAAGACAGACATATCAGGTTGGTTGTTGTAGCATTTAGCGATTACTGCTCAGTAGCAGTACGAGATATGTGATGTCCTGAAGCAAGTACGTTGTTTTGCATTGCTACACGTTCGGCGACAATACTTATACGACTTGTAGGCCCTATTGCAGTTATAGGTTGGGCAGGTTGCCCGGAACCATTGTTAATATGTCAACGGCCTGTACGACCATTCCAGATGCAACCGTGCACCAACCGTGCCCCACGCACTGTCGCTATTTAGGATCCACTCCGTCACTTCAATGTTCCAGGTTTGACGGAAAAATAATTACCCCACCGGTCGCAAGTCATGACGATTTCCGGCGCCATTGAGAAATACCAATACAAGGCTTGTGATACCGATCGAATCGCGCCGGAGGTCGGTGTGATGTAATATATCTCAGATTAACACGACGTACGCTGGTATGGTACTGGTAAACTTGAACAACAATGGGATGCTGTGTCTGACGCACATGCCATGTTACAGAACACAGCAACATGGGTTCGCAACCACCGACTGAAGTTGCCAGCTGGTGGCGACGTGTGCGGATTTGGTTTACGATGAAATTCGCGATTTGCAGTATCATGGAACGCATGCTACGGGTAGAAGTGCACCGGCTTATTCTTGAGGGTGGCCGCATGAAGAGCTCTATATCTGCCCAAAAAATGATTTTGGAGAGAAAACGAAAATGCTACCGAGGGAAAAAACTCAGCCATGGCCCTAGTATACAACGAAACATAAAAAATCTCAGCCATGGCCCAAGTATATAATAAAACATTTCGGTTAGGAAGCTCGGTCCTTCCGAAAATGCTTCCGCCAAAATAAGGTATACTTCTATCGTAGCAAGCGTTATGAGGTGCGTGCTATCGGCGGTTGAACGGCATGCTCCAGCGGATAGGAGCGACGACGCGGCCGGTTGAGGTGACACTTAAGACCCGGAATGTTTGTGCCCAAGATATATGCATCAAATGGTCTGTGCCAACTAACCCCAAGGCTCCTGTACCGCTTTCTTGACGGCGCTTTCGGCTATTAGCCAAACTCCTGTACTTGTGTATGAGCAGGCGCTGAAGCTATTACGACTTGTGTTACAGCCCGTAGCCACCATCGGAGTTGACTTTGACGCGAAATATCCGCCTTGAACAGCGGTATCAATGCCTAATAATCGGAAGTGTGTAATTTCGTGTCGCGGGACTTTATGGAGCACTTCAATGCGGTGTCGCGGGCGGTTACATATATGGTAACAATCCCGCCAAACAGATATTCACGACGAAGTCGTATTCTTGCATCTACCGTGTAAAGTAACTTTTACCACAAAGTCTAATTTTAGAGTTCGTTATCGGCATACTACGAAGTGAAACCCAACATCGTTATGGATTGACTCGCCTTACAAGGGAGGCGGAATCCCGTGGACAGCCGCGCTGCTCAAAGTATCATGCACCTACGAAATACATCTTGAGCGCTGATTGGCGAACAATTGTGGATCCGATAGTGCGGCCAGTGAGAGCAGTGTTGGTCCATCTGAAAAGCTCAAGTTTACATATTTTCGGGAAATGCATTACCGTACCATCGATGTATAAACTAGGCACCAACACCTATATGGGACTGTAAGGAGCGACGGTGTCGAAACATACGTGCGATTTGAGCGCCAGCTACACGACCTGCTGGGGTCGGTGACATATCAAAACTCTGGTACAGGGAACTTGTGCCTCACGCACACAAAGGGTATAATATAACTGCAGCGTGCTCTTCTTGCATTCCTCACGACGCTGCAGCCGTCGTACTATTGGTCGCTATGCATGCGTCCGAAAGGATCAACACCGTTTACACCGACCCACGATATGTTGCACAGGGAAGGTTTGACGAGGCAGAACCACTCATGCGCCGGTCGTTGGACATACACGAAAGGGTGCTAGGTCTGGACCACCCAGCCATCGCGACATCGCTCAACGACTACGCACTGCTGTTCAGGAGGCAGGTGATTAAACCCGTCCATGTCTACGAGTGGGTTGCTCTACCAGGGCTACAACAATTACAATAAGCAACACCGTACATATTTGTCAAGATACACACGACAGAGGGGGGTTTTTCCAAAACCACACTAATGGATAACGTGCAACACACGTGTAGTTTTGCAATCCGTACATAAATTACATTGCACTGGTTTGCATACGCTTTCCCCTTTTGAAGAAGAGTGTGGTGTTTCTTATCTTCGTGTCCTTTTCTTCTGAGTCCACACATCGTTCTTCGACAATCTTATGTGGCGATTCGGGGCTGTTCTTGTGGGTGATCAAAAGCGGTGAGTTCTCCCCCATGAAATGCATTGCCGTGCCGCCACCCGTTAAGCGCCCAGCGTATACATTTTGGAACCGTGTAACAAAAACAAGTGTGTTTTGCATTGCTCTCACAAAAACTAGCTTTGGTCCATCTTCGTTATTACGGCCATGTAGTCCAATTGTTCATTTAGGCTTGAAGAACTTTCTAAGCAGGTGTTTTTGTGATGATGCGAATGGTAAACTGTTTACGGGTTGTCTACCTACGTAGTGGACGCGGGCAATGTTTCGATCCGCGTTATGTTGTTTTTCGTTCCGTCCGGGAAGGGAAAACAGTGTGCATCGGACCAACTATACTGGTAAGGGAATTAGCACATGCCTGTGCCTCGAGACAAGAAATATGATAGAATTAGCACATTCCCGGTTGAGGGGATTCAGTCACTTAAGACGAGCTAATCCGGCCATAAACGGAAATTAGCTCGTGCGATCGTTGGCGTATTTTCCACCCGGTCGAAGATTCGCATCGTGCCTTCACCTCCCACCGTTCCTCCCATCCACCGCATGACGTGCAGGGAAGATTCAAGGATGCTTGGCCATTTTACAAGCGCTCGTTGGCCATACGAGAAGCGTTGCTGGGCCCGGAGCACCCTGCCGTCGCAACATCTCTAAATAACTGCGCACTGTTGCTTACCAGCCAGGCAAGAATGCCCAGCACCCCCGACGGTGTTGTTGAAATTGCGAAAGCGCAAAGGCGTATTTGGTTTTACATATATCGGGGACGTGGACGCTTTCATTTACGATAGTGGTACATTGAAAGAAGGGAAACAGAAGATTGCTGCCGTTGGGGCAGTTTTTTATGGCTGCAAAGGCCAACAACCTGGTGTTGCGTTTCTTTGACATGTGGCAACATGCTGGAGACATGCGACATCGCCAATGATGACGACCGTGCTGCGTTTGCTCTTAATTTGTATTATGACCGGCACGCCTTCCAAACGTGATATACTGCTCAAGTGCGCCTCTTCCAAACATTTTTTTGCAGGGAAAGGTTTCGGAGGCTGAACTACTGTACGAGAGATCGTCGAACATTCAAGAGAGGATGCTCATTTCGGAGCACCCTAGCGCAGCATCATCGGACAACAACCGGGCAGCGTTAATGATTAATCAGGTCAGAATCGTCGACATGTTTGTCGCGGGCTCTCTCGAGGTTACATACGGGATCGGCGATGGTTACCCATGTTCGGAGCCATTTACGAAGAAACACGTTTTCGAGCTAGTAAATGATGGAAACAATCACGTTAAGTACCTAGTTCGAAGTATATATACAGAGTACTCCGTATAGTTCGTTGTTAAATGGTCATCGTTCAGTCGCGGTATGTACCCGTCTCGTATGGCTCCCTTGGCATGTTTCGTAGGTCATAAACGACAGGTTGAGCATCGCGGTAAGCACTAGGGGAAACTGAGCCGTGCTCGGGTAAGGAAGTTGCCTCCCAATGTTTTTCGGATAGGCCCCCCAAACGAGAGCGACGGTATACGCCACTCGGAGTCTTGCCTGTGAAAACGCAAGTTTTCGGAGAACAATCAACGTCCCTGCCCGTGGCGCGTGCTTGTCGGGCAGTAACGCTACTAAAGGAGCGGAAGACCGTTAAAACAACCCGGCAGACACACGCTAGAGTGTCTCCGAAAAGTTGGCGAAATTATTCGTTTCTAACGCGGCCCCTTTACAGTAGCACGACTCGACAACACAATCTCGTCTCTTCCGTCATTAGTGACAAAGTGCTTTGCGCCTATTTCGCCTTCGCAGACCCCGACCGTGGAACCTCGATGGCGCCAGAGGCATCCCGCCGCACCCAGGGTTTTCAGAACCTTTCTCGATCGCTTTCATACACTTGTCGTTGTGTTTTTGTTTCACAGGGAAGGTTCGCTGAAGCTGAGCGATTATTTAAGCGGTCGTTGGCGATACGAGAAAACGTTCTAGGTTCGGAGCACCCCGACGTGGCAGCCTCGCTCGATGACTCGGCGGTGTTGTTCACGACACAGGTACGAACTACCGTTACTATCTGCAGCAGCTTTAAACATCTGTTGAAGTCTTACGCTTGCATCCTGGTGTTATCTTGATTAATGTATAGTCATCTCCAAATAAATGTCGCGAAAAGCTCTGCTATCGTCGTTGGTTATTGACCGGCCAGACATAGACCTTCATTGGCGCTTGCTTCGGCAGTCAAAATTTGTGATCATATGCACACTAAGGACGGACTATGGATTGTAACTCCATGGCGCAGATATTTCAAGGTGAATGTACTCTCGATCTTCTGTACTGTACCAGGTAATCTACAATGGCTCATGTTTCCTTGTAGGGCCCGTACAATGTGCATCGTCTAGAGCATCGTTCCTGAGTTGTATCTGTACTACAGTATGTCGGAATTGCACAATCACCCACAATGGCGGTTGGGTAACTAGATTCTCTTCATCAGGATCTATTAGAGGTTTAAGTGTTTGCCATCCCGCTCGCGGGTTTGCCGTCTCAGGCGAGATTGTGCCAGATTAAGGTGCGATTGGAGCGTGCCCCGACGGCTTTAGGTATATTCACCGGCTCTTGACGAGGATTGCCATAGTAGGGGTGGTGCTTTAAATTTCGGGTGCGTTACCGGAAACAAGAGTTCGAAAAGTTGTTTGCGGCAATGCGACCAATATTTCTACGCGCAAGTCCTAAAACTAAAACCAGGTACATACAAATGAGACCGAATATAGAGGTACGTAGGCGGTTTGAGTCAATTTATAGGTACAAGCAGTATTGCGCTCGGAAAAACGTCTTTCTCGTCCTCCCTCTGATTGTCCAGCCTCCGATCGTACCTAGAACTGGCTGAAAGGTTCCAGGTGCACCTCTCTGTGGCTACCTATTTTGGGCTTCACCTGTGCTCGTCTTCAAGTTTACCTCTATATATCCCACGTTGTATACCTAAAAAAAGCGTCTGTTGCCCGAGGAAGAACGTTTATCGTAGCTAACAGCTCTGGTTGTTTCTGGGTTATTACTGGATAGACGGTAGTCTGTGTAGCGATATTACAAATCGCCCAGCGAAAGGATATTTGGCTATACGTTCGTTTTTTTGTTGACAGTTGAGATCACCCGGTCCCGACGGTCCTGTAACCGTATTTTCTCGTTGTCGTTGAAGAGAACAGGTAAGCCATTGATAGGTCAAACTCAAGCTAATAAAAGGTAAAACCTAACTTGAGTAGCCACAGAGAGGTGTATCCGGAACCTTTCGGGCAACAATAGGTACGACGGGGCGTACCTCATTCAGAGGACATGGTAGGAAACCATTTTACGCCGAGTGCGGTATTGAGTGTCCCAGCAAATGGCTCAGCAATTCTAGGTGTACCCTGTTTTGACATTTGCGCTTTAAAAAGTATGATTTTAACCGGTAGGTGCCTACTTGAGGAGCTCGACCAACTCAGAAAAAACAAGTCCAACTGAGGCATAACCAACGCGTAATTAATATGGTTAAACGTATTCCTCAGTATATAGCTCTGATGCTAATTTCCACCCAACTTGCTTCCTGTTCCACAGGGAAGGTTCGCCGACGCTGAGCTACTCCATGCGCGGTCTTTGGCCATGCTCGAAACGCTACATGGTTCCGACCACCCCGAGGTGGCGACAGTGCTCAACAACTCCGCTGAATGCCTTAGAAGCCAGGTCAGGGCTACCGTGTTAATAGCTACCTAAACTCAAGATAGCTGCTGGAGCCTTGCAGGGGCTAATTTGAGTATATGTTCAATCAAATCGCGCTTCAACCACATCGTCTTTTGACACAAAATGTTTCATCAAGTACTTCTCAGTAGTACTGTAGTATGGTATCAGTGGATACCGCAATGGTTGGAGCAAAGGGGTCCCTCACGGTAAAACCTCCGGGGCGCTCATTTCAGTGAAAACGGGCAAACGCCGGAGTAAACGCCCCCTGCAAAAACGAAAAAATCGAAACATTTTTGGGCCTCGAGGTAAACGCCCCCCTATCAGTGTTTTGGACACACGCCCCGGGGCCTAACTTGCAACTCATGTTTTAGCGTGTGGATCTGTTTCGGAAACAGGCAAAATAGTGGTATACATAGAAAACCTGATGCCCGCGACGTGCGCAGGTACATGTTTTTCGAAATACCCACCGTATAGTCAAAGCCAAACGCGGGCACATAAAATTTTCACCGAGCCAGTCGAACCCATTCCCCTATCCGCTTCGGACACAGCCTCGATCGCCGCCCGGCCTCCGGTCTACTGTTTCCGACGAGCCCGCCGTCTTTTGAGGGGAGACGCATGTACTCGACCGCCGTGAGTTTCGTCACTGTCGTGAATTGCCGCCGCTTTGGCTCCACTCACTGCTCCAGTTATGATGTCGGATGGTAAACTCGAAGGACTAGTCCTCGCTGTACCACCCGGAGCAACCGGCGCCGGAACTGGGGCCAGCGTGCCCTGCCTCTTGGGCGCCGCTTCCCCAGGGCTACGCCAGCTTCCCCAAGAGTTTGATTCGTCGTCACTGGTGCTTCGTTGATGGTTGCCTTGTCGGTGCCGCTGAATTACGACAAGATCAACAACTACTGCTGCCTTGCTGTTGCTGTATACATGCTAAAGGGATGTGTGGTTTTCCCTTGATGCTTCGTAGCGCCAGGCGTGTAAGAGGTGTGTGCGTTGGTTCTTGTTTCATTGTAGCGCTTTATGGGGCCTAAAGGTCGGGAATTATTTCCCACAAAACTCCCCGGGTCATATTTAATTATTTCTTAGCGTAGCGCCCCGGCGGGCGTTAAATTGGGTACTACACGCCTTCGAAAAAGGGGTTAGACAGAACAATTTGTGTAGTAATACATTTTTTATGCCTACTTCGAGACGATGCCTGCTAGAATAGCGGTACGTAACTCTTTTTCGCCATAAGTATTCAGTTTATGACTGACGGGCTGACCTTAAATGAATAACTACCCGATATCGTCGAAGCTTCATGTACGACTTCCATATTTGTTCGGTGTGCCGTGAGAAGTGTCACATCGGGCAAACCCTCGCGGATAACTCTCAATGCGTTGCCGGAAGCAAAATAGGCTACGGGGTAGTAATTTCCTGCGACACGTACCTGCGACACTGTAGTCGATACCTGTTTCCATGGCACTGGCTGGTATCCAGCGAAGGACGTTCCCGCAACATTGAAACCAGCAATGTCCAGTCAGATATGTACGCGTCCTAAATTGAACAGTTGCTGCCTATTCATGCCAAACGTGCTGCTGTCGAATGCGTCAAAGGTTCTTGGACATATCACTGTAGTGTGCAAGAGGACAACGCGGTCGCGGGTATTCTGTTACAGTAGGCTGAAAGGTTACTCGCACCTACCAACTGATGCCGTTGGATATCATCATGTAAATCCCCCGAGGCACCGTTCGCGCAACGCCTTCAAGCCTTCGCATTTATGCTTTCAACGCCTTCAAACCATCTCGTTTAATGTTGCGCAGGGACGGCTCACCGAGGCTGAGCTCCAACACACGCGGGCGTTGGCCATACGAGAGAATACATTGGGCTCAGAGCACCCAGACGTGGCAACAGTGCTCAACAATTTGGCGGCGTATTTGCCGGAACAGGTGACTGTTGTTAGTTTGTTGATGAAAACATGGGGGTGAGCCGAGGCACCAATGCAGCCGCAATCCACGGTCGCAGCGTTGCGTACATCAGCAAGTGTCACCCACACTGGGTGAACTATGGATCGAGAAGGGCGGCGAGCTCACGCTTTATACTCACTCGTGCAATGAAGTATTCAAGCATATATGCAGTCAGGAAGATCACTTGAGGGGGTTGCCAGCGAACGGATACTGACCATGCCTAGAATATTTCAACTTCCCCAGTGAAGGATTTGCTTTAATTCATGTTTGTGGTTGTACTGGGCATTGGTTCAAACCCCACAGAAAAAATTTCTGCCAGTCACAGCAGGGCCGGTACTTTTAAAGTCACGTTGGAGTTATGGACGCGCGCACCCGTGTTTTCGTGAATCGTGATAATGTCCACGTCTTCTTATTTTTTGTTTCGCGGCATTGAGCCACTCGCACAATCTGACAGTATTCTATACGGTCTTGGACCCGTGTTGTCGTAGAGGTAGCAGATATTTGGCTTAAACGTTTCACACTGAGGGGGCTCCGTAACTGAAGAACGCTCCACACTCTGTGGAACACCGTTCATGTTCATGTCTAACACACTGTTCATGTTCATGTCTAACACACTGTTCATGTTCATGTCTAACACACTGTTCATGTTCATGTCTAACACACTGTTCATGTTCATGTCTAACACACTGCTCATGTTCATGTCTAACAACATGCTTCGTTGCATACGTAGCCGATGGGATTGTTCCTCTTCGTTCATAATTTGTCAAGTGAGCTATAGTAGGAAGCTCCGTAAGTGAGTCGTCTTTAGGGAATTAAAAACCAACCCCTACCGTGGAACGCGTACTTCATATATCTCGTGTAAACCCCGCGTTTTCGGTATGCGATATGACGGTGTGATTTTCGTAGCTTCGCGGAACAATGGTCTAGAGCAAGGTCTCCATTTGTTGGTGTGGTAGACGCGTGCTACGATAAAAATAGCATGTTGTTTGGCTGAAGCGTTTTCTGGATGACGTTGTTCCTTAAGACCAAAATCGTCGGATTGTTTTTCTTGTGTTGCATCATGTTTTATTCGTTCACGTGGGCCTTAAAAATTGTTAGTCGGGTACCACTTCCATTTCCCTCCGACATCCGCTTATGGGTTAGGTATAGAGCTCCTCAAGTGGCCAACAACAGAAACCGAACGGTGCACCTTTACCATATCAAGTGCCGCTATAAGTGAACCCATCCGTACGAGTTTCCTGAGACTGGGAATTGTTGTGAGGTGACGCATGTTACGGTAGGGTTCCACCTGTCGATTTATGGGCCTCCTCAATCGGGGATTAGTATTCGCTCCCCACCCGATAACCTACTTTGATATAAATAAATAAACCTTTGCCCATATGAATATTCCCGTAAACTAGATATACCACTAGTGAAAATATTGTGATATATGTTAGGCACAATATAACGCTATTGATTCGTTCCTTGGTCGAAAATCGCCGTGAATCGGCAACTCCTTGGGGAAAATGTCCTTCGCCTTTTAGCGGTATGCGTCAGGCACCCTTCCTGATGTAGCATTGGTCCCTGCATGCGTCACATGGCGTCTATGGTGGAAGCATGTGTTCCACGCAGATCCAAGTATGATATTTATAATTTGCATCGCGGTGCGCACCTTGAAAAATCGCGAAAACACAATAAGACGACAGGCACAATGAGGAGCCACTCGCGGGAAGGGCTCCTAGCCATTATAAACCTGAAGCCACGAAATCGGCGAATGTGCGATGGTTGTCTACGATAAACATTCAGTGGTTGTGTAGGCACCGGCGTCTGATGTACACGCACAGGACGACCAGATGTCAGATATAAGGTCAAACGCGCAAGAGAACATGTACAGGTCGCCCGTTTTGAGCATGACTATGCCCGATACCGTGTAGTTCTTACCCCTGGCCTCAACATTGCCTGCATGGTACACTGCCTTATGGGTATGACTCAAGCTGCGCGTCGAGAAACCGATTCCGCCACATACATACACCGGACGCTTCTTGCTACACAGGGGAGGTTTTCCGAGGCTGAGGCGCTTCTTAAGCGGTCGTTGGCCATTCGAGTAAAGGTGCTCGGAGCGGAGCACCCGGCCGTGGCGACATCACTCCACAACTTCGCCGAGATGTACACAAGTCAGGTGATATGTGCTGGCATTTGCTACGCTTCTCGAAACTACGCTTCTCGGAGCCTTTTCGGGCATCGTTTTTCGGTGTATTATTGTTCCGAGTTGAGCAATGACCCGAGTTGCTGAAAACGGTTAGGACGGCGGCAGTTTGAGTTTTAAGCCCACATGCGAAACATATTCCCGCGATATTACAGAAATGATGGCTGACAAGATGTCGGCTGTAAGACCGTTAGAAACACGGGTGTTTTGTCCTTCGTCAGCGGAGAAAGTGCAAACCTGTTGAGATTATTCCGTCACCGGCCACAGGTTGCCCAAAACCGAGGAGACTATCACATACAACGACTTACAGTTGCTGTATCCACGGGCGTATGTTTGAAGACCGTTTCCACACCTCGTTTGACCGCTCACTTTCACTCACTGTTTCCGAATCATTTCGTGTTGCACAGGGAAAGTACGCCGAAGCTGAGCGCCTCCATTCCCGCGCTTTCACCATACGAGAGAAGGTGTTTGGTCCTGGTCACCCGGACGTGGCAAAATCGCTAAACAACCTGGGGGCTGTGTTAGAGAACCAGGTGAGACGCTTACTAGTCAGCATGCTTACTGGAAACGTCTGTCACCGCCCCGCTATCTGACACACTGCGCGCTTCTCCAGGTCCCCCTCCGAAATCGTGCTTCGTTTCTTAGTCCGAACCGGGTATGGATTGCTCCCAGGGCTTTACCCACTGTCCATAAGTTTTGCTCAGTGATTGTGTAACGGCTAGCAACAAGAACATAATGAGAGTTCGCCACGTGGTATGGTGTATCGCCCTGGGCTTTATTCACTGCCCATGAAATTTGCGAAGTGGATGTCTAACGGCTGGAAACGAGAAAACGTTGAGAGGTTCCACCCCACTGATACAACTCCAACAGTCCGATCATTACAAAGGCTTTGAGCAAGGACCACGTTGGGGTGACGCCTTATCTAACTACATCGTTCCACGAAGAGCGTCATGGTTAACCAGAAACAGGAGGTCGGATGCATTTGGTAACGCAAACACGTCCAAGATTTATATGTGCTACTTCGGTAGGGCTACACCAAACACATCTGTAAAACTATTCGTGGGTACGCGGAAGTAGCTCTACTTGAGCTCAACCGGTCGCAAAGAATGATCAAAATAGATATAACCCCTACGATGGGATAGGTGCGTTGCGTGTTTCACGCGCGAGGTTTACCCCACTTGTATTACCGACACTGCCTCGATGTGAACAACCATGCACCGACGTGAAAGCCGGCCCCCCGAAACGAGAATATTACGTGAGATGCGTGCTACGATAGAGGTGCACCTGCATACAGGCCATATTTCTGCCTTCTGAGGGCGGTCACTTAAGGAGACCCATACTTCACCCAAACGCTGTTTTGGGAGTAAAATAAAAGGGCTACCCAACGAATATTCCTACGACCTAAGTGTGAAAAGAAAAATATTGCAACGCAAAAAAATAATGTCCGCTGAGTTTGGGTTAAGGAACTCCGTGATTCAGTACACTTTTCATCTAAAAAGTGCTACATCTATCGTACCACGCGTCGTGATTGGTATCTCCTCGACGCCACCTGGCATCCTCCTGCACAGGGATGCTTTGAGAAGGCCAAAGCAAACTACGAGCGATCGTTGGTCATCCAAGAAGAGTCCCTGGGCCCGGAGCACCCTTTCGTGGCAACAACGTTCAACAACTTGGCGTCGCTGCTTGGGAAAAGGGTGATAACGACTGATAGAGCCGTGTTCCCATAAGCCCAACACCATATTTTAGTTGCATAGGTAGCCCTATTCGCACGAGCCGGTCTGTATACCACAATCGACTTGTTTGAGATACATTATGGTCAGAATCACGAGAAACCTTTCTATTACTGCCGCTATGCTTATCGCGTTTTGTTTTCACAAGTACTGCGTACCGGAGAAGTTTCGGACGCCCACCCGCGCAAGCGCCTCTCGGCCGCTGGACTCTAGAACTCACAAGCGTCGCGTGTTCGGCTTGATGGCTGCTTCCCTGAAGTGATGTATGTAGAGGCCTATGGTGTATATCTTGTCGATATGTCGGGCTAGCAGTCTCGTAGGTTGTCGTTGGGCTTTTTTCGATATCACAAGTTTCGGAATTTGATAAAGCAGCGGATACGCCTGAAACAAACATCCTTTACTGCGAGTTTCGTGTGTTTCCCTTGTGAGTTGCAGGTCATTTTCGACGTGATTGTTGGGAACTTTTCATTTAATGCAGAATTACCTAGGACTCGTGATACTGTGGGCCAGAGTGGACACATCGTCTAGCGTGGCCGAGTCTTAGTTCAGATCATAGACACTGGCTTCCCTGCGATACCGGTGCGGCGCATGTCGAGTTTTCACCGACCAGGCAGACATATGCTCGCACAAAGCGCAACAGCGCCGTAAGATGTTCGGCTAGTCGCAGGACGGGTGAACTGTATCCTACTAAAACGCGATTGCGAAACAGACCTCGGCAAAATGTACGTACTTTGTTTGGTGTGGATGACAGCTTTGAATAGCTTCGGGGGGGGGTTGTTTTTTCACTATGGTCGACCGCTCACCCGCACCTAAACGCTGTTGCCGCCGGTTACGCAGGGAAGGTTCGCCTTGGCTGAGAAAACCCAAGCGCGGGCGCTGGCCATACAAGAACGTGTATTGAGCTCGGAGCACCCTGACGTGGCAAAATCGCTCAACAACTTGGCGACATGGCTCATGAGACAGGTGTGAAGATCCTTCCACGTTAACCCCTGCAGCCATGAAGTGAACTTACAGTGATACATTTACGTCAACGGAGCCCAAAACGTGGATAAGGTTTGAAAATATATATTTTTGGTGTTATTTGGGGGCGTTAACGCCTGACGTTCTTCTACTTAACCGTCGTCGAGGTATTCTCCAATGTACAAAAGTTCCGAATACGCTTGTAGCTACAAACATAAGGTCAGCTGTCAGCGAAGAACCACGACCGGGCCCCGTCCGATGCTGTCGTTGGGCTGCCCAATCTGACGTTCTTCTCCCATTTCAAGTTTGGTGTGATGTTGTACAACCAAGTCCGGGGCCTTTGGCCGCAGGTGACAGCGTGTTCGATACAGCTGGTATACATCCTCTGCCACGATATCGTTGGGTCCACGAGCCCGATAGCGCGGGACCTACTATGGTGTGGGACAAGCCACGACTGAGCTGTGCGACAAGTTCCCCTAATGATATGTTTCGTTTAGGGTATCAGCCCTTGCAGCAAGTTGATTTCGCGGTATATATCTATATGGGGTAGTTACTCGGGCTGCGTAAACGTTGTGGCTCATCATGAGTTAAGCGGGCTTGCCTCGCACCTGACATTTAGGGCACCCTCCCGATCGTATTGGTGGCACGATCCGACGTCAAACCACCCTTGGCCGCGCAATATCATCGACTCACTTTCTCGTGTCTCAGGCAAGGTTCGACAAAGCTGAGCCACTCGTCGAGCGCTCGTTAGCCATACGAGAAAGAGTGTTGGGCTCGGAGCACCCTGACGTGGCAAGATCGCTGAACACGTACGCGGAGCTCTTGACCAGCCAGGTGAGGACCCTCGAAAGCTGTTTCGTCCATCAAATCGTTGCGCCTCTTCTTAAATGGTTATTGCATCCATTGTTCCGATCTCCCGAGTATGTAGGTTCTGGACCAGACATCAAATTGCTTAAACCTTATCGTGACAAACGCCTACCTGATACACACTTATGGGGGAGGATAAGGGTGAATGAACTATGTGAAGCCGGACCCGAGCTACTGGAGATGTGAGTGGTGTATGGGCAAAGACAACAAATGAGACGGACAAAACAGTTGATCGTTGTGACATAGATGCTTTTATATACGAAACATATGTACCTTCCAGTCAAAGCCCTTGTCGGGGCCCTGTGTGTGAACGTGCCGCGAGAACCATTTGGAATACCAAGCTTGTTTGCTATTCTGGAGTAGCAGGGGAGCTCGTTTGCAGGCCTTTCCTTTAAAGAGAATATGTAAAGTTTGCTTCCAAGAAATGCGCCTGGTGTGTAGCGTTCAAAGGCTTATCACGCGGGAAGCTAACGTCTATAATGTCGTATCATTTTCAATTCCAGGTACGTTCCCATATCTTGCAGGCTGCTGTTGTGTCGGTATTTCCACCCCTTATATTATCTTCGTCTTGCTTTTTCTACGCCCTTTTTCACGTCTCCCAGATATGAGGCTTCATCGCGCATGCCCCTCCCCGCTCCCGGGTACGGCGCATGACTCCCAACAACTGCAGATGCCTCACCATTGCCTTGCCTGCCTTCCTGCTAGCCTTCCTGCTACCGCCTATGTTTTTGTTTGTATCGCGGGCGGAGTTGGAATATTGTCTTCCGTTGTCGGCTCGCGTCGTGTGCTAGACACCACGAGAAACACGGCTGTGCTAGAACTGTGTTGAGCTTTGTGCAAGCGGTGCAAGCGGTCCAGAATTCAAGTCTTGCGCCTGAAACGCGTTCGACTGTTTTTGTTTTCTGACCCTCTCCCTGTCGTCCAGGGGCGTTTTGCCGATGCGGAGCGACACTACACACGGTCTTTGGAGATACGGCAAACGGTTCTCGGTCCGGAGCATCTTGATGTGGCGTCGTCGCTCAACCACTTGGGGTTGTACTTCAAAAGACAGGCGAGTGGTTATGTTACGAGCAAGATGAAGACACGCCCCAATCCTCTAGATTGCTGTGTTGGTGGCCAATAGATGCAAGAACCTCGTGTTAGAGTTTGTTGTATCTCCGGGAAACACACGTTCATAGCGTAAAGAAGCAGTGGAGTCAATGTACACGCTTATCCTGAAGCGGATACTCAACGAGTTTTTACGAGGACCGATCGTGGTTCTGCAGTTGCAGACAGCAAGATCGTTATTGAGTATGGCCTCATCCCACAGTAAATAATTCAATTGGTTATAGTAGGGTACAGTATGGTATAGTATACCTGGTAGTATACCATGTATAGTATAGTCTAGTTTAGTATAGGTTAGGATTGAAATGTTTGGAGCGGTGAAGCTCCTAAACCGAGCAGCTACCGGTTATTATACTTCATAGTACGATAAGTTTACGTCTGTTTATTTTAGCATTATTAAATAGTGTATACCCTGGTACTTATTAACTTTACTCGGGCTTCTCGACCAAGCTTCTTGGAACTAATATTTCGCGTGAGATATTGCGTTCCTCATGTGACGAACTCCGGAAATAAGCCAGTAGAAATTAGGCGTGCTCTACGTTATGAGTAGCACCTATCATACATGAGGCACCTCGCTCGCGAACCTCTCCTTCGAAGTAATGTTTCGGGTGAGATGTTGAGTTTCTCGTATGAGGAGCTCAAACAATAAGCCACCGCCCCTAAAAGGGCATTGCTCTAAAAATGGAAGGTACAGAGGCGGGTTCTACGTTCGGGGTTGCACCTATCATACTTGAGGCAACTCGTTCGAGAACCTCTATTCGTCACCCACAATCTGCCTTAGACACAACCGGAAGCGAAACCAGACAAACATTGCCATGACCTTGAAATCACTAGAAGTGTTGTCCAACTTGACTAGGCGTTTTTATTTTTTTCCGGAGTTCCGCGTCCACGACCCAAATATGATTCCGCCGTAATGTGTTACCCCTATCTTAGCACTATTAATATTTCAAGCTCGTTGCTTGAACTTGAAGAGAGGTGCCACATGACGAGGTCGGTACCGGCTGTCCGTTTTGCACGAAAACGGGGTCGGTTACACCACCATAACTCGTACCTGTTAACAATGTTTCTGCAAATCGCATTGTTAACGTTGGCTAGACTGGCCGCCGCACGATAGAAACGGCAGCCGCAACATTTGGTCGGCGGCTAACTTGCACCAACCGCTTTCTTGTGGAACAGGGAAGGTTTGAAGATGCTGAACCACTCCTGCGCCAGGCGTTAACCATACATGAAACGCGTTTGGGACCGGAGCACCAACACGTTGCAACGTCGGTCAACAACTACGCACTCCTACTGGATAGCATGGTAAGAACCAGCACCATTGTTGCGGTACCCAAACCGTAGACACACACCAGGCCTATGTTTTTATGTTTGTTTTCGCATCGTCGAGGCTTTCCGGCGACGTGGTATTCCTCGTGAAAGAAATCTCCCACCAGGTGGAAAATTGGTATGGCTGTGAGAAAGATCACAACATTCCAGCTCGAAGGATGGGTATTCTCTGCGACCTGACGTTTCAAATATTCCTCAATCTGCATTTCTAGATAGCAGCGGATACAATGATTGGAGTTGTCTTTATTCAGTGCCCGGACTTCTTTGTGCTTGGATCGAATTCCTACCATTTTTAGCCGCCGAAGGCGAATAGCAATGCTATGGACTAAGGTGTAAGCAATGACATGGCAGGGGTGGGGCCTGTTTCTATGAGTCCCGTAGATGAGGGGCTATATATTATTCCCCTAAAAACGCCTTCGGATATGTTTTTTCGCGACCCGATCAACGTTTCTAAACGCTATTGTTTTGTCCTATAACAAGAATTTCCGCTCAAGTATTGTACTATAAATGAATTTTCTCACTTGAGAAGCTGAAACGGTTAGAAAGCCTTGAGACAAAACGTTCAGCCCCTACCAGTGGTGAATCGTCATGTAAACGCCCCGGCAAGGAACCAAAGGAAATTTGGTCATAGCCAGCCCGCGTTTGGAACCTCCACCTGGCCGATGATTGAAGCCGCAACCAGATAAAGCACGTTTCACAGCTTGTTGAACCCAACCGGTTCCCAGGTGCACAGGCGAGGTACGACGAGGCTGAACCCCTCTACAGGCGATCCCTGGCTATACGAGAACACGTGTTTGGCAAGGAGCATCCTGACGTTGCCACAGCCCTCAACAACTTGGCAAACTTTTTGAAGACCCAGGTGAGAACTATCGTTATTTCGGGCTGTAATCGAGTCAGTTCAAGTGTTCCTTGCTTTCGTTCGAAGCATGTGTTATGCTACCATCGCGGGCCTGTGGGCGATAGGAAGCGTGCCCGAATGTTCCAAACGCTGTCGATCCAACCCGTTGCTTTTCGTTGTAAAGATAAATCTTAGCACGCGTCTGCGGAAAGTGGGCACGTTTAGCGATGCCGCTGTGAAGGGTGGTGCCATATGTTCTGAGATGCCCACACGAGGAACATAATACTCCTCCCCAAACCAGCCCTAGAAGAACTTTGTTTGCGCAACCCCGCCAACATGTCAAGATGTCAAGATGTATATGCGCTATAACGGGGTGCCGTAGTGAATAGGACCTATGGTGCACACGAAAACCTATGCATTTACATATTTTTACCAACAATACTTTTTCTTATTATTTTATTGTACAGACAAAAACCC
Organism: Saccharina japonica; assembly: GCA_008828725.1. Classification (NCBI taxonomy): domain Eukaryota; class Phaeophyceae; order Laminariales; family Laminariaceae; genus Saccharina; species Saccharina japonica. The sequence continues at coordinate 319,752 of MEHQ01001205.1, read as the reverse complement.
ATATATTCATCTGTCGTTGCTGTGAATATTATTATTTGGTCCCATTTACTACTATGGTCCTCCGTTATAGTTGTAAAAGCAATTCGTGTGTAGGAGTAGTAAACTTATCATGCAAATAGGCGGTTTCTCACTTGAGAAGCTTGACCGGTCCACGAAATAAAGAGCCAAAACGTTGTACATCGACCAAGGTCTTGCTCTGCTACAGGCAGCTGTTGTTTCAGACCTGCCGCCGTGAGTTTCGTGATCCGCAAGTCAAGGTCTGCGACGTGTCGTTATTCCCATCAACCGTATTTCCGAGTGTATGACGCAGAGCAGTTTGGACCACACACAAACATTCCCATTCTGCAAATACGCCGGCTCAGAAACCCCGCATCGCCTGCGAAATATTGTCGGCCTCACATGTACGATCGCGCCCTTACTGTCGAGCAGGCAAGGTTGGCCGAGGCTACTCCGCTTTTTGAGAGGTCGTTGGCCATGTTCGAGAAGGGGCTGGGTCCGAACCACCCTCACGTGGCTGCATCTGTTAACAACTTGGCGTCGTTGTTGATGAGACAGGTTTGATTTCAGAAGCCGCATTTCCCCCAACGAAACCCACGAAGTTCTCTCTCCTGGTTAGTTTGTGCGTGGTCGGAGTTTGCATGCCATCGTCCAAGCTGTTCGAGTTTACGCTTGAAACGCAGTTCTAATCTTTTGAAACCTACAATCGGAATTATGTTGCTCCTCCTAAGGAGAATGCCAGCAAGTTCATTGTCCACGAGATTGAGCGCCGCAGTTTTTTGCAATTAACGCTGACTTTCCTGACCGGCGCTTTGTACAATAGGGATTTATAGCACTTTTGGATGAAACACACTTGTGATTGACGGGGCTACTCAACTAATGCACTGTCCAATTTAAATGAACACTCGTTTGTGGTTTGCGATTAAGTCGGTAGTTGCCCAGGACATCGAGTCGTTCATCGATTTGCGTTAGTTTAGGAGTCCCGAGATCAACTGCGGAGCACCCCTAAGGTACGCATGCATCATGATGCCTTTGAGGCTCCTCGCATTCGGGACGCATGACATAGTAGGGGGGGGGGGGGAGGGAGCTTTTGGGCCCAATGGTTTCTGATTTCTGGGCGCCCCTCAACGCAGGAAATACTCACAATATTCGCCGTTCACTTTGTCTCTAGCTACGTATGTCGTTCCAAGCCTAACCCGTTGGGTCTTCCTCGGGGCTTGCGCGTACACAGTATGTCTTGAAGTCGCGGTTTATTGATGGGGATTGCGCGCACAATATGCCTCCGATATGGGTTATTGGCAACCCCCTTCATGCCTTTTACTGTATCATTCCTTCTAAGCCTAGTCCATTGGGTTGTTAATGGGGATTGCAAGTACTATGTTTCTCATATGGGTGTTTTAGGCTAGGTGCACGATTTTTCGTGTTAGAGGAACGTCGTCAATGTAACTGCCCCTTTTCGAAGCCTATGGCATGGTCGTTACATATGTGACACATGTAACACGACTCTAGAACGATTGTACATGCAACCGAGGGCAATATCCCATGTATTAGGATGCTAAAGAAAAAACAAGTGATATTTCGAAGGTTGGAGGCAATTCCTCCGTTACTTCTGAAGCTACCGGTTAGGGTTAGTCGTAAAAAAAATGTCCTTGCGTCAGAGTGGCCCATGTCATATCCACCCCATTTTGGAACGGTAAGCATTTTGGCACGTACTGGTTGAAGAAACTCCGTATACTGTCCTACATGCCTTATTCCCAGTCTTAGTCCTTTGCTTTGGTGCCTTGCGAAATGTGGTGCTAACCCGTTAAGGGAAAGCTCTCCCTTTGTGGTTACAAAAACACTTAGAACTGGAGTCAGATTTAGGTGCATGTATATTTTATGTAGTAAACGGATCTAGACGTACACGCCTACGTTTCTTCTAATGGGAACAATCGAGGTGGAAATTGAGCCCCAGCTGCGTTATCGGCTCACATCGAGTGTAAAAGGGTCACCTGCTGACGTACCGAAGTGTCAAAGTTTTGGAGCTAGAGTGTTACTGTGAGTCCGGTAGCTCTTAAATGAAGGGCCCGAACACTACCCTTCTAGGTACCAATATTCTGCCGACAACGGCCTCGGGCAACATGGCTGCACTTTGATCATTTGGTAATGATCGCAAGATGTCGACTCCCCGTTGTAGGTCGGCAGTGTAAAATTACTGTACGGGAATGCCCTCCTGCTCTTTATTAAACCCGCCCCTCAAAACGACGCACTGGACTGGCCGTTCTCGCGACGCTCGTTCTCTTGAATAGGGAAAGATCGCCGATGCTCAGCCATTCATGGAGAGGTCGCTGGCGATAAGACAACAGGTGCTGGGTTCGGAGCACCCTGATGTGGCGATAGCGCTCAACAACCTGGCTGACATCTTGATGAGCCAGGTGATCACCAAATGTGAAACTGTCGTTAACCTCGAAACACAGAAGCGTGCCAGGTCGTTTGACGCGGGTATTCCTATCAAACATTTGTGGTTTAATGTAGCTGGTGCAGCTGCCCATCGTGCTTTGTGTACCTGCAGTCTCGTATATCACACTTTCTTCTTACGCGAGTATGCGACAAACGCACGAAAAATGAAAACCTGTTTCTTTTGCTAGCGAGGAGTCATCACTGGTAAAAAATTGCCAGACGTTGCCTTTTGTTATGAATCGAAGGATCTTTCAACACGTGACACGGTCCCGCGAGCCTTCCGTCAAAACTGACAGCGTACGAAGAGAAGAGTCTAGTCGCCGATACGATGACCGCTGGCAGTAAACACGTCGTCCCACCGGCTATCCCGTTCGTCGTGGACATTATCGGGCGCATTATGCACCAACACCCCTCTTGTTGCGCAGGGAAGGTTGGCCGAGGCAGAGCAACTGTACAATAAGGCCTTGGTGATACTGAAGAAAGTGATGGGCCCGGAACACCTTGTCGTCGCCCAAATTACCAGCAACTGCGCGGAGGTTTTAAGGAGCCAGGTGAGAGCTGCCGTGGTGAGCTACGCGTATACAATACATTTGGTTGTGTTAGGGCACTTGCTTTGTGTTCGGTAGTTCTTGGAACCACCTTGCAGCTACTTTCCATGACAGCGATTCCCGATTTTAATTGTATCCCAAACTTCATTGCGTTTGCGTAGAAATATATTTCACCGGTATAGTTTTTTCATACGTCGAATATTGCATAACTGAGGTAATTAGTTTACGCAAAAGCACTCGTAGGTTGGCATATTTAGCAGGGGCATTTTGCTGAAACGCGGGATGGAAATAAGGATGATGTCGCTGACAATCAAGTACAACGCATTTGTGAAAGACACCAACGTCGACGCAGCGAGTAAATTATGACATGCTACGCAAATCATGCAGCGTTCAACACGTGCCAACCCTTGCGCGAGTTTCGGCAAGAAGGCCGCGCGGTGCTCTATACCTAATATTCGCGGTTACTTCAACCCCGTTAGGTACAACGCCGGCCGATGAGCCAAGCCACGCCTCAAAAACGCCCTTTATGTGGAACTCATGTACCCCTTCTATTACTAACTTCTTGTCACGCAGGGACGATTCTCCGATGCTGAGCAACTTTATCAGCAGTTATTGGCCGTATTCGTGAAGCGGTTGGGTTCAGACCACCCTGACGTGGCAACAGCGCTCAACAACCTGGCTGGGTCGTTGCAAGGACAGGTGATACAGTGTTTAGTGCCAGCGAAACATCTCGAAGTATTTACCAGCGCCACGATGCATTCCTTTCGCGGTTAGCATCTAGTATCCCACCATGCTGTTGGATACGTCTGGCGGCATTTTGTCCACTTTCCGTACTGCAGCTATTTTCTTCAATGTGGTACTCGTTTATCGTGGCAAACCACTGGTTGTCTACGCTGACCGATCACTGCATATTGGCCGCAAACAACGGCAAAAGCGTTTGGGGTTTCGCTCAAACGGGATAACCCTGCTAATGTGGAGGGCTTGTTGTCTGTAGCAGCCGCTCGTGCATGTAGCGCTACTCGATTTATCTGCGGATTTCAGCTATTCGAGTTTGTTTCGTTTGGCGGTAGGCTTTGCGATAGGGTCGGTTATTTCCCTGCGCGAAAACAATGTAGACGTTATATTGCGAGTAGGGTACACAGATGCACTCGTGCGGGTGGCGTCAACTTGGAGGAGGCAAACGGAAGGCAGCATTGGCGTATAACTGCATTTAGTCACTCTAGAACGGGATAGTGTACTACTGTAGCTGTCTACCCCGATATGTTGATGTTTTGCGTGTTTTGCGGGCTTCCAACAGCGGCTATCGCGTCACGTGGTTCGCCTTCGAGGTAAGAAGCTGCGTTGTGTCGGCGGCCGGTTGTTCTGTTTTGTCTCGAATGACGTACTCGACTGCACCGTCCATTGGTGTGAATCTATGTGGGGTAGATTCACACGCCAAGGAAAACATATACGCCTCAGAATTGTGCTCGACCTCCAATATACGTTCCTTTACTCAGGGGAAGTTGAGCGAGGCTGAGCCTCTCTTTCAGCAGAGCTTGGCCATACGAGAGCGAAAGCTTGACTCGGAGCATCCTGACGTGGCAGCATCGATCAGTAACTACGGAGAGCTGCTACTGGGCCAAGTGAGACGACTCATAAGTATTCGTTTGCGCGAATCATTAGCAAGGCTATGCTTTTAGTATATTCGTGGGCTATCAGCTTTGTACCTTTGTCCGTAAAAAATACAATTCGGAATTTCATGGTTTCATTTATAATACCCACTACGGTGTCTGGGATTTCTTATGAGACGTAAACGTCTAAACATGCGTAGGACAGACCTGTTCACTATCTCGAAAGGCGAAAAGCTACTGTTACCACCGGATAGCCCTCAACAAGAACTTGCGAAAACCGGGAACGGTATTTTTTCGACTCGGCACCGACCCGGGTCAGGTTATAACTACTGTTACCACCAAATAGCCCTCAACAAGAAGTTGCGATTGACAGCGTTCAGGGGTCCACCTGCCTTCGAATGCCAACATCTAAACGTTTTTCATCGGAGAGCAGCGCGCGCAGGTCACGTCCTGAATGGAAACACCTGAACGTTTATGACGGCGTCGCAGAAAAGCGCATGGGGGTCGGGGACAATAACATCGCCGCCATCTGTTCCTTCATGGGAGTTACGGCCGCGTAAATGTTTCTTCGAATCCGGGCGCGTGTAGACTAGAAGTGGCTGCCAGGGCATTCACGTGTGACAGCCGAGTTTTCATAGCGACAAGAAATATTATAGAACATGAAGAGTTTTTATAGGTGTATTTCCCTTGCAGTCAAATATTTGACACTGAAAAGTATTGGTATTTGTGACAGCCGTCGACGAAACCAATAAAAAAATAAACAGCATTGGCAGTCTCGAGATATTGAGGATCCGCGATAATCAGCATTTCGTTGGCCAGGCGCCTCGCCCTTATGTGCCCCGTTTTTTATTTTTATTTTCTCTGCTTTTTACGAGCCTTTTAAGGCTGAGTTAAAATTCCGTCTGATCGGCAATGAACACTTACGAGCGGATGCAAGTTTCTAATCTTGACCAAGTCTCTCGTGATAGGAACCCCTTGCGCGAAAGCGTCGACCGTTTTTTTACTTGATTAAACAGTTGAATCTGTCGGCACTTTTCATCAAATTCTCAGAATTTTATTCGTCTACTACGTTGTTATACGACATATTCTCATCATTTTATCTGTCTAATTCGTTGTACTCTCGTATAAAAAAAGAAGTTGTGAGAATTGCACGGGCCTCGAACCCCTAACCCTTGTGATGATAAGCACCTGTACTACCTGTTACCCTACTCGTACAAGTAGTATGAAAATCCTGTTTTTCTTTACTTCTATAAGTAAACGTACTGCAACTCTAACGGCGAAAAAAACATGGTCAACACAGTTTCGAACCCGTGACCCTCGTTTTTTCCTGTTGTTTTTTCCCACTACTGCACACAAGTTGTTCAAGCCATTTCAGACCCCCATACAAAAACCAAGTTATTTCAGACCCCCCATACAAAAATCGAGTTTATTTCAGACCCCCCATACAGAAATCAAGTAATTTCAGACCCCCCATACAAAACTCAATTCATTTCCAGCCCAACATACAAAAACCAAGTCATTTCAGACCCCCCATACAAAACCCAAGTCATTTCAGACCCCCCATACAAAAACCAAGTCATTTCAGACCCCCCATACAAAAATCAAGTCATTTCAGACCCCCCATACAAAAATCAAGTCATGTCAGACCCACCATACAAAAACCAAGTCATTTCAGACCCCGCATACAAAAATCAAGTCATTTAAAACCCCCCATACAAAAATCAAGTAATTTCAGACCCACCATACCAAAATCAAGTCATTTCAGACCCACCATACAAAACCCGAGTCATTTCAGACCTCCATACAAAAATCAAGTCATTTTAGACCCCCGCAAGTGGAGCACATCCTCATTGTCATAGCCTGCGCGATCATGGGAGTCTACCGCCTGAATGGAGGGCAGAGGGGGTTCTCGGGGCACGTCGTCGACGTGTTTTCCTGTTTTTTTGCCCACCAATGCGGACAAGTTGACGACAGTTACTAATATCCTGCTGCGCGAATTCCTAGCGACAGCTATGCTATCTTCAATGTCAAACAAAAATCTCGAAGAACGAAATAAATTCAAAATTGATATCCATTCTCATCGGAAAAGCAATTTTCAATCAGGAAAAACAGCTGATTACTGCTGACCTCCAGACCTGAAGGAGTACAGCTGGGTGGACGGCTGAAGCCCCCAGCGGTGGGCGTAGCGAGATAGGGACGGACGGGTGCACCTCTCTCGGTGGAACGACTGCTAGTACGGTGTTAAAAGCGTTACGCGTTAAAGGGGATATACGCCTGCACCCCTAACAAAAACACACATTTTGCGGGGGGCTTGGGATTCCCGCTGTCACATGTCTGGTGTTGCTGACTGCTGGGCAAGCGTTGACGGCAGACCAAAGCCTATCCATCCGTATCATTTGGGCCGTTTTTTTACATCAAGTTGTAGGCACAGCGTAGCAGAGTAATACGGTTGAAAAACTTGACTCCTGTAATATCAACAGGGCACGGTAGCAGCAGCGGTACTCCCGTCGGTGGGCGCCCAGTTCCAACCTGTGAGGGTGGCAAAGGGAACATGCGCTGAAGAAACAACAACGCGAGGAAACGAAATCACTACGCAAAACAGCACCGGGGCAAAACTTTTTCCAGTGTACGTGGGTTGCCGAACCACATTATCGCGAGCTGGACGTCTTATATCCAAAATTCGGTCATAAGTTCAAGTTGGTTTCAACACTCTACAATCTCTATTGTCTACGGTCGTTGTGAATATACCGAGTCATATTTTGTTTTTTCTTGTTTGTTGGCGCGATTCGCGGGGTATATGTCAACTAGAGATATATATATATATATATATATATTGCGTGCCATCAACGGCAACAGTGCTGCGTTCTTCGCATTTTCATTATACGACGCGGCCTATTTCCAATAATTTATATCGCCTGCAAAATGACGTAAACCCGATTTTCCTGTTGTGCAGGGGAGGTTCGCTGAGGCTGAGCCCCTCCATACGCGGTGTTTAGCCATACGAGAAAAGGTGCTCGGCTCGGACCACCCGGATGTGGCAACATCGCTTACCAACGTGACGTCGTCCTTGTTGAGACAGGTGACACCGGTTACCAAAACCGCGCTATGGTAGATGCTGTACGTTTAGGCTGCCGTGATCTCTTAGCTGAGACACTTTCCCAGTATGTGTCCAATTGCCATGTCACATCTCCATTATGTTCCGGGTAAGACCATTCCTCGCGTTTCGAAAACGAGTTTGTCACGGGCATGTTTCGGGTGGACTTATAGGCCTTGTCATGGCAAGCGCCTGCACATATAATGTGCGCCCCTACAGCAATACTTTAAATGTATATAGCGTACCTAACTTGTCACAGATACGCCCTGTACCAATGGGTACCAATGGGGGCTACGTTCGTTGAGCCGTTTGGTAAAGACACGTTCCGAGGCGACTGTGTGCTGGATATTGGATTGCCATATCCCGTGCAAAATGACTCAAAATCTGTTAAAAACGTGCGATTTGTGTCGCAGTCTGCTGTAGCATAGTGGGGCCCTCACCGGCAAGACTTTCTCGTGGGTAAATCACTTTTCACAGCGCAGCATGCACCATGCAGGTGGTTAACTTTCGTGACAGGGGACGCCATGGTCAGACCAAGTGAAAGTTATCGCGGCTCCTGGACCGGGTTTGCACGAATCCCGGCTCCTGGAAGCCACGCCAACGTCGACCGGCCACTTAAGATATATGCTTATGACTGGTCTACAGAGGAAGAGCCACTTCATGAGCAGTCTGTGGCGAAACAACGAAAAGCAGACAAGGAAAACTGCCCAGTTCGGGGCTGACACCCTGGCATGGAAAGGGTTTCACCTATCGCTATGTTGGACTTGAAATGTTAGAGTTCTTTGATACTGATGATTTTGTGCATTTTGGTTTCGCGATATGCAATTGTTTGTTCGTCTACGTCAGTGGATGTTTTGTTTTAGTCTACTGTTGCGTAAGGTACAGAGCCACTCGCCGCGTGTTGTAATCGCGGTGGTGAAACCGAGAGTATCCTCCCTATCATTGCGTATGTATTTGACCAATGGTAGACATCAGTACGTTTTTCTGCATTCCATACAGCGAAGCAATCGTTCAGTATCAGCATACATCCGGTGCCAGGAAGCCGGGTCCAAACTTTTCTTGATATGGTATATGGAAAGCTCGACGTTCGGGTAGATCGAAGCTTCCCATGCGGTACCCTGTACTGCTGCTTGAGCCATCTCGGCCGAGGAGTTGAATAGTCAAGTGATACCTGCCAATGCCAGCAAAATCGGTTATCGCAAGGTTTGCTAGGGTACGGTTCGTTCTCGGTTTCGTGGTACCTTTCGTGTTTTTCGCGTTTCGAGTTTCGTACAGAATGTAAGTTGTCTGTGTTTCGGAGAGGAAGAAGGACAATGCATGAGTAGATGCTTTAACGAATCCATATTGTTTGGATATGCATCGTGTCGCTACCGACGTCAATAATCGAGACATCGGGCCATTAACGACTTGTTCATCCACGTTAGAGGTATCGCACAACCCGTTGCAGCGCGCAGTAAGCTCCTCAACACCAAGCCACAAAAAATGTTCATGGGCCGTTGGGTGATTAACCACTGACGGAGCCGATATACGTCGCCTACGAAAGCTCACAGTAATGTGGACTCGCAGATCGTAATTTCTCGATTGGCGGTCGTATAGTTCACAAATGCAGCACTATTGGCGTAGATGACGATGCTAATATAGCGTGCCGCGGAATATACTTTCCCGCCCTTGCACATGGCAGGCGCAACACAGCACGTATTCGAAACCCTCTTCCCCTCGTCACCAAGGGACGAAAGCCCTCGGTTCCTCCAAATATTGGTCACAAATGCCGGACGCGTGCTGACTGCGTTTCGCGATCCCGCCCTTCAACGTTTGCAGCACAAACACGAAGAAACAGTGCCTCTTTTAGAGAGGGCCTTGGCGATCAGGGTGTCTGCGCTCGGGGAGGACCACAAAGACACGACACTATCACAAATTAACCTGGAGATGGCCCAAAGACAGGTCGGTGGTGATAAGACACAGCGACAAATAAGGCAGACGTGGACGCACTCTTCACGCAACTGGGGTTCCTGGAATATTTTAGATCATAACTTGGATGCATGCACTATTTTCCGTGTTGCAGGTATTGGAAAGACAGGGTGATCCAACGGTCAGCGGAGCTGCCTGCGACGGCGCTAGCTAGGATCACGACGACTACAGGGTGTCGGCAAGGCTTCTTCTGCGTCATATTTGACGTCGTGTTCGGGATTGCGACTTCTTGTTCGTCTGGCTCACTGTTTCGCCCCAACGTTCCGTCCAGAGCGGGGCTATGGTAGGGAAGATACCCGCAACATATCTTGCGGTGTCAGGCCAATCACACGAGTTCATTCATTTATACTACGGAGTATTACGGGAGAGAATGTTACTGTTCTCGTAGTGCGTAAAACGATATCATCGCGGGTTTGATAAGAAGTCTACACCAGGTAGATCTATATAGGGTGGGCGCGGGTGCGTATGCCCACAGGGTTGCAGGGAATACCCTTGATAGGAGGCGAGAGTGTGTCTCTCTTGAAGTACGGAGGATGGCTGTGGCACAAGACGCAACGAGCACGTTATATATTTGGTGCGTATTCTACTGTATATTTCGACATCTCGATGAATGAGATGATAGTGTTTATCATACGTGGGAAGTTATTGTTTTCGGAGTTTGGTTCGCCCTGTGTTGCCTTTTGGTTAACGTAAATGACCATGAGTGTGAGTTGTTGTATGGCATTTGGAGTTGATTATTCGTATAGAGTTGATCAGGTCGCCCCGATGGTCTAGAGGTAACCTCGAACGCTTCTGAACGTTGATGTCTGGAGTTCGAATCTCACGTGGGTCGGACTTTTGAGTTTATTTGTAAAAATAAATAAAAAACGGAATCAACTGCTGAGAGCGCCAATTAATAGTAGCGTGGGTAGGCACAATTCGATGCGAGTCGACGAGGGAAGGAAAGGCTGAAGTCTTCTCGCGATAAAAATGCAAGGCAAGAACCGTAGTGGGGGAGGAGGGAGAGGAGCCTACTTTGTGACCCCGGATCTGAGTTACGACTAGGGAGGAGAGAGAAAGGAAGGGCGAAGATAATAAATGGGATGGACAAAAAAAAAAAAAAAAAAAAAAAAATACCTATATATAAGGTATTTCAGTGGATGCGTGAATTCCGTATTAAAGTATGCCGTTACCTTGGCTCTTAAAATACACTATGGGTTATACTCGTACCCTGGAATAGTAACATTCGTGGCTTTTGTTTTTTTTTACTTCGTTGCTGGGCTTTGCTTTCGATGGGGGTTCGCAGTGGTAAGATTTTCTGACATGCTCTACAGTAGTGCAATCCAGTTCACTCCTGTGCAGAGAGGCCACGTTTAGCACGTTTTGGGTTTTGACCATCGCACGGGTCGTTTCGGTGCGGACGTTGGAGTATGGTTTGGTCACGATGTGGTGCCGTCAGGTGTACATCGTACGGTGCGCTAGTGTTCGGTTCAAGCTGCTCCAGATAACACCGCACCATACTCGCACCGCAGCAAAATACTTGGTTTAAAAGGACGTAAAGCGTTCTCGTCGTTTTTACTTGATGAAGGTCGATCGATGCGGTTCTGTACGGATTTAGGTTTCTTCCTTTACTCGTACTGTGTGGTTCGGCGCAGAATGACATTGATGATAATGTTACAATGCGATGCGATGAGGTATGGTGCGGTGCGGTGTGAGGCGATGGGGTTTGTATTCGAGGCAATAGCGCACGGTGCGGTGCGATGGGTTAGTTTCTGTAACACCGCACTAGGAATAGTCGCGGGTGGTATTACATGGCGAAATATCGTGTACCACGTACCACGTACAGAGCGGAGAGGGTCTTGGTTGGGAAATTCCATTCATGAAGAGATTCCTGATGTCGGGGCAATTGCACATCGGAATTATATGTTGATAATCTACCATACCACCAGGTGCCACACCTGTGGTGTTGCATCGTAACACCGGCCGGCATTTCCCTTGCCCTATTGTCCCGAGGAGCTCAAGTTCCCTCTAACTGTGCTGATGTCTCTGAACATGTTTCGTCTGCTCCATGCATTGCAGGTCTACCGTACAGCAATACAGCACAGGCCACCATAAAGAAACTCCTATTGTGAATGAGCCTCAGACTCTTTATTGTTTATATTTTGCTGAAGGGTAAGATACTTTGCTGCAGCAGTCAGGTTTGTTATCCATTGAAAGTATTGAAACGTTTGTTTTTGTGTGTGCCCTTTGTATTCGGAAAGGGTACCCCTTGCCTCGAGTTAGCGATGCATGGGAGTGAGTGCTGAAAGTGCCACACGAGGTCTGCCCCCTGCCGCCACCACCGACGAACCAGGCCATAACAAGTTGGAGCGAAACACAATGTACTTAATCCAGATGATTGGGTACACCTCCCGTTCGATAGGGTTCAGCCGCGAAGCCGTCACCTTCCAGAGGTATCAGCTCACGCAACCACCACTCTCTATCTGCGGTCAGATGTTGGACGTTACCGGACCTGGGATTCAGCGCGCTGCTGCAGAATTTGAGGTGGTTCGGTCTGGTGCTACGATAGGGGGGTCATGTATAGGTGCTTGTTTTTTCACCTGCACAGAGCCACTCGGCCGAGTGACTGATTTACTGCGTTGTACTCACAACCTTCTTCTGTTTTTTTGTTGTTCTCTGTGCACCGCCATTTGAGGTTTTGTTACGCAACACTAACAAACGCTGTTTAGATCCAATTTTCAGTTTGATTCGGAGTCACTCGTCTGAGTGGCCAAAACCCGGTAGTGAAAATGTGGGTACCCCCCCTATCGAAGCACCAGTCTTCGGGTATCCTGCGCTTCCAAGCAGTACTCAAGGCTCTTTGCCGCCCCACGCCACTGTACGAAGTATGCGCACCACCGGCGGTGGCGGTGCGAAGCGTGTTCTTCAGGCGCATGCCGAAGAGGACCTTTGAAAGACGGTGAGACGTGTCGATATGCATGCCAAGAGCCTGCGAGAGTTTGAAGCTTTGGGTGTAGTGGCGGGAATGGAGCTCGGTAGGCGGAGGTGAAGAAACGAACCTGCACTATGGAGACGATGTCCTCAATAAAACAACATTGCCGGTCCGGTATGTTAATGGGCCTCTTCCGTCGAAACCGAAAAGAGAGTATTTGTTCAGTCTTCTGGTCATTGTTTTCTTATCACGTTTACGGCTGCAATACCATTTTTGGTACCATGACACCATGGTGTACTTCTTACTCAACACGGGATGACTCCAGTTATAATGCTCACACCCGCTTCCGTCCAACGTATACCTTGTTTGTTATGGTCTCTTGGAGTTGTTGAGGCATTTAAATCTTCAAGAGAGGGCAAGCGTTAGCTGTATTTGCATCACTAAGCGAAAGTGCTGCACTGCATTGGCGGTGGCGCCTCAAAACCAATCATGGCGGTCGCAATCCCAATTTATCGACCAGCTCGATTCTCCAACCCAACCAAAAACCGAGTGATCGACACAAAAACAGCAGGATGCGCTCACGACTTCGATAGCACCATCGCCGTTGCTGTCTCGCCAGTAGCGTTTCAGGGATCTCTACGACCATCCAAGATACCCTGAGAGCGATAGCTTCCTAGCCTGCGCCGCCGAAAGCAAACATTTGCTAGCGGTGGCGCGCACTGGCGCATGCCTTCGTTATCGTCTACCCTCGTCGGAATTTGTCACCTGGGCGTTGTGAGTTGTGCTGCGTTATTTCGATTTCAGACAGATTTGAACAATCTACCTTTCCCGATAGAACGCAAATCATTTAGATTTGCGAAATCAAATCCAAATGGCATTCCCATTTTCCAAATTAATTAGGTTCCTCTCTTTGTAAATATGGCCCCTTACGGCACGACTGACGACAAGAAAAATGTTGAAGTTTCCTATTTTCAGACACGGGTCAAAAGGCGACGGCAAAACCACAGAAAATACCAGCATAAGTCCGGACCTAAGTTTCGAATCCGGTTTTTTGTGCTCCCCGGCGAATGATTACAAGACCCCGATTTTACCGAAATCCACTTCGACCGCTTACGTTAGTCTTCATAGTATACTTCCTATGATACAAACATGCATCCATCGGTACATATATACCAAGGGTCGAGACGCATGGTTTCTTACTATTATACCTACCAGTTTCGGTACAGATGTAAGAGCGACGACAGTACGTTTCCTCGCATACCGACGCGGGAAGTACCATTGTTTTCGTTTTCCCGCCAATCCCACTACATGCTGGTCAAGCTTTCTACTACTGTTGTGTAAACGGTTGTTACGGCGTTCACGCGCTGTATATACTTGGTGTACCCTCCGAATCGATTCGAGAAACGCCCGCTTGAAGCCGACTACCAACATGAGGTGCCCAAGGTCCTCGTGAACATAAATAGAGTATAGATTCACGGAGTAAGTCGTTTCGCGGCGATCCCGGCTTGCCGTCTCCATAAGACAAGCGGTACTGCACAGAAACACACATGTGCACGGGGTGGCTTCATTGACCCCCACTGATCCCATAGGCCCTCCCACGAAACATATCAAGTCAATCGTGGTATTATAGCGTGATTTCCCGCTGTCCGACACGAGACGAGTACAAAACCACCGTCTATTAATGGAAACACCACAAAGCGGTAAAACCAAAACAACTACTTGTATGTCCATCCCACCACCGTCGCCGCCTGGACCGCTTACTCGCCTGGCCACAAAACGACGGAAAACGGGGAAACTACAGTCCCTCCACCTTTTTCCACTCGGTAAGGATACACGACGCCTGGATAAGTAATCCAAGCTGACAGCAAGACGTTACACGTTAGTCTGGTTCTTCTGCAAAAGCTGGCCACTATCAGGTACTCGTACCCGCACCTCCCTTTGCCCACGGAGGTTCTCATTCCACTGAGGCGGCCTCGGGTGTAGAGGTCGCGCAGTCGCGAAGGATATCACGCTCCAGACGACTGTACCTGTCGCTAAACCGCAAACATTGAAGCGCAAGATTTCTTAGAAATAAGATTGCACCTCTCGGACAAGTGACTTGAAGCGCCACTGGAGAAATATTTTCTACAAGAGACCCCCCCTCTATCGTAGCTTTGGTGACGGCGTGGCAATCGATAGCAGGGCATGAAGAAACGCGTTAGCACGGGTCGTTTTCCTAGGTCCTGGCCCGTTTAATGTTATCGTGTATTTTTGCCGTTCCCCCTTTTCCCGGAGGGAATGAAGTCAGCAAAGCGAACTATGCTAGCAGGTTATCCCTATGTATCTACCGGTATGTCTATGTTCACCATGCGCCACTCATTTATCGTTTGTTTGGGGAGTTTATGCAAGCGTTTGGTTTCATCAGACAGGCGTCAAAAACAAGTATGATCAGGTTGTGCCATTTTTCCACGAAACCAAGTCCCCCACACACGCTGGCCATGCCATGTTTTATGCGTTCGATAATGTGTGTATATGCTTACTGTATCTACATAGAGTGTGTCCGTCTTAAACTGCTGAATCGTTCTATTAGAGTTGTATCCATTTCGAGGACCACCAACGTTGATGCTGTTCTTGTATCCGGTGCGGTTTCCATCTCCCGTTCGACACTTCCACTGCGCACATGTCCCTGGGATGTCAACCTACCCAACGCCCAAAGCAAAGGTGGCATGGGCACGCTAGGCTTCGCTTTTGTTTTTCAATATCCTCCAGCCTACGCCTTTGCTTCTTCCACTCAGGCCATTTAACTGGATAACACCGCCACGAAATGAACCAGACCCCAGTCGATGGAGTACTGCCGTCCATGATAACAACAGGGATGGTGGCTTACTATTGTATTTTGATCCGGTGATAAAAGAGTGTACATAGCCCTGCTCAAAGATAATCACTGCAGATTCCAAGTTCGATATATAGAAGGGTGACAAGAAGTACGATAAACAACGAGGGTTTCCTCTGAAACGAGGGGAGGTGTAAAGAGGAGTCTTCGAAAAGGGAAAGTGAGAGAGACAAAAAGGTTCTTTTTCCGGGTGACTAAACGAGATACGGCTTTGTGTCAAGATGTCGTATGCTGTTCATGGTATGCACAACACGGACAGATCGTCGATTTCCACCTCATGATCAAAATATTTCAAAATCAGACTCAGTCCCGGTTTTGTACGATCTAGCTCATGCTGTCGTTTGGAACCCGCACAATCTTCAGTATATCGCGTATGCTGGCTGACTTTGATATATAGCATGCAAACCCTGTATAACCTCTGACAACGGCAAGTGGGGAGCTAAATGGTCTACACCATGATCTGTCCGGGATGTGAATATTTGACGCTACTGGCGACGCGGACTGGGGTAGGGGTACGAGTTGCATATTTGGTTACATCGTTTTCTGCCTACGGGACTCAACTGAGGGGCTACCCATTATCGCTGGAATGCCATTTTAATAGTGGATGTTACCGCAGAATGTTTAGGTTGCCCGTTCAGTTTTGCTCAGAGTCTAGTTTTGAGCAAGGTATAGAGCTCCTCAGACCGGGAGGTGCGACTTCAGCGTCCAGAGCGGGAGAGCTGCCTGCAGCCTTGGGTTCCACAGGCAGGGCACGATATATCGTTACTTGTCCTACCCTTTATTGTATAGCTTTCGAATTGCCTTGTCATTATCGTTTTCTGGGTCGTGGGAGAGAGAGATTCCTCCCCTCGGTCAGATACCTGTATCGCAGCCTGCTAAAACCCCCCAATTATCTCGAACGTTCAATGTTACCGCCTCTCTCTCCCCACTATAATAGCGGCCGGGTTCCCAACTAAGACGGCCTACAGTTGTCTCGGAGCACCGAGCCTCCAATTGGTACGGTACCATTCGACTCGTCCGATCTAACTCAAGTGAAAACAAATAATGAAAAACGAAAACCCAGCACCTCGGCTGTTGTTTACCCCCCCCCCCCTGCTCTTCGGTGCTCCGTCTCGAAAGGGATGCGTGGTCAATGGTCAAATGACTAAGGCAAGCAACAAATGAGTACGCCCCCCCCCCCCTGCTCTTCGAAAGAAACAATGGGAGGGTGGGGCGGCAGAAATTTGGGCACAAATGTCTGGCTTGGCTGACAAAACCAGCGACTACCCCACGTGTTCTCACACTTGCAGCAGGAACTTCGTGCTTGCTTGCGCTCGACGTGGGGATGCTGACCTGCCCGTGGTGTCTTTCTCACAAGGAATGGCTACATTCAGGGCCCTCAAACCACCAAAACCAACCATACTCTATCCCAGTCCCCGATACAGACAAGCCTCATTATCTTTACCACAAAACCCTGTTTTGTTCGTTACTCCGGTAGCGGGGGCCGTTACGTCGTCCACGCACAAAACTACTATTTCGCAAAGTATCGTACATATCTCAGTCAGATCAATATTGCTCAACCTAACGAAATAAAGCAGCGGCGGTGATCGCCACACAGCGAGCAATTGGGATGCAAACCAAACACGCGGGACCGAAATTGTACAGTATTTATTTCAGGAGACGATATAAAGTGCCACCTGCGCTTTGCCGTCGCGATTATATTGTACTCATATCATCATATCAACTTACGTATGTAGGGATGTGGGGAGTAAGGATCGTCGGCGTCTGGATATCTGACACGCCGAACATCCAATTTGTCGTGATATTACTGGACTCAAAATCAGTGAAGCAAACGCCCTTCCCTGCATTCCGAATATATCGCACCAGCCACACGCGTAGAACACGACCCCCGTAAAGCAATGCCCCCACCCTCCCCCAATACGATGGCGGTGGAGGCCATCGGGGCAACCAAGGAATTGTTTCAACCCGAAGAGAAACGCATGTCTACACCCCCCGGCAACATATCGAGCACCACCCCAAGCACTGCCCAGCGAAATCAGCGACGACACCTTGGATTCTACGCAGACGTGGCGCCGCATTCTCCCACAATTTCGGCTTGCTGTTCCGCCAACGCTACTGCAGGGTTTCCTGACGGCAGTCTCACATCCACGCCGCTTGCGCTTGGTGGGGGAAACGGTCCATACACCCCTGCGGCTAGTAAGCGGGCGTCCGCCACTGCCATTGCTTCCGCGAATATGGTGGTGGCTGCAGTCGGGCTGACGGAGTCCGCCAGCTTAGCCGCCATAGTTCTAGCCGTCGCCATCATTGCAGCGTAGGCCTTCTTGCGAGCCCGTTCGGTTGAGTTCGGGATGCCGTCAGCGAGCTCGTCGTGGCCGTTGCCCATCAGGGCGTCGAAGGAGACTTGCCCGGAGTTCCCTCCAGGCTTGGTGCCATGAGCATCAGCGAGTCCGTGGTTATGAGTCACATTCACCTGGCGAAAGGCAGAGTGCAGTCAGAACTAGAACATATCACTATGCCCCGAAATATAATCAACGTTTTTTATCGAATGTAGGAATGTAGAAAAGTTGCTTGTATTTCAGGACAGAGTGGTTTACATAAACGAAGCATCAATGGGGGCATTATTATCGAATAACGTCGTTTGCGATTGTCTTATTTTTCTTGCAAGCAAAAACAAGAAAACGAGGAACCTTTTCCTGAACCAGAAACTCTTAGAAGAGAGCAAAATGTCAGGAACTCTTCTATTTCCTCTTTTTTTGTAAAAACAAGAGGCGGAAAAAGATAAATATCTCCGAAATCGGTCAATAGAGCAGAAGGGAAAAAGTCAGGAACACTGAGATTTCCTCTTTCAAGAAAAAAAAAACAAGAAAAATCAGGAAATAAAAACACATGTCAGAAAAATGAGGACAAAAGGCTCTTGAACAATAAACGGCCCAATACCGTCGGCAAAAAGCATTTACTGCAGTAACAATCAGGAATGTTACTGCTGTTAGGGCCCGTATTAACGAATATAAAATAAATTCAATTTGGAAAAAATAAAAATCAAATCCGGTTTTCATTGGTCAACACACGCACCAGCACCAAAGATTAGGATCTCGGGGTATAATCTTTGGTGCTGGTGCGTGTGTCGACCAATGAAAAGCGAATTTGAATTTTATTTTTCCCAAATTGAATTTATTTTACACTCGTTAATATGGGCCCTAAGTAGGTCCAGATCGGGGGTCTTACCATCAATAGGAAAAGAGTGTACGCCGCACCAACATTAGCGTTATAGAGGCTTCCGAACTGTATATTTGAACTTATATGTTTTCTTACAAACAACAACCACGATCAAGATCGCAGTTCCATGTGACATGTGCTTCACTCTAACCTGGGTGATGCGTGGCGTCGGTTCTCTCTGGGGCCAGCATATGGCCACCTTGAAGGGGCACATAACCTGGTGCGATAGGTGCGCAGATACAGAGGGGTTGTTCATAGCGAGAAAACCACGCCAGCAGCCGAGGTTCGGCTTCGACCAATTAAAACTCTCGTCAACCAACGGCGGCCAATTGTATCGCCCGGGATCGAGGGCGGCCAACAGGATAACCCGAGATTTGAGGACGGGCGCACTAAGGTCGCACGCGAATTGAGGGCGGCCAATTTAAACATATCCGCGCAAATAGCGTGTGGCCTTCGCTCAGACAACGCCCTGGTCGCTAGAGTTACGTCTAATATTCAATTGGTACTGGCATTTGATATTTTATCCCTAGCGTGGTGGAGCGACTCTTCGACAAGCGTGGTGTCCCCGAAAATATTTGAGCAACGATACTTGCTACAATTTCCAGTTTTCCTTTTGCTGGCGGGATGATTGAGCTTAAATTGCGCCCACGGAGCACAAACACTAAACGAAGTATGGCAATGCGTTGATCTGAGACTCTACAAAGCCACCGCAAACATTAACAACAACAACAATCACAACGCAATCATGACATAAGCGAAACGTACCACCACCATAACCACAACCACCGCCACCGCCTCACAGCCACTACCATCACCGTCACCACCAACACTACCAACCCCCACAACAACTGCTACCAATACCAACACCAACACCAACACCACCACCACCAACTCCAACTCCAAAAGCACCATGAACAAAATCGCGTTGAATGACACTCGTCAAATGTTTAAGGGCGTTTTCTTCGTGTGTGCGCACCTTCCTGGACACACGACGTCTGATGACCTCTCTCCTCGCCTTAGGTGCGCCTCCGTGCGTGCAGGTAACCCACACCACCCAGTGCCGATTTTCCAACCTTTTGAGCTGCGCATATTCTTCGTAGTATAGCTTCGTCGGGGAAACGGCACGGGCCAATCATGGGGGGATTAAGAGGCTGCAATTGTGAATTATGTTTTGGGTACAAAATGTGCCACCACTATCACCACTATCACTACCAACAACATCACCACAAAAATCACCACTATCACCAGCAACACCAATGACAACACCAACACCAACACCACCACTCAACACCAACACCAACACCACCACTCAACACCAACACCAACACAACCACTCAACACCACTCACCGCTGCTAAAGGAGAGGAGCAACAGCAGGAGCTGGAATTCTCGCACCGCGTCCCAGGTACGGGGTCGACACACTACCAGTAAACACACACAACATCCCACACCTCATCAGACGAATTTGAGGCCTGACTTTCTAAACAAAAACGGGGGAGAACGTTCTATGACTCTGGTGAGGTGTTTCCAAGGCCCCAATTTCCATCGTGTGTGTTCCCCTCGGGTCAGACAAAATCGTCTGGGAAGTTTATCTCAGTGGGTGACGTGCCATGGCTGTTTTACTGTGTGCTGGCACTCGACCAGGACCGACTGATTGCCGTTCTGTTATCGGACGCACCTTCTTCTTGTTCCGCCTCATGAGGCAGTTGTGTCCCTCCAATCGGAAGGCGGCGAGCAAAGAGGCGACGGCGTTGTCCCACGTCTCTTCAGCCGACCCTAACTTTTCGAACGTCCTGCCCAGGTGGACTTGCGCCAACAGTGCCGCGCTAGCCTCGACCTCGCCCCCGCCCCCGCTTGTGTCCATTCCACTTCCGCCATCGTGTTTGTTGGTGTCGCTGGTTTCGCCATGGCAGCGGGTACTGCTCCTGCTGCCGTGGTTGTTGGAGCTCCTGCTGCGATTGTTGGCGCTGGTGCTGCGGCTGGTGCACGGGTCGGGGTTGTCGCCACCAAGCGCGCTACTTCCCTGGTCCGCTCTGGTGGAACTAGTCTGAAATTCAACGAGGCGGTAATAGGCCGGGTACAACAGGACGGTGGCATAAGCAACGAGAATAAAATAAAAAGAACGAGATACGAGCAGGGCCCGTGGGCAATGATAGCTTAACCAAAACAACGGATGAAATAGATGCGAATACGGGGGAAATGTGAAATTCGAGACCGGCGAATTGAGCAGAATATCGTGTAGAACATGCATACGATATCAAACACGTGACACGGTCCGGGGTAGCATCCCTTTTCGTATTTAGACCTGTTTGAAACAACCACCTCAATCATACCATCGGAGCTTACCACAAAAATCATGTGTGGAAGCTGCGTGTGATGATTCGATCACGCGTGCTACCGGGTGTATGAGTAGTGGTCTACGAAAATGACATCGATTGTACGTATATATCTCGCTACTATGTACTGGTAACCGGTGGTTGCTGACTGTAGTTTGTAGGAGCCCCGCAACACTGCTTGCCTGGTGGTGTAGTACATCCACCTCTGTAGTATAGAGAGGTGGGGACAACCAAGTGCAGCGGAATACACCCCTCTTTCACTAAGGGTCGT
The DNA here is from genome assembly GCA_008828725.1 of Saccharina japonica. Classification (NCBI taxonomy): domain Eukaryota; class Phaeophyceae; order Laminariales; family Laminariaceae; genus Saccharina; species Saccharina japonica. The sequence continues at coordinate 298,491 of MEHQ01001205.1, read as the reverse complement.
GTGCATCATGCTTAAAATAATCAAACACCTACGCGTACAACGGAGAGCAATTGATACCTACAGTCCCCCCCGCAACCCTTGGCTCTAGAATTGTATCTTGTTTTTCCTAACTCAGCACCGGGGTCTCAAAGCAACTTCCCTTGTCGCTGCGGCAGACGATTCGGCTGTTCGACCGCAATAGGGCCAGGGCTCGCATCGCTCGCCGATCAGATCTGAAAGTCGTCGTAGCCATATAGCCACACCGTTTGGTTCCTGCTCGATATGAATAGGGCCTACAATATCTTGCAGAAACCCCATACACTGCCACCCAAACACGGGGCATTCCTCTGTCCCGCTATCTTGCTGGAGCGCAGCATCGGAATGGTTGCGTGAGCGTACAGTGCGTTTTAACACTTATAGCATTGGACTGGTGGTAATACTCCCGACGTGGCAAGGCGAAAACTACACACAAAGCAAACATAGCCTCTTCTTCACTAGTGCTTGACTGCCGTCGTGCTACTACCTCATGAAATAAAAGAAAACATTAACAATACAGACGCACCTGAACCCCCCATAGACAAACGGATCACCACACGGTGTGAGTTACACTTGATTATATAATAGGTTCGATATGTTTCGGCCGGTGGAGCTCTCCATGCGAGCAGCTAGCGGTTAGCAGAATGACTTTACTATTATTAATACACCAGGTATGCAGTAGTTTTGTTAGGAGTACGCATAGCGCACAGGGACGTTGGTCGGCTTGCGAGAACACAAACATATCCCAAGTCATGGTTCGGTTGATATACTCAGCTCCCCTTGTGAGCATCTCAGAAACCAATGCACCACCCCTGCTCAAACATCCACATCCAAACCTGAGGGGGAGGTAGTCCGCTTGTATCTGCGCCCGGCGATGACGGCTGGCTAGGACCGTCGTGTGCCGCTCCTCCACCTGCGTTGATCAGGCCGGGTTCTCTCTCGAAGGATGCCACCGAACCTCCCGCCTTAAAAAATGTGACAAAAACATCAAGCCGAAGGCATCCACGACTTGATTTGTGATACTGACGACGACTGGTGCGGTAGGATCGCAAAAAACAAATTTGAGGCTCCTTCATTAAGGACGTTGATATACTATTATGAATATTAGTAGTATTGCTGTAGTACTATTAGTACTATTACTATTAGCAGTCTTAGTACTAGTAGTAGTATTAGTACCTCACCCAAAAGCTGATATCGAAACATACTGAATTATTAGCCCGATGACAAATGCCGTTAGCGAGTGGTATCGTACTAAGGCACCACGAGCATTCCAGCGATAAGACACGCCATAGAAGGCATACGACTTACTGGCTAGTTTCCCATCCGAGTAGCACTGTCAGCCACACATATGTTGGCCGGAATATGCTACCCCTTTGACAGCACGCCTCCATATATGTCAATGGTTTGTATAGGCACCACATGTTGAATGCCTATCCCTTGCCCGACTTGTATAGTTCTCCGTGGACTACGTGTTTCCCCATTTTTGTTTAGGGTGTACTTGACTTGTGTGCGTGTCGTCGCTGCTTTTTGTGCCCCGGCGTGCGCATTAACCCCTTTTATGTGTGTATCTGTAGCTTTACTAGCTTCTGTGACCTTTTTAGAGTGCCCATTGGTTGTGTGAGCTCATGCTCTGGGCATGTCCGTGGTTCCTCTCTACGCCCCCAACTGTGTGCGCTTATGACCTGTCGTTTTGTCAATGAGTTGTATGTGTCTGTGAGTTATGTATACGGTAGGGGTCCCCCAGTAAGGCGGTGGTGTGCCAGTAACGCAATATGACCGCCTTATTATAGAGGGAAGGCGCCTTATTCGCCTTATTCATTCCAGGGTATGAGTGTAATTCCTCAATCGCGCCAAGCGATTATGACCACCTCACATCGGGATACCGCGTTACTCAGATCGTCTTATTGGGGACAAATTATTAGAGCGTGTGACCAGGAAAAGAGGGTTTAGATGGGGTCGCGATGTGTGCGTGTAGATGGTGTGCGTGTGACCGTGTCACTGATACACATGCATTTACATTCGGTGTGCAACTACAAACGTTGGCTGGGTGTGTGTTTATTCCTGTTGACGCTACCCCAGCCGTGGTCACGGGGTGTGGCGCGCCTCCACAGGGCGTCGCCTCATCCGTGCTTTCGACTCCAACATTTTCCTATTCCTGTGTTGACACTAGAAATGGACCGACCTGTGCCCTTGCGTCAGCCCGGGCTTGTGCTCTGATTTCCATCCTCTCTTCATCCAGAGCGCGGTCGAGTTCCTTGTCCCGTGCCTTCGCCTGCCGCGATTCGGATATCCCCACAAACGAAAATAAAATAGCGGAACCGTTAGTGTAAAAAGAAAAATATACCTGCCAGTCAGGGTGAACTAGACACTGGAGAGTGGGACCCACGGGGAAACTCTAAAGTGGGAAAACACTGCTGCGCCTGGTTTTAGTCAGAAGGCTCGCATCGACCATTGAATAATGGTGCACTTCAAACGTATCAAGTGGTGTTTCCACGGTCGTGATGGGATGGAGTTAACTGGGTTCGGGGTATTCCTCGCGCTAAGAGTATTCGCTGCCATTCACCTCCGCAAGGCCGTAATTAATCCTCAAGGCTTTCCCTAGCCCGCCGGACTGCCGTACATCCACAGCGCCTTCATCAGCTCGCATCATTTTCACCCTACCGCACGGCTGTTACCCGCCCACAGGGTTGTCGTCTAATCTTAGGGCAGTCATTCACCCGCGTGGTTGCCATCCTGCACGACTGACATTCAATAGTGTGGTTGTCATTTCCCCGCAGGGATACCATTCAGTACGATTGTGATTCACCCGCGGAGTTGAACGTCAACCGCAGGAATGCCATCCAACCGCAGATTTGTCATTCACACCCGCAAATTGTTCGACCAACACCAAGACTGGCATTCGCCCCCGGTGCTGCCATGTCCTCGCCGGCCATCACCCAACCGCAGGGGCATCATTACCCCGCATAATCACCATTCCGCCGTAGAAGTACTATTCACCCGCAATATTGTCAGGAATAAAATACGCATATATCCAGCCGCGGTCATCACCAATGTAGCTGCTGCCGTCGCGAGATGCGCTTTCACTGCCCATGTTCTGCGAAATAAGGTTACCAGTTTGTAGAGACAACAGGAAATACCCTGTGCGTACCGGGCGATTCTAAAATTAAAAAGAATGGCAATCTACAGTAGACAACACGATGTGCCCCTCCTTGGCTTAACCTCGAGGTCTATCCTATGGATGCGTGCTATGATAGATGCAGCACGTTTTTGGCCAAACCAAACTTTTGTGTCTGACGGGATTCCTCAGGTAACAAAAGCACCCGAAAACGTCGATCTCACTCCCATTTATGCAGTACTGTTCGAACAGTACCTACGCTAGGCCGAAGTTAAGCGCCCATGCTTTTTCCAAATATACCTTGTATATACTGTGAGGGGACATTTGTTTGTTTGTTTCTTTTTTGTTTTTTTTTCATCCCATTTATTATCTTCGCACTTCCATCTTTCTCCCTCCCTAGTCGTAACTCAGATCCGGGGTCACAAAGTAGGGTCCTCTCCCTCTTCCTCCACTGCGGTTCTTGCCTTGATTTTTATCGCGCAGAGGGTTTAGCCTTCCCAACGCTCGTCGATTTTCATCGAATTTTGCTAACTCACGCTCTCGCGCTTTCCGCTGGTCAAGATATTTTTTTGCGAGAAAAAGTCCCTACGAGCATGCACTCGGCGGGGTTGGAACTAGCGATCTTGACGCTTACAGGCTTCGTGGTTACCTGCTAGCCCACCGGGGCGACCGGAGCTCCTCAAGTGAGGGCGCCGAGAAACAATAGGCGCTACCCGTAAAACGTAGCACACAGCGATCTGCGTGTGATAGGGAACGACCTCATCAACCACAAAACCAAGAAAGGTGCGCTGACACTACTGACACTACTGCTACTGCTACGATAGAGGCAGCACTTGTAAGCTGAAACGTTTTCTGAATGATCGGGCTCCTCGACCCACACTCGTCTGTCTTTGTTCCTTGTGTTTCCTTGTGCTGCAATCTTTTTCGCGAGAGACTCAGGTCGTAGGCTTGTTCATTTGGTAGCACTTTTATTTTCTCCAAAACCTATTTTTCGGCGACGTATGGAGCTCCTTAAGTGAGGAGCTCAGAAAAGACAGGGCGCACGTATATTGTAGTATGCGTTAGCGATTGGTCAGGCCGCACCACACACCTCGATAGTTCTCCACTTTTCGTGGTTCTCGACGAGTAAAAACGTGGGAACAGGCGTTTTGTGCTTGATGCGACACCACGCGCACCGTCGGAGTGAAACTATCGGTCGGGAGCCCCCAGCATGCAAGTGAAAACCGTGCTCTCGCACCTTCTTGCGCAGCTCTTGTTCCTCTTCGGCGATCTCCCTCCGTTTGGACCTGGAGGAGCGTTTGGACGCCTTCTTTCTGTCTCGAGACCGACGTCGCTTGCTGCGAGATCGGCGTTCTTCACGGTGAGCCTTGACCTGCTTTACGTAGAGGGCAGCGTGACCACGTCATTAACTGTTATGACGCGAGCAGAAAAATAATCGACAGGAGTGACCCGCCGCCAGTACGATGGGGCGCTTCTGGGCGCTTCAAAATAAACACAGGTTGCTTGTCACAGTAATATCGACATCTCAGAATGGAACACATATTGGAACCACACTTTCGATGGGGTTAACTGGATGAGAGTACGAAGGGAGGTCACTTGCGCCTCGCCTTCCCGTGAACCTCGATAAAATACGAAAACGAGTAAAAAATGTAAGACCATCCCACCCACTCTACAAAGAGTATTTTTTATGTAGTTGCGATCATTTCCAGGAAATGCTGTCGCGCTGAAGGCACCTCGGCCGAGGCACCTTCAGTGCGGATAGTATATCCGCGGCCGAGGACCCCCTGCCGGCGCAGGGGGGCTCACCCAATCCAATACTTACATTGAGTGATCCGCAACAGAGAGAAATAATACCATAGTATTCCAGATTATCGGCGTAGGTGTCACTAGAAAACATATATGCTGCCAAACAATAGTGTTGGGCAGGAGGGTGATGCAGGCCCCGCCCAATAAACATCGGCGGAATTCCTTGAAGGCGTATGAAGTAATGCCGTAGTTTTCAAGTGTGCAAACATGCGCCATCATATAATCCACAGAGGTTTGCCTTCCAGGCGAATGGTGGCGTACTACTATGTACCCATATTTCCGAGTTTGCACATGTATGCTGTATGTTTCCGATTCCGCAAAAGCGTCATCATTCTTTGTGGCACATGGACCTTACTGTACGTACGTTCGTTGCCCGACCCGTGTAACTGCTGTAAGTATTTACCGTATATTTAGACCGCCTGAACATTGGAGCCTACGTTGCGATCACGGCCTACGTGGTGCGAAAAAATAACTGAAGAGCCGTACGAGCGACAGCACTTTAGAGGCCTCTAATAGCAACACCTAGCTATCAACGCAGATAAACAGTTGTGACAAAATAGTGTTCGTCCCGTACTCCTTCTCTCTCTTTGCTCGTAACTACTTTCTCCTGCCGGTAGATCCTTTCCCTCGCCCACAATATTTTGCAAATGATCCCCTTCCGAGCGAGCAATGTAGCCTCAATGTAAAGGATAGCCCTGCAAATCGTTGACGACTGGCGGGCTGCCGCTAATCTCGGCTAACCTCACGAAGACTTCAGAACAATATCACTGCCCTTGGCCATTGAACGGCCTTTGATAGGCCCGACGCATAGCTGAAATGCACCTTGCAAAACAAACTATGCAATACATATCGGATGGATACAAATCCATTGGGCTGCTCTTCAATGAAGCCCCCTCCGTCACATCTGTTTAGGCCAAATTGTGCTACCACCATTGTAGCACGCGTGAACCTGTCCTGTTTAGTCGCGACACATCTATGGGGGTAACATGGCACATTCCGATGATGGGTATCACTCTGTTCGGAAACAAGGCGCGTGCTTGCATCGTCACGCCAACGCCCAAAAACGCATTATGTATTTCCCAACACCATGGCATTTGTTACATCGGCGGGGTGACACGTTTCCTTCTGTAGTTCCACCGCACAAAAGGTGATGTTTCGGGAGAAAGAAAACGCGTACTTTAGTATTTCCGAGAAACGCGTTGGCAATTGTTCAGTCGGGGAGGGGGGGTAACACATTTACTTCTGCAGTTGCGCCGCACGAAAGATGTCGTTTTACCCGAAGGAACAGACGTACCTTGCGCTTTGCTTTCTTGCGGGCTCTTTTTCGAGCTTCCTTTTCGCTCCCCGTCCCGTCGTCGCTCGAGTCTTGCCCATCCGAGTCCTCCGATGCACTGCTAGACTGTTCACATTTGCACACGGCCAAAAACGAAACTTCAGGCTCAACAGACGTCACGAGAGTGATTCTATGGCCAGCGGTACGCCGTTGCCAAAGAAGAAGCACACCGTCAGCGCAACCAAACAACACCCACCAACATGAACCCGGGCGTAAACTACGATACGGATGTATAGCACCTATTTTGTCTGAGACTCCAGACTTGATTCTAGTATAAGACCATCAAGAATAAACGTGCAACCCGATTACCGAGGTGCACAACCAATAGCAGGAGAAACAAAAAAGGCATTTCGACGAGATTGCCCTCGGTTGAGGCATGCCTTTTTAGCGGTCAGCAATGTTTACGCCAAAAACTGCTACTTGCACGAGTTCTTTAGAGTACGGCCCTGGACCTGCATTATCTCCCATGCTAGATACCTGCACTTTTTTCTCGTCCGATGCGATATACGCCTCCACATAATGTATATTGTCCCGATTCACTCTGTAACAGCGCGTAGCAAATCGGACGTGAATCTAACACTGTTGGGGGCCGGTTCGACACCTCTTCAAACCACAGCCTGCCACCCGCACATCATACACATCGGTCTGTATTGCAGAAATATTCGTCAACCATCACGCATGACTCCGATTCAGAGGTCGGTGGACCCCTTTCACGCTCGTAGGGTGCACATTAGAGCCCCGAGGGACACTCCAAAGTATCAGGCGGTGCAAAGAAAAGGGCGCAACTCGACACGAAGTATTCCTTCTGGAGTGTATCCTCGTCAAACGGCGACAGGGCCTTCTGACGAACTGCTACATTGCCCACTGCTTGATTGGGGAGTGCCAACGTATATATGCGCGTGCGTCCTGATCCTCCTCGTACCGCAGTACGCGCGCAGCATTCTCGTAGATGGTTGAATAGAACAAACGTGTTGATAGTGTGGTTCCAAAAATGTGAAGAACTCCTCCGGACAACACTTCGTCATGAGCCACGCCAGCGGTAGGGAGGGTACGATTGGACCGATTACGACCTACCGCAGTACATCGTGTAGATCCTAACCTGCCCTTGTGATATGTTGTGCAAGATCTGTATAGTGCAGGTCCATTCCAGGAAACCTGTCCGTGTAGACCCTGCGGGTTTTATAGGTGAAAAAAATCTTGGCTACATCATACAGATCATACAGATCAGGTATTTATCTTCTCTTACAGATCTAGATCGTGAAGCGGGAATGATCTATATGATCTATATGATCTGTCCGAGGTGTGTGGCATGTTCTGAACCACCGGGCTCCTAAACTGAGCAATAAAGCCATGTACAGTACTGCTTGTACAGTAGTCCCCGCAATATAATGCCGGTTGAGTAGTGGCGGCTTCCCTTTACGTATAGTGCGGGTAAAATGGCTTGGCATAGACAGGGTCAGACGGTGGGGAAGTGTGCGGAGTAGGGGGAAGCAAAGTAAGCGGCTCCTGTCATTACGAAACGCCTTATAGCCGTAACTAACAAAACCGTTCCAAACCCGTAACAGCAATACCGATTGTCGCTATAGTGCCGGGATCATTGGCCGGCGCAAACGCGCGCTATTGAGGGACCACAGCTGAATTTTCAATCCCAGCTGTGGTGTACAATTACATTCGAAATGTAGAAGCGGGTTGTTCACCGGGTTCGCGGGAACATGTTTTCTTGGAGAGATTGTTTTGATGGGGTATGTAGGCCCTTCATGCCAAGGACCCTAGGGAAACATACACACATCGGACAAACCAGATGCCCCGCCCAAGGTCCCCTAGGTCGTTTGAGGAAAGAGATACCCCTGCTTGATACCATATCACCTGCACGGTCGAGATTGTGTTTGAACATTCAGACTAGTTTGACACTGCTCTTGCAAAAATGTCTACCGGGTAGCGCTAGCTAGCTTCATGATACGATTCTCGCACATCATATCATGACGGCCAACATAGGGTCGATTAATAGATGACTTAGATCATGACGTAGATCGCTTCGTGATAAGATTCTTGCACAGCATATCATAACGGCCAACATAGGGCCTAGATGACCTATGTTATATGTGTGAAATATCTGAGGCGCCCGCGTTTCGAGCTAGGTTACCTAGATCACGATATGTCCGATGTGTCAAACACTTTATGCTCCCTTTCGTTTAGATAGATTATCTACTGTAGGTAAGTATCTATCCCGTTTCTGAAACATCAGATGCCCCCCTTGTTTTGAGCCAGTATGTCTAGATCATCACCTTCCCGATCTGTGTTAACATTCCATGCCCCCTCTCGTTTATGGCTAGATGATCTATATCATGGCCTGTCCGACCTGTGAAACATCCGGTGCCTGGTTTCCCGTGAGCGCGACCCTCACCTGATTCCTCACCTCGATGGAACGTCCTTTGGCTAGAGGCAACAGCAGCCCGAAACGTCCGTAGGTCCGAGCACCGTGTCGGGGTCCAGGGCGCCTGGTGCCGGGAGACCGAGGATCTACGCGCTCCTCCACGATAACTTCCGGGGACCCCGGGTCTCCTGAACTTCTCACAAGCGACATGGACATATACACGGTCGGAATTCCTCGGACCTTTCTCCTGCTTCTTCGTCCTGAGCGGCCAAGCGGCAGAAACGTCTTTCGGCTCCATGTCTTGCTGACGGATTCGTCTACCGACCGTCCTGCACCTGCACGTTCAGTTTTTGTTTGTTACTGTCGTTGATGTTGTTGATCATGCTTTATGGTGTTATGGTGTGGTGGTCGCTACTGTTGCTGGTGTTGTTATCGCTGGTGTTGGTGGTGATGTTGTAGTCGCTGGTGTTGTTGGTGGTATTGGTTGTGGTGGTAGTGATGGTGGTGTTGGTAGTGTTGTTTTAGTCGGTATTATCGTTGATGGCCACAGTAGCACGCACGGGCCCGAAATGCTGCATTCCTTGCACAATTCCAATATTTTTACCCACTCGAGTATCCGACAGGTTGCACTGCGCCCACGCTTTCGGAGGAGAAATTAGTCTGAAACTAGAGGAGGGCCCTTTATGGAGTAGTGAAAGAGTTAACGACAGGAGGTGGAAAATAATAAGGTTTCAACGGGGTTCTAACCTCCAGCAAGCTCCCTATCAGGGGTAACAGTCCACCAGCTACCCTACGACACCTTGCTGCCGCACCAAAACAAACAGGAAAAAACAGGTTATTCGCCGGCGACCGCCTAACAACAACCCTCCTCGCCAGGCTGACGTTACGCCGACGGCGCCGGTCCTGTCTCTTATAACCTAGCATCGCTCTCGCGAGGCGCTCGTGCTGACAATTATGTGTAACCGTCGTTTCATGTGTGCAGAGGTGGCAAACATAGACATAGAAAAAGACACTACTTCCTGGTTGGTAGGCAAACATGTATATATCGGTCGGATGGTGTGGAGACCACCAAATCTCAAAATTCACCCGGTTCTAAGCTAAGGCATGCATGATCCCCTAAGAAACTCAGACTGCCGCGTACGTGAGAAATTCGCTCAGCTCCTAAAATGAACCCCGCGAGATCGTATGTATTGGTAGTCAAAGGGCGAAACAGGATGGAGATAAGATAAGCGAAACCATGTTAGGCAGTATATGCACAAATTTATGAACCCCCAAATGTTGGAGGTGCCTCTGTTCGGAGAAGGAACGGTGCCTCGTAATTAAAGGGGTACGTGGTCTACCGCTGCATGAATAAGGTAAGAACAACGAACTCGCCTGGGTGGAAACAGCAGATCTTCAAGCCCAAGGTCTCCGCCAGCCACGGCAAGCAAGCCTGTTGGCAATCCCCAAGCTCACGCGTCACGCGTTGCACAGCCAGCAGGTAAAGCACTCGGGCAGACCCGATCGGAAGTGGAAACTCGTCCGAATACCCATCCATAGACGCACCGCGCCCTTTCGCCTCGTCCACGATTGCGGGTCCGTACAGGTCAAACTTTGCGCGGAAATATTCGCCATGCGAGTCATCGTCGAGAAAGTCCGGCATGCGAGACAACGCCATCCTCGCCACCGCGGCTCGGAGCGGGAGCGAGTAGGTTAACGCCTGCTCCAAGCTGGCGCAGTTTCCGCCGAACGCACCCGCAGCGGCGGCATTCATGAGGCTGGACCCTGGCCCCGGGGTTTCCACGGGGATTCCACTGCCTCCACCATCACGAGGATCTGCCTTATTTAGCAGGGAGGCGGCGATGGTATCGCGGTTCTTGCTGGTGTCGAAAAATCCGGTCTCCCCCTGGGGGAGGTCGAAGATAAATTTTAAGGGACGCTCGAGCACATCACAGTGGTCGGTGGTTTATTGATCCGTCGCGTTGATAGCGTGTTACGTGCAGAATGTATACGAATACCACTTTAAGCTTACTTCCTGGTTTGAAGCTATGTTGTCTGGGCCTCGTCTATGTATGCTTTGAAACGTACTTTGGCCTTCTTCCTTTGTCCAAGATTCGTGGTGCCATCAGACACAGGGTAACGGTGTATGGTATCTCAATACCAACTTAGGGCAACGCCTAAAGCAAATACTCTCTTTGAAAGCTACAGTACGTACGAGTTTCCTGCTCCGTTGCTCAGATACATCCGGGGCGTTCCTCGGATAAACTCATATCTAGTTTACAGACCTTATACTGTAATCAGCATAACAAGATAATACACCACAATTCAGATCACCATTTCAGTCTCGAAATGTTGGGGGGCATGCAGATCCATGATTTCCATCTCACCTGCACGAGTTAGACAAGGTTTGCCGGGTAGAACCCGTATGGCACAGTTCTTGAGCACATGTTTTCTCGGCGGCATTTGTAGGATACTGATGTACAGTAGACGAGCCAAATCGTGACCCGTCGGTATGATCTGTCCGATATCTTACCGACGCCAAATTCATGCTACGGTACGGCTGCAACGAGAGGGTCCTGACTGGAGATGCCCTCTATACTATTAGTGAGTCAGCACTTGTCTCACCCCAACAGCTAACAAAACATAAAATCAAGATAAGAAACGTCATACCCTAGGTATACAAGGAATGAGGCATACCGCAACGGAACCATGCTACGGTAGAGTTGAACCCTAGTTGTTCATGGGTGGCCAATTGTAGGAGCTCTATACTTCATCAAAAAACTATTTTTGGAAGAAACAAACAATGTTACCCATTGAGCCATCCCATGAGTCTAAGCTTTCAACGAAACAGCTGCAACACATAAAAGCATTTCCAACGATTTTTGGGTAAGGGGAGGGGCCCCGTCGTTTAGAAAAACTTTCAGCCACAAAGTGCTACCTCTATCGTAACACACGTCAATGGAAAATAACCATGGTCTTCCAACGACAAGACAGGCCTTCTAAGGCATGCATCTTATTGGGTAGCTCCTCAGTTGATAAGCCGCATTGATCACAAATGCTTGACAAGTGCCTCAAAAGGTCAAAATATGCTACGTCTATCGTACCGCGTGTCGCCGAGCGTTCGCTGTTAGCTCTCCCCAAGCTCTCACCGGAAGAATAGGGCACACCCTCACCCCGCCCAAGGGGTCCGCCTTCCCGGCGGCGAACTCAACCAGGCTAGTGCACTCCTCGGTTGTAAGGCGGTCTCTCGCGTTTGACATTCGCGGCAGACATGCCTCTATCCGGCGTTCGAACTCCCTCAGGAGTCCTTCGCACCATGCAGCAGATTGCATGACGGGTCGGATAGGCTGCGAGACGCAACAGGCAGGCACCCAGCAAAGCCGACAAGGGGCAGCATTGCCCGAAAAACGAAGAGAGGGGTACAGGGGGCCGGAACCCTCCCTTTAGCACAATATGGGCGTAAAATCTTCATTTTATAGACATTAAACAGTGTAGCACAGTAATTAGTGTACCGAATGAAAAGGTTGTGGACAACTTGTGGGATGTGGTACATTGCTCAATATTCCCACAAGGATGTGTTTATGCCCACAACATGCAAGGGGGTCCCGGAAACCTGTCGGACAGAATGGCGTGGAGGACTTGGCTCCATGTATTATCCCAGGAGCAAGCAGGCTGTAGACTATGCTTTCCTCGAGGAGAAACCAAGCAAACCATGCCGGTATTCTTCCTTTTTTGTCCTGTAAACTGCTGTAGTAGAACGTTGATAGAGGGCATAACTATGCTGCCATGAGCACCAGTTACACGTATGCTTCAACCGTACCCCGTGCTACTGAGCATTGACTAGATGAGCTGCGTAGCCTTCCTACTCATATAGACTTCGCCTGCTTTATTGTGCCATGATGTGGATACGGGCCGTCCGCTTCGTAAAAACAAAGCAGGCGGGTTCAACGTGACGGGAAACATGTGCGAAGACCCACGCCCTCAGCCATGCTACGGTACGGCGGTAGAAGTAGTACGGTTCCCCCCAAACTGAATCCGATCTACCACATTAATTTACTTTTGAGTTTACTATCATGGAAGTTTGTTTACTTCCATGGAAGTAAAATTAGTTCAATAGTTTTTTGTTTAGTTCTATGTGAGTAAATTGGAAGTAAATAGAGTGTTTGCGTTTTTTTTTTTTTTACTTTCACTTCTCTAAAAATTCTGCCGAAGGAAGGATTTGAGGGAAAATTTTTAAAAAAACGGCAAAAAATTACTTTAGAGAAGTATTTTTCTGATCAAAAGTTACGGTAACTTTTGTCTCTCAGTTTGATTCGCCTACACGCACCGAGCATTCTACCGACGCAGAACGCCCCAAATTATGGGAGATGTCTCCCATAGGCCACAACCTTGCTGTTTGCTCTACACAACACAACAACCGGTGGGAGCACAGAGGCTCGAGAGGTGTAGCTACAGTATGATACGGACAAGCGGTGCTGGACTTTGCTAACGGGGCGCCGGCGGACTGCTGGTGGCCCGCTACGGTACGCTCTCGCCGGCTTGGTGCCGTGGAAGATGCGCTGTTCAGAAGAACTACTCGTTACTCGTACGAGTCGTACTCGTATGGAGATGTACTCGTACCGCCTTGCTCGTAGAGCGCGACAGGATGGCAGATCGTCGTGTATCATTTCAAGTTCACCACACTGCGGTAGCAGCACTAGCAGCACTAGCAGCAGCGGCGGTGCGCCGCCACGGTCTATATATGTCGGGCGCCGGGCGGGCTTGGAGCGGAGCGTGCAGGCGCGGTGTCGCGCGTAGGTCTTGGGCAGCAACAGGAGCAGCACACGACGACAAGAATATTCGGGCGCAAAATCGAAAAAGGCAAAAACGGAAGCGTTGCTTCTGCTGCTCTGCTGCGCTGCTGCTGCTGCTGCGCTGCTGCTGCGCTGCTGTTGCTGCTGCTGCTGCCGCTGCTGCTGCTGCCGCTGCTGCTGGGGCTGCCGCCACGTAGCTGCAGCCACCGGTGCTGCTGCTTGCGGTCGTGGGATAGCAGCTGCGGCACTCCGGTCATACCCCTGCCGCCGCCACCGTTGCTGGGCTGCCGTTCCTCTCGTATACGCTACTTTTTGTTTTCCTGTTTCGTTGTTTGTTTGGTTTGCAGCATTGCCTCACCCCACTTCCCTTATCATCTTCGGAGGCGTCGCCTGCAGGATTTTGTATACTTCTATCGCAAACACACCGAAACCAGGAGGGGAAGGGAATTGACTTTTTTGAGCGGAAGGAAAGTGTATTTTTTTTTTACTTCTATCGCAAACACTCTAATGAAGGTTTCACTTCCATGGAAGTAAAACATGGAAGCGAGGGCATAAATTCAGCCCCTGCCCTCACTTGATACACCGTCCCATCCAAAGTGAGCCCATCCCGATTACGAAAACGTGGACCAATTACAAGCGGGATATTTAAAACCGTGTAGCGCACAGCGCGGAACCTCACTTAACCTGTCTAGTGGGGCAGAAGGCCCTGTTCGAACGGAAACTCCCCGGGATATGGAAGAGAAATTTACTTCCATGGAAGTAAATACTCTTCACTTCCATGAAAGTTTCCATGCAAGTAAATTTATTAGGGAGTTTTGTTTACTTCCATAGAAGCAAATTTTACTTCCACGGAAGTAAATACAAAAAGCGAAATAATTTTGTGGACTCAGTTGTTCTAACTGGAGGGGGTCGGAACTGGACAACGTATCTGCAGTCTCATCTTCATAAGAAAATTCCACAATGTACGTCTAAGCTATGATAGGGTGCTGTTTTGTCGGGTTGCAAGGGCAGTTTATTCAGAAGCAGGTTTGAGGGTGGGGTATTGAACTTCTCGCGTAAGCAAACCGACAAAAGATACTGTAGGGACATGTACGCCCCCTACTGGCCACTGTAGCACGACTCATTACACCGCACACACATACCTTATCTAGGGCAATATCTACTCTACATCTGGAAGTTGGCGCCCGTTAGATCGGTGTGCCGCTCGGCCACCAAAACGAGAACTTCCTCACTCACAGCCGCTGGATTTGAGTCTACAGCACAGATCACAGGCCACCTTTACCTAGTTGGAACATCGTGTTCACAGGAGTACAGTGCTAAGAAATGGTAACATTTGCCCAGGCTTGACTATTTCCTGGAGACAGAGAACATCGTACACTAACTTAAGCACCCAGTGGATTAGGGTGCTTTCACAGGGCACGACACACTGCTGATAGCTACTGTCCTGAGGTGCCGGGGCATACCCAAATATTTCGGGCGCATTGTACGATATAGGTGGGGTGTAGTGCTGTGAGGTGCTGGTACTGGTATTGGTACTGACGACGGGTACTTGGTATACTGGCAGTACGCTTAATATGGTCCCATTGTCCTGTATATGTCATCTCTACATGGGAGTACTGTAAAGTACGTACTTGGTACCTGGTACAGTAACTACCTGGCGAAAAGCTTAGAGGGCAGAAGGTCGTGGCCGAACACAGCAGAATAGGTATGATAGCAGTAGCGTATGTGAGGCATGGGATACTCATGGGGTGTTCGTATATACGAGTACTCGTACTGGGGGCATATTCGGTATACCATTGATGGCATACTGCTGGGGGGGTCATATAATAGCGTAAGGCTCTGGTACGGTTACTGTCGGCGGGCGGGGTGTACTGGGGATACTGGCAGTAGTGTTAGTACGTACAAGCTTGAACGCTTGGGCCATAGAAATGGTGTACAACACAAGATTTTGGAACTGTGGGTGGCCAAAAGCATACCAGGTGCTCTAGAAGAATACTCGTATAATACTCTGACTCGTAATACTGGTAAGAAAATGTCATGCCTCAACTTCGTACTGCTGTACAGCAGTGGCCACCATAGATATCAGGGGAGGGGGGTGTCCGCCATAACAACAAGAGAGCACCTAGCAAAAACACGATATAGTCCAAGACCCCAGTATGTATCGCTTCTTGAAGTTACTCGTCATGTATACAGTGCAGCAGTACGAGTATTGTGATAGCCTCGCGCGAGGCATATATGCCACCGGCGTGTGCCACCGCCCGTTCAAAATAGAAATCGAAAATCGAAAATTAGATTTACAAATGCATGTCTCTCGCGTACTTGGAATGCTCTGGGCCGCGCAGTTTAAGCACTCACAGTCGAACACCCAAACAGTAGACCCAGAGAGTTGAAGCGGTGTGGAAGGGCAACTGCACGAGGCACTGCTACACACGTGATCTCGATGTACCCACCGCGGGATCCCCGATCCCTTCCCGTAGGGTTTCCGACATATATGCAGGCGTTACGGTGACCGATTAAAAATTGAATTCCACCCCTGGTTTATTCGTTTGGGTTTTGGGTGTTGCCGTGCCTGGCAGCTATTGATAGACCAGGGGTCCATGGCAGACGACGGGTAGAGCAATGATGAATCGCCTCGTCCTCGTGTGGGTAGTGCTCGTATATTCCTTCTACCGTTGTACATAGTGCCATAGTTTCAAGTTTCAAGTCCCCCTACTTGCTCACTGCGGCAGCAGTGCTCTCTATCCATGATCACAATCTTCAATTGCGCCGCATACATTCAGCGTGAACATGTCATACAACGCACAACGACTGTTGTACAGGCTGCGGTAGTAGGGATGCTTGAACGCTCACAACCACACTGCTATCGCACCGTAGAACGTCGTAGTAGCTCACCGAATGATTATTGCACAGCCTGCATCACTCCATACTGGTCTCCGTCGCAGGTATCAGGGCCCGTGACCGAGAGAGGGCTCGATATGTTGGCTCACAAACCCACAAACTCAAACGGCTACTCCTACTCGTACGTCGTATGCAGTATATGTACGACGCTGAAAAATGCCGTTGATGGTGCGAAAGCTGCGTCAAAAGCTGGAGCCTGGGAGTAGGCTGGAGTACAAGAAGGCCGCTGTACTGCTGTAGAGGGGCCGAGCGCATACATACGACACAAGGAGGAAACGACAAGAAACGTATCACTTTAGCGTCTGTATGTATGTACGCATGGAATAACAAACCACCAACCATGTTTATGTACGCATGAGATAATCATGTTTATCATTTCGGTTTGTTTTACTCTACGTACGTTCTTGGCGTTAGTATAAACACCCAACCCGAGTCTCGGAACTAGGGATGTGGTTCTGAGTACGGATATTGCGGGTGCTCACAGTCCATAGGGTGCCGGGAGCTGCCGCAGCAGCACGGCAGATAACTCCTGGGTACATCTTACTGCTGGGTACACTCCTACGCCCGCTGTAAAAACCCAACAGATGCACTGCTACTATCGTATTGCCCACAGCGGATAGGGGGGGGGGTATTCGTGCCACGCATGGCCACAGTCGTATGACCGTAGGCCTTCGCATCCCTACAATACCGGGATGGAGGCGATCTACCACATTATTCAGCTTTCGAGTTTATTTCCATGAAAGTTTCCGCGGGACTAATACAATTCCATGACCGCCATGGCAGTAAATTTTAGGGCAGCGGCCTAAAACAGGTACACCTGGTCCGTTCGGGTCCAATAAAAGGTACATACTAAAATCAAGTTTAAAACACACCCCGCGAACCTGCCGTTCCTTGCAACGCAAAGTAGAGTTTTTTTATGTTCTTCGTGCTCGCCCGGTGGCTACGTATACGAGTAGCTGCTATTTATAGTACGAGGAACGAACGCCTGCTGCACTGTATTTTACCTTCTCAGCATGCGACACCCCTGGTATTCCAAGTCAACCACAATCCCGAAAGGAAGCCTTCTATCTCGTATTATTTCGGCGGGGGTGTGCAGGCAGATATGTATGTCGCTCGAGTGGCGTGTGGTGCGGGGTGCGAAGGGAGGAGGGGGTCTCCGTGCACTTCGGCATTTGTATACGTAGGGGGCATAGGGTGGAACTATAAAGAGCCTCTGATTGGCTTAAAAACGACAAAAAAGGGCAGCGGCCAAAACAAGGTACACCTGGTCCGTTCGGGGCCAAAAACAGGTACCTACTAAAACCAAGTTTAAAACGCACCCCACGAACCTGCCGTTCCTTGCAACGCAAAGTAGAGTGTTTTCTTGTTCTTCGTGCTCGCCCGGTGGCTACGTATACGAGTAGCTGCTATTAATAGTGCGAGGAACGAAAGCCTGCTGCTGTATTCTCCCTTCCCAGCTTGCGACACCCCGGGTATTCCAAGTCAACCACAATCCCGAAGGGGAGCTTTCTACGTATCTCGTATCATTTCGGCGGGTGTGCAGGCAGATATATGTGTGTCGCTCGAGTGACGTGTGTGTGGTGTGAGGTGCGAAGGGAGGAGGGGGTCTCCGCGTACGTCGGCATTTAAATAGGGGGCATACGTAGGGTGGAACAGTGAATGGCCTCTGATTGGCATAAAAACGACAAAAAAAAAGGTGAAAGTCAAGCAGAGTAGACATAATCAGGTATACCTGGGTTTTAAAGAGGCAAAAACAGGTACAACGAGTTTTCGACCAATGGCAGGGCACGTGGAGTGCGTCTTTTACTTGATTTTAAGTATGTGCCTGTTTTTGGCCGCAAACGGACCAGGTATATAGGGGGCATAGGGTGAAACAATGAAGGGCCTTTGATTGGCATAAAAACGAAAAAAATAAAGGTGAAAGTCAAGCAGAATCAGGTACACCTACTGTAGGCAATAACACGTACAACGAGTTTTGGACCAATGGTAGGGCACGTGGAGTGCGTTTTGTACTCCATTTTAAGCATGTAGCTGTTTTTGGTCGCAAACGGGCCAGGTATACCTGTTTTTGGCCCCGCTGCCCTAAATTTTACTTCCACGAAAGTTTTTTTTACTTCCGTGGAAGGAAGTACTTCCATGGCAGTTTTTTTTTTCACTTCCATGGATTTTTTATTGCTTCCATGAAGAAACCTTTTTTACTTGCAGGTGGTTGAATTGGAAGTAAAATAAAGCGTACTTCCGTAGAAGTAAAACATGGAAGCGAGGACATGAATTCACCCCCTCACCGCTCCAGCCAAAGTGGGCTCATCCCGATTCCCAAAGCGGGGATCATTCACAAACGGGATATTAATAACCATGTAGCCCGCACAGCGGAGCCACACTAGACCTGTCTAGCTCTCTTCAAACGCAAACTTCCACAGAACCATGGAAGTACTTTTACTTCCATGGAAATAACTACGGTTTACTTCCATGAAAGTGTAATTCTCCACATGCTCGTAAGTCTTGTACTTCAATGGAAATGAAGAAAAAAGTTTCATGGAAGTAAAACGTTTACTTGCATGACAGTAAAGAACAAATACTGGAAGCAAATTTACTTCCATGAAATTAAACAAACTTTCATGGAAGTAAACGTTTACTTCCATGGAGGCAAAAAAAAATTCCATTGAAGTAAACTCTACGTCAATGAAAGTACCACATAAGTCAATTTACTTGCATACAAATATATTTCCTTTGATGGAAGTAAACAATTGGCTTCCATGAAAGTATAATAAGTAAAAACACTTTCACGGAAGTAATTGTTCACTTCCATGGAACATGCGTGCCACCATAATAGAGGTAGCAATTTTTGGCTGAAAACGTTTCTGAGTGAAGAGGGTTCCTTAACCCTTCTAGGACTGGAGTCCCGTTTTGGGGACAAATTACTTAGAATTAGAGTGTTTTGTCCCCAAAACGGGTCTGCAGTCCTAAAAAGGTTAACCCTAACTCGTCGCAATTCCATTTTTGTGCTGCAACATTTTCCTTGTATCGTTTTGCCATGGTATCGTTCATCGGTTCGCACTCTGTTTCCCCTCCCAAATCATACTTTGGGTGATGTGTAGAGCTCCTCAAGTGATAAGTAGCCACCCTTACGTGGTGTACCTTTACCGTACGTAGCATGCGTCAGAAGTAAATGAAAAAAGACAGATGGGCAATCCCACGGTAGGGGTACCACTTTTTTATCAATATTTTCTGACCGGCTGAGCTCCTCACGCGAGTAACCACCGGAGTGTATTCATATTTTTCTGGTACCTTTGGTTTTGGACTACCGCATTGGACGTTTTGATCGGGTTGCGCGAACAAATGTCTCCGAGGTCATGTTTCGGGTGATATATTGAGCTCCTCATGTGAGGAGCTCAGAGAATTATGCTACGCCCCTACCTTGGGATGAGTCAGATATTGTGGTAGACCCGACGGGGGGGGCATGAACGGTCTCATCTAGAACAAGCGCCGGAAAAAGAAGAGCAAGACAGCACAGTAAGGGCGCGTCGCTGATAAGTGTTTGATTACTTACACAATACATTTTAGTAGGTTCCCCCACCCAGTTCGACGCCTTTTGTGGATCCGCTGTCGCAGCTACAGTAGTGGGATCCACAGTAGGTTGGCATCAATGAGGGGCTCGTAAATCAACCGCGGTACGCTAAAACAAATCATCTACGCTAGAAAACAAACTCGGGTTGGGTGGGGGGTGCTGCAGTATTCTTGTTGCTTATTGATACACTTTTTGGCAGGGAAGTACGGTATAATATTCGTCTAATGAGTGGTGATAGAGTCAGCAGTATCCCTGCTCTAACCTCCCCAGGTCTCCCGTTTTTCGTTGAAATTTTGTCTCTGTCGTCGCTTTCTAGGACTGAGTATCGGCCCAGAGTTGCCTGCCAGTCGATTCGACCAGATACTTACACCCAATAAACACGCCCTACCATACGACAGAAACCCATGAAGATGCGGTTCGAGAGGAGAGATTGAATACTACAATAAGGCGGTATATAGGTTGAGTTGGCGTCGGTTGGCGACAACGCTGTAAAACATGCCTCTCACTGCGTGAGCTAGATAACCAGGGTACCGTTTTTGTTTCGTTTTTTGTTTTTGTTCGGCGGTCACCAAGGCTGGCGGTCGTGTTAGATCATTTGTACGGGGTTGAGAATCTCAACTCCGCACAAGGGGAATAATATTATCACGTAGCAACGCATGCTCTACGGTAAAGGCGCACCGTATTATTTATGATGGTGGCCACTTGAGGAGTTCTATAGCTCACCCAAAAAATGTTTTTGCAGGGAACTAAAAGTGCTACCCGATGATCAGTCAATCCTATGTCCTAAGCATGAAATAAAAAAATTTGCGACACATGAAATATTATTCCGACGAGTTTGGGTTAAGCAGCCTTTACTAGCCGTCGTTCAGAAAACGTTTCAGCCAAAAAAAGGTATACCTCTATCTCAATCGTAGCACGCGTCAGTGTGTATATGGTACGGCACCCGCGAGGCAGATACATAGAAATACCCCATGGTTTCTCTTGAAGTGGTCACAAAAGAAATGAAATCAATCAATTGGAGGCTGTCGTCCATATGCAAGTCCGCCTCGCACGTGGTTCGTAGCAGGATTTCGCTCGGCCTCCATGCGACTCGCCCAATACCTCACGGAGCTTCGCGCTTGGTGCAAGCAATGTATTCCTCGTTGGTAAAAATCCAACGTGTTCCGTCTCGGTATTATTGGGATGCGAGGGTCTATAGTCATATGACTACGGCCGGGTTCACAACATGAGTACTGCCGAAGCAGGACGGTAGTCAGGCCTTGCCTTACACTGCCGCTTCGCAGTATATGCCATTTTCGTGTTTACCCAACCCCCCCTCGGTAGTTTTGGCATCAACACTCTTCTTCCATCGTTTCCATATTGTTCATATTCTTGTATGTGCTTTAAAACCTGGCCGGAGGTTCATGTAGTTTAAACTTAAATATACTCTAACGCCAACAATGTTTACTGTAGTTTATTCTCTACCAGGTATCAAATCGGCAATATCGTGGCTACATTATCTATGCCTAGAGGAGACCAGCATATTCAATTGCTGCTATGCCCTTCAGTGGTACTCGACTTCCCTCCGTGCTTGCTCATGAAGACTGTGTATATATTCGTGAAAGCAACAGCGTAGCCGCTCGCAGTACTAGAGACTCGAATCACGCTGATTTTAACCAATCGAAGCAAGCCACCACCACCACGTAATCCTCGCGTTCGTAACATTTTAACAGCAATCAACCACATTATGCAAACCACCTACACACGCACATGTGTTGTTGCTGCGCTTGCTACATGTGAATATTACTCTCGGCAATACCGATAAAGGGTTTCGTCATATCTCTCGCACCCATCAACACCCACACAGGGAAGCCCAATCCTGTTTACACAAATTCAATCACCAACACGAACATGTACAATATCGCCGTGCTTACTACCGCTGGGCTGCACACCCACCTTCACCGACAAGCCGGTGACCTCTCTCTTGTGAATAGCACCCACCTAACACTCCACCGATATCCCCACGCACCAACAACCCACCGGGACCGCTAAGCTTCCTACTTGTCAGTAGCGCACCCACCAACCCCGTCGAAGCGACGACCGTGTATCGCTACTTAAACAGGCCTGCAAACATAAACAAAACCCTGTGCCTGCTACCTTCAAGACGCACACCCACCAACTCGGATAGGGCAAGGGCCGTATATCGCCACGTGAACAGGTCAACGAATAAAAACAACCTCTGTACCGGCACACACCCACCAACTCGGATAAAGCAAGGACCGTCTATCGCCACGTAAACATGCCAACAAACACAAACAACCTCGGTGCCTGCTACCTTCAAGACACACACCCACCAACTCGGAATAAGCAAGAGCCGTTTATGGCCACGTAAACAGGGCAACGAATTTAAACAACTTATGTGCCTGCTACGTTGCAAACATAAGCCCACACCAACTTCATTATAGCGAGGGCCGTCTACCGCCACGTTACCGCCAGGTAAGTAAACAACGGTTGCGCTTGCTACGTTCTGAACACACACCCACACGCCAATTCCAATAAAGCGAGGGTCGGTTCTCGCCTGCGTAATGTGAAAGGCAAACATACAGTATACACATGTAGACCGTCATACGGGAAAGTGAGAGTCACAGTCCCGAAGCCTACCTTAGTACGGCTCGTTTAGGAAATGCCGCTAGCCAACCTGCCGACCCCCGCCATTATGAACGGCCACAGGAGCGCCACTGAACCCTCGTATCGCCCCCCCGTCCCGTGTCGGGGTCGTGTGGGTCCGTAGAAAGTCAAAACGTTGGAAAACTTAGGCGTTATTGGTTGGAAGGGGAAACCTTCGTGCCTTGGCTGCCCATCCAGCACGTAGGCCAGCCTAAAGCACCAAACACAGCCAACAAATGTCTCGCCCCCCTCCCTGCCCTCATAACATTCCCTCACGAACGCCATGACACCCTCGCACAGTTTCCCCATCGTGTACCAGGATCTCCAGTAAAAACGACGCGTTGATCAACATAACATATAGGGATCGATCAGCAGAAGCCGATCATCTCGTCTCCCCCCGCCATCATGAACGGCCTGAGGAACGTCATGATCCCCTCGCTGGTCCTGGTGAATTCCATGTCAGAATTTTCAGCAGCCGCCTCGCCGATCTCCTTACACTTGTTCTTCAGCAGTTTCCAGGCGTCCGACTTGGCGACGCTCCGGGCGTAAAACCCGTACGCAGCTACAACCGATACCCCGGCCGTGGCGGCGGCGCCTGCCGTCCCCAGGCCCAAGCCCACGAAGGATCCAGTCGCCCGTCCATCCCAGTGCATGTACTTCTTCTTGCAGAGCTGGTACAGCTTCATCGCCTCCACCACAATCTCAGCATTCGCCGTCCTGTCGCTAGCAGGGGTGTTATTCTTCAGGACCACCAAGGCGTTTACTCGAGGCTTCATATCCTTGTACCTCTCCATGATTTGCGGTCGCCTAGCAGGTGTTCGGTGTACTCCTGTGGCTGTTGGGAAAACGCGTAGCACCGGTCACCTCTCCTGTTCGCGTCTTGATAAACACGAGCGCCTGTATTGGGGGAAGAGGGTTTATCTTTAGCTTCGGAGGCATGCTGGGATCGAGGGGATAGGGGTACATAGATATACTCAATATATCAAATTTGGGGCAGACGATGTTGTGACTGACGGGTTTCCCCAACTGAAGAACAACCCCAGAAGGCATGTGCCTTATTATCGATCCCATTTTTGTTTCGCAATACAACAAACAACCTTCTGTAGGACAGAGCAGGTGCCCCATACCATCCTCTAGATATTCGGGATATGTATCTACAGTAACTAGGAACGACATGACCCGCACGAGCAATGTTTTGTTTGCTGAGAGAGACCTGCGGTACATTTGGCATATTAATGTGTTTGGCGGATGGGATAGGTATGGCAATACGCGGTTCTCCAGCACAACGCCTGAAACCGGAAAAAATAGCATCTCGATTATTGAGTACGCGATCTGTTCATTGTGTGAAATGCCTGTACAGTACATGCCCATCAATGAGGAAAACCCTATCAATACAGTAGATACGACCATAATAAGGTTCCCTTTGTGAGGAGCGCTACTGGGCCAGAACATTGGAATACGTAACAAAATATCATCGCCGGCGAGTGCTACACTGAATCCTATACATATGAACTGGTGCTACGATGGGGGGGTACCCACATTTTCACTACCGGGTTTTGGCCACTTGGACGAGTGGCTCCGAATCTAACCGAAAATTGGACCTAAACATATCTTCTTCGCGTTACGTAAAAACAATACCTCCAATGGCGGCGGTGCAAATAGAACAACAAAAACAAAAAAAAGTTAGGAGTACAACGCAGTAAAGCAATCACTCGGCCGAGTGGCTCTGTGCAGGTGAAAGCCCAGCACCTATACATGACCCTCCTCTCGTAGCACCAGTCTATGGCGGCAGTACGTCGTATATGCTCAAGGTTAAGCAAGGCTTGCTCAGATTAGGCGTTCATACTTACTGTACGTAGTAGTTGGCGTGATCATACTGTATACAGCGAGCGGCGAGCGGTACTAATCCAGCAAAAACGCGTTCCCGCAAACCGAGCAGACAACAATTTGGTGTAAAGCATCTACTGTAATGCACATACATATCCTGTATGTGTCTTGCGGTTATCAGATGTTGTTGCTGTGCAAGAGGCATGTCACACGGACACATTACGACCAACACGTGAACACATACATGAGCCGTGCGAAACAGGCCCCATCCAACGAACAATGTAACGGACGATATATCCACTGTAGATCGTCCAGATACTATAGTCTGTAAAGTATACATCAGCGATTGGTGTACTGTACCTGCCCCAAAAGAATTAGATCCTACGAGTTGGAGATGTATATAAGGAATCTGATCTTCTGTCCGATGCATGCAGTGAACGCTTCAAAATAAATCCTCTTCTCCTCACCAAATCGGCCAGGAGAAAAAGAAAAAGTAGGGCTATGCAGGGCTATGAGTTGGTTGGATATACGTCGCCGAAATTAGTACTGTGCATACAGTACCCCCGTTGTTAACTGTTGTTGTAGATGTCGTCTGTGGCATAGGTTGTGTTTTCCCTCTTAAAAAATGCAGCTCGTTCTGTGCAGCACTTCGCAGAGCGTGGTGGCGCCTTTACATCTGGCACAGTCGCGTTTGTCGCTACGAACGTGGTTGTCTACGCGAAAGGTGTACAGCCAATCAGTTGGTAAAGGTACAAGTAAGTGTGGTGTAATCTACATACAGCACACTAAATGTAGTTGGCACACTTTGCCACGCAACTGCAGTACATGCTGTATTCCAGGTCTAACCCTAAGGCCAACCGGCTCAGAGGGGGTCCTACTGTGTGGTAATAACAGCAACGCCCCTCCAATCCACAACTCGGGCGTGAAAATCGCAGCTAAAAGCCCATCCATGCAACCCTAAACAGACGCGTGTTATCCAGCTCACTCGTAGCCCAGCCGTAAAGTCCAGCAACCTCACAGTCCTAAGGATAGCTGGGAGATCCATAGCCAACTACAGTAGAAGTCCAGTCGTGAAGTCCACCCCAGACTTACAGCAGCAGCTGTTGTTGGCTGTGAACCCCACAACCCACTAGTGGCCCGGCTGTCTTGTCCAGCAGCAACTTACAGCCAAACCGTCCACAGATAACCAACTGGCAGTCGTCCCAAAAGCAAAGCTGCGAAGTCCACAGTCAACGCACATCATCCTCAGCAGCAGCCAGCGCCAAATCAAGGAGAGACGGGAGACACATTTCTGGCGGTTCAGCCACAGATCGAAGTCAACGGAGTTCCCTGTCGAGCGGGCAGGCGCGTCAGGAGGTTACCCTCCTGTGGCGGTATATGCCCCAGTCAACCAACACAGCCCAGCCGTTCAGACGTACGTCCAGCCGAAACTCATAGCAGCCCTGAAGAAGGAAAGATATCAAGATCCCAGCTGCAGTAATAACTCGCATCATCATCAATCAGCAGCAGCCAGTAGTACTGAATAAAAGAGGCACGACGATGATATCTTCTTCACGGTGCAGTCACAGTTCACGGACAAAAAATATCTTGTCGAGCGGGTATATCCAGGTGCACCACCAGAAGGATGCCCTCCTGACGCGGTAGGCATACTGTAGCCCTCCTGACGCGGTAGGTATATATAGCCCTCCTGACGCGGTAGGCATACTGTAGCCTTCCTGATGCGGTGGGTATAGCCCTCCTGGCGCGGTAGGTATAGCCCTCCAGACGCGGTAGGTGTAGTCACACAGCCAGCCACATCCCAGCCTTTCTTTACAAGTCGAGCCAACTCAGAGCAGTCCCGAAGGAAAGCCGTGAAGTCCCCGGCCAACCCACATCATCATCAGTAGTACCAGCAGCAGCCAGCCAGCCAGCCCGGAAAAAAGAGGCACGGATATATCTTCCTCGCGGTGCAGCCACAGTTCGCAGACAAAGATCTCGTCGAGCGAGCACAGGCGCACCAGAAGGAGGCTAGCCTCCTTCCTGGTGCGGTAGGTATAGCCACACAGTACAGTCAACCACATCCCAGCTGCTCAGAAGTCGAGCCAACTCAGAGCAGTCCGAAAGGAAAGCCGTCAAGTCCCCGGCCAACCCACACCGTCAACGCCAGCACCAAGCAGCCAGCCCGGAAAAAAAAGGAGAGCGAAGATATCTTCCAAACAGCTCAGCCAAAGTTTCACTTATCGGTCCTGTCGAGCTGGCAGGCGCGTCAAGGATGATCCTTGACGCAGTAGGTAGCCGCCGCTCTATAATGTCACCAGCAGATTTCTGCGAACCACAGGTACGAGTAGATCTAGACTGGCGACTCCACGCAACAACAGCAGGTCCGAATGGCGAACGTCTACACCCCAATCATAGTTTGACTATGTTGAAATCAGGATGTCTATAGTAGGGGCCATACAATAGACACTTCCGCCCCGAAATCGATCGCAAATTTTAGGCTTCTAAATGTGACTTGGAAAATCGATTCGAGCCCCCCCGAAGCCATCTTTGCTTTTTCTTCCAATTTTTTTTAATGGTGGCTTTGTGTTTTGTGGAGATTTGCTTTGGAGGCAAGGGCGCACAAAAAACAAATCCCGAGACCCACACTCCAATTTTTGTATTTCGGGCCTGGTGAGGGGGGGGTGATGACCTTCACTAAATCCTACATAAACCACGACTCAACACTAATTTATAAATTCCTATACACAACGAGTGACTTGATCTTAGACTGGGGACTGGGGACGACACTATTATACTTGATATGACTGGGCATAGCGTCACTCCATCATTTAGAGCGGCAAGTCTTCTTCATATGTTTTTGAGTTATGAGTACTCTGTGTATTGCGAACAAAAGCTGCCATTTGCCTGATGCAACCTGATCCAAATCTAGCAGCCCATACAAGTCCATATATAACGTTATGTGGTGCAGGTGGCTCGAGCTCAGTGCACCTATAATACGAGCCTCTGCTTTGGAAACTAGAGGAGCTGCCGGCTGCGGTACGTTCGAACCAAAACGCGGCGAGACTGTTTCTTGAAACCATCGAAAACGCGGCGAGAATGGGCGCGACGCACAACGCACGACGAGCGCCTCCCACCTAGTGTTGGTGCGCAACTAAAATTTGCATGCTTAGTCAAGTATTTTTGGCCTGCTAACTATAAGCATAATCAAAGCAACCATACTATTGTGCTTATTTGCTTATTTTAGCTTTATGGAGTTCCACATACAGTAGTATACTTAACGCCATACATAATAAGTGTATGGGTTTTAGAATGCCCTTAGTAAACTCTATACAAACAAAATGGGTATGTATGTGTTTTAGTGTCGACATATTCGTATGGGTTCTAGTATGGCGATACTGAAATTCCGTATAATTATATATATGTAGGTTTTAGTATAAACACACTAAACGCCATACAAAGAAATAAGCTACTAAAAGTTGCTTAATCAAGCAACTGTTTTACTAAATAAGCAATAATCAAAGCAACCCCTTCATTTAGTTGCTTCCCAACACTACTCCCACCTTTCGAACAACCGGACGCACACACGCAGACACCTCCGTCTCGGTTGTCCCCCGAAACATCCCGATTCAAGACGGGAGGATCCCAGCGCAAGAGTTGTTGGCGGCATAGTGAAATGTGGTACATATTCAGGCTGCAACGGCATATATATGACCCAACGATGTATCCATGAAACACACACAAACAACACGCGTACGGCCCAGGCGTATCGTTTCGAGAACGCGTCTTGTTAATCAACTGATCTCAATACGGCTTCGAAATGAGTGTTTAGTACCCATTTCGACGTCAATATGGCTTCGAAACGAGTGTTTAATTTGAGCAAAACAAAATTGCATTTAGGGCCGGCTGAGGGGGGAGGAAGGGGGGTATGGGTCTCGGGAATTTGTTTTTGTGCGCCCTTGTTAGAGGTGTTCGTTTCTTCCAAACGAACAAACACTGGGTGTCGCGCTTCTTTGCGTGGGTGTTCTTGTGGATGCTGTGCACTGTTTCTACCAAACCGTTGCTGTAGTATCCTTTCGCTGGACACATCGACATACAGCACGTACAAGTGTCCGTGCCGCTTTTTCACAGCCTATGTTGTAGAGAGGTAGAGGTACAACAAGCAGTGTCTATACATACAGTATCCTATACATAAATGTGTTGTGTGCCGTTTCGAGATACTGCTGTGCAAGAGCTTATCGTGCAGGCTCCACTCGGCAAAAATGTTGTATGATAATATAAACACACGATGAGACGTGGCTAGCCCCATATACGTATCAAGCATGATATAGATGGCGCAGATGCTACTATTGAGTAAACTGCTGTGCAAAGCAGGGATATATCTGGCCCGTAAAGTCTGGTACTACAGCAGTATACACCCGTAGTAGCAGATAATGACATGTTCGATGTGTAGAGTGGAAGCTTTGCATGTTTCTCTGCAACAGCAGCGACCGGGCGGCAGACAAGACTACTATTCTCAGATATGCCACACCAAGCGGCCCTGCAGGCTAATACGTACAGTACCTATAGTCGATTTCGCCACACCACTCATCACAGCAGCAGCGATTCAACATACCACAGTACTACTGTACATATATACTGATGTACTGGATTTCGACCCCACCCAGTGTTCGATGGTCGACAGGATGTTCGTGGTGCGACGCCTGCAAGAAGAACTGGCAAGAGGAAGAAAGACAATTATTTGCTAGTTAGCACGTATGTATGTATGTGCGTTATCGACCTCCTCGGCCAAGCCTACTGTGATTCCGTAGACCGAGCCCTCCTGTGGGTTGTCCTAGCTCGCCTTGGCGTGCCACCGGGAATGCTCGACAGTATCCGCCAGTTCCACGACGGCATATGCGAGCATGCATGCGCGCGGCTGGATGATGGCGAGTGCTCGGGTATGTTCGACGTGGGGCAGGTCCTTCGGCAAGGGTGGGTGCGTGCTCAAGACATTGCTGTTCAACACGATTTTCACGGTGGTGCTGCGCGTGGCCGAGCAACGTATCACCGCCGATGCAGCCATTTCCAATAGCATTGTGCTATGCCAGTAAAAGAAGGGGACGGGGGAGAAGAAGGCGGGGGAGGCACGGGCCAGCAAAGTTGACGGGGGGGGGCAAGGGGGCAGAAGAGGCCCGGGCGTGGTGGAGAACATTTGCTATACCCTGAAGACGCTGACGTCAGACATACTATGGCGATCGCCAGGAAGGTTGGAGGGAGATCGTGACTGGGTGTCTTCTGGCTCTTCGGGCTTGTAGTCTCGTAGGCCAAGACGGAGATCATGTGCCCGCAAACGAAAGATGGGGGGAAGGCGTTATTCACCGTCACTGCAGCCAAGAACTAGGTGTACAAAAACCAACGGTCGCGTTTGCGTTCTTGAGCGGGGCTGTCAGCGCAAATCGATGTATCGGTATCGAGGTAACACACTGACTCGAGAAGGCATGGGCGTGCTTGGGGCGGTATTTTGAATATATATAAGCCTACAGTGTGACGGACGCGTGCTACAATAGAGGTAGCTTTTTGGGGCTGAAACACTGCCTGAATGATCGGGCCCTCACCCCAAAATCGTGTGTCTTTTATTCTTGTGTCGTAATAGTTTATCCTTGTGTGCTCAAATAAGTTTTCCAAAACAAAAACAGGAAAATCAAGAAAAAACAGGATTTATTTGGAAATTTGGAATTTTTACAGAGGGCAAAATATTTATTTGGAAGGCTTCGCATTCCAAAATTTGGAAATTATTTTTGGAAAACATGGAAGTCCTAAAAATTGCGCGAAAATTGTATTTCGAAATTTTGGGAAAAAGTTGCTCGATAAGAACGACCCTTAGGCCATGTCATTGTTCGTGGAGTGGCACTCTTAGTTTTCCTCATAAACCAGTGTTCGGGTGAGGTATCGTATAGAGGTCCTTAAGTGACCACCCTTATAAGGCAGAAATGGTGCATCTCTACCGTAGCATAAGTCCGCGACAGCAGTAAATAATACCAGGTATCATCATGTTTTGCCTAAAGTTCGCAACTTATTGTGATGCCAACATTGAGCATAGGCTCTTCACAATCGCTACCCTGGTAGTTAGGATTTCGGATGGCGTTCCTCGCTAAGCACAAATTAATGCTTAGCTTTAAATTTTGAGCAACAAAAACATTCCGGCCTGAAACTACTTCCCGCCAACTCATTAACAGACGATTACAGCTGAGCTACTTGAGACGATATGCGCGATACGGGCGCGTCGAGTGGAGCCCACAACCGGCCGGTTACGACAGTCTGCGCAGATCCATCACGCGATTCTCCTCCGATACCTCGGCTGGTGGAAACGTAAAAGCGTGAAGACCACACCCCATAGGCTACGGGCCGACGCGCATGTCAAGCCAGACTCCAAGAGCGCATGGGGGTGACGATGCGCATCTCCTCCGATACCTCGGCTGGTGGAAACGTCAAAGCGCGAAGACCACACCGCATAGGCTACGGGCCGACGCGCTTGTCAAGACAGACTCCAAGAGCGCATGGGGGTGACGGTGTGCAGACGAAGGGTATTGTTCGAGGGTTTACAATAGTGGCACGTATGGTAGGAAGGTAATGTTTGGGAAGTTGGTGGGTGGCAAGGGCTACTCCTTTAGACAGAAGACTGATTGGATGGGGCACCTCGAGGGAGACATGAAGGGGGCTCGGCATCAAATCCACAAGGATGGTGTGAGATAGCACAGCAGGTCGACATACGTTGTTTAGATTTGCCTGGATCGAAGATGGGGCGGAGGCCCACATAAATGAGGAAATGGCATTACGCGGAGAGGCGCACTGCAGCGAAGCGACACGCGACACGGAACGTTGATACCGATGCTCACGCATGGGGGAGGGGCTGCTGTCCAAAAGACTGGCGCCTGTGGGTTTGGCCATGATTGCCATGATGCGTGTCTTTTCACCGGGGATAGGGGATGCCGGCGCTATTACGATATAGGTGCGACTATTAGTTGATGAGTCTCCTCAGTCGAGAAGCTATATACTCTTAGTAAGTCGTTAGTACTTAAGATTAAGTCATTAGCAATATTAGTAAGTCCTTCGAGTACTATCAGTAAGTCGTTAGTGCTATTAGTACGTCATTAGTACTATTTAGCACCTGGTAAGTCATGAGTGCTATTATTAAGAGTACATCATTAGTGCTATTAGGTAAGTCACTAGTAATATTATTAGTAAGTCGATAGCACTGATAGTAAAGCCATCCATAACCTAACCTTGATAAACGTAAAAAACAGTATAAACCGGCGAACAATGCTACGGCCTAGGCCCCTATCGAACAATATAGCGTTAACACAAAAAAAAAACACAAATGACATCCCAGCGATTCCTCAGTCCAGGCCCCCCGGCCTTAACTCTTTTAGTACTCCAGTGCACAGGACTATACATGTGGCTCTAATTCCAAGTAATTTGTCCCCAAAACGAGAGTGCATTCCTAAAAGGGTTACGCTCTTTGTCTCGAACATCGTCCAAACTAAAATGGGAACCACCCTGGAGGGAACCTCAGTGGGAACCATTCGCCTTAATAACCGTTTGTCTGGGGGGGAAACGGCCCACCGCTCTATAGTCGTCGCGCCTTCCCGCTTGATTTACCGCGCGGGCGCCCACGAGAACGCTCGCAATTTCCCTTGAACACCGACCCGACCGTCCAAGGGCGAAGTCCACGGGAGGGAGGAAAGGGGGGGGTCCAGGCGTCGTGGGGAATCACGTGTATGCTGACGACGCGGGCACTATATTGCGATCACCAGGAGGGTTGGAGAGGGTGGTGACGGTAATGGTGACTGCGTGACTTCAGGCTCATGACCACGGAGGCCAAAACGTCAGATCATGTTACCTACAGACGAAGGACCGGGAGAAGGCGTCTACAGAGTCCCTGCGGGCATCCGCGCGAGGGTCCGTGCGACTCCACAGTTCCCACGGGCGCCCGACCACCCGGGGGTGTAACCTACGTGGGATAACACGTGTGGAATCCCGTGGATGTGTTACCGACGGCACTCCTGCGGAACTCCGAGAGAGAAGTCCCATGGCGAGAACGTCGGCGGTATCTGATGTTAACCCACTGCAGAATCTCCCCCCGGCATATCCCGTGGCATGCCGTTGTATCCCGCGGAGATCCGAGGCTGCCCATGGTGATTGCCATGGGGGCACCTATATGGGCTTCAACTGGCTCCCACGTGAGATGCAGGGGGGCTGCGCGGTGGCTCCCATGAAGGCCCGGGGAGACCTTTACTGTACAGTAGATGGAACTTTTTATGGGATGCCGCCAATACACACAATGACGCGCATACGCCCACAATAGTAACTGAAACAGGAAGGAACGCTGGCTTATGGTAGGAAGAAAATATCGTTTCGGAGAGGATGCGGTCACACTAGAAGTGACGCGTGCTATTAATATGACAGAGGTACGTACTGTACCATTTTTTGGAGTCGCCTTTACCGCAATTCTGAATTATTATATAGAATACAGTATAGAAATCGGGGACTTGGTTGTGGCCCGCGTGTGGTTCCAGTGCTATGAGACCGAATATTAAGAAAAACGCCGAAAACACTACTTTAGACCCTAACCCTAACCCTAACCCTAACCCCAACCCCGTCCCCGCCCCGACCCTTATGAGCTTTGTCTCGAAAAAATCAGGCGTTTTTTTGTTTTTGAAAAATTGGTCGACCACACTAAAAAGTATATAATAAAATAGTCCCCGATTTCCATACTTTATCCTAGATAATAATTCAGTGGTGCGGTAAAGGCTACTGTGTTTCTGAGTGATCGTTTCCCTTATCCCCAAATCGTCGTTGTTTGGTTCTTCTAACCCTAAGTAGTGCAAACGTTCTTCATTGCCTCGTTACAGCAGTAGACCATGGTAGTGTTCATCGTGTACGTAGCACGTCTATCTATATTCCTCCAAAGTCAGTTTTTGGCTTATTAGTAGTATACCGTACCGGCCCGCTCACACGGTGCACAGCTTTATACAGACTACAGTGCCGGCCCGCTCGTAAGAACATAAGAAAGGAACTCACAAGAAAGTCAGCCTGAGAAATTGAAAAGGTTAAGAAAGCTCTCAGCCTAGTCAGTGCATACGCTTCAAGAAAGTGGCCCCTTCCTGTGCCTGGCCTGGGCCCAAGCCACCACTCATTGTACAGTACTACTGTAGGGAAAACGTCTTCTCGGGGACCAAAATAAGAAAGCGCAACATAAGGAAGTGTGATTTCGCGCGAGCCCAGAATAAGAAAGTCAGCCTGAGCCAGGTTTCAGGTTTCTTGTTAGAGGGCCGGTACTGCAGACCTCCTCAAGCGAGGAGCCTCTGAAAAAACATGCTGCACGTCTCCAGTGGCGTGCGTCGAATTCCAGTACCAAAACTATCGGCGGCCAAAAATACCTCGCAGCCTGGCTGTTTGAGGTCTCTTGTGCTCAATTAAATAAAATTATTATAAATACGTCAGCTGTGAGTTCAACCGATTGAATAGTAGATACTCAACTTTGCGAGCTGCGTAGAATTTTTGTTCTATGTGTTATTTGTGGTATTGGTGTAGGCTTCGTGATGTACTAGGAACCTAGTAGTTACTACTCGATTTTATAATAAGCCGTTCGCGCGTGTTATGTGTGTATTCCTCGTTAAGGATATAGTTCAGTGACTCCCCTGGATACCACCCGGGTCAGCAGGACAATGTAACAAGGGTATCCCATGATCATTCTGCGCACTAATACTATATAACCCGAATAGAGGAGACAAGTATGATATTTGGTAAAGTAATCGAGTACATCTATATCACAAAATGTGGTGTTAGACGAGGGTGGGGACGGGGGAACAGGGGGACGGGGGATGGATAGGGGGGTAGGGGGGTAGGGGGGGGGTTCCATATGTATGGTCGTGTTAGTGTAATCACAGGTCCTTACGTCCTTACAACATTGTGGGTGGGGAGCGTATTTGTTGTTTGTTTTTATATTAAAGGTTTTTAATTCTTGTTATTGCTTGGTCGTAGATATGCTGTATTTTATTTATGAAGTTGGAAGTGTTTTTTCTTCTTTCTTTTTTCTTTTTTCGGGGAATGAGCTGCTGTTTTTATGTTCAGCTGCTGTTATGATGCCCAGGTTGTATTCGATATGGCTCGAGGTGGCACCTAAATCAAACCTGAAGGTTCCTTGGAACCATAGCGTTCCCGAGTATAAAAACGTCAGCTGTGAGTTTTACCGATTAAATATTAGATACTTAACTTTGTGAGCTGTGTAGAATGTTTGTTCTATGTGTTGCTTATAATACTTTCATGTTCACCCCCATTTGAATATGTATGAAACCCCGCTCAATGTATGATTCCTCCTTCAATACGTTAACCCCCCCTTCCATCTTCCATGTACTGCAGTAGCCCCAACATGCGTACCGAGTATACTGTACCTTCTCTCTGCATGCTGGTATGATGCATGGAAGTACGAAATAACAAGTAGCTACAGTAGACTACCGGCAAACTGTACATGAATGAAACATACACGGGTACGTGGTATCAGGTATGTACTGTGGTATATACCAGGTATAATAAGTCAAAGGAGCTTCAACGAAGCGCACCAGGCCCTGTAGGAGGCATCGTTTTGATTTGTGGGGCATACAGCGCAGCAGCAATATAGCTCAGGGTTAGCCGCTAGCTGCTGTCAAACAAGCTATATATCGACAGCCTGTCTGTGTGTTGTGTCCAGGACGACTTGCCGTAATGCCGTGATAAGCAGTGTATGTTTATGTTGCATGCCAGGTACCTGACACAACATGTGTATCGTGCATAGCATCCTACCAGGTAGCCCTACTGGACACCCATCATCACCACTGACAACCTACAGAAAATCCCAGAACGATCTTTGGAACGGGAGGAAAGGAAAAGAGACGTATCTCTTGTTGCTCCACCAACCGCCCACAAAAATCCCAGAAAAATCCTTGGAACGGGAGGAAAGGAAAAGAGACGTATCGCTTGTTGCTCCACCACCCATCACCGTTCTTGATTTCTGCTGTCGTTATTCTTGGATCAAGCCGTT
This sequence comes from Saccharina japonica, assembly GCA_008828725.1. NCBI lineage: Eukaryota > Phaeophyceae > Laminariales > Laminariaceae > Saccharina > Saccharina japonica. Next base: position 263,099 of record MEHQ01001205.1, on the reverse strand, counting down.
GCTCGACCCGCTCTACCCAAAACCGTTCGCGCTAACTTCGTGTCTCCCCACCTGAGAACACAGACCAACCGCCACACAGAGGCGAGAGTCCCCCCCCCCTCTCAGCAAGTTCGGTGACCCCAAAAGCCAAGTAGGGGAAATTGGTAAAACCCTTGGGTATTCCTTCTACGTTGGAAAATTACAAAAACATGGAGTCCCTCGACATACGTAGGAGATACAAACTTACGTGTATGTACTGCTGTACGTGCCCACAAAACCTACAACAGTTTTACAACACCCAATAAACGTACGACGGCTGCCATCAGGCAGCACAGAGGGCCGCCAACAAACAACAGACCTCGTTCTTGGAAAAGTTTGAACATAATCACCTCGTCTCCGTCTACGTTTCGGAAGCCCTGTGCGTGTGTTAGTTCATTGTGGCATTGCCTATTAATAGCAGCGGTGACGAGCGCACTCCTCGCCAATCCGCGTGCTGCACCTGGCATGAGTGTTTGTTATCTCTACACGTATATACGAATAGTAGTACTGTAGTTGCAGCAAGATTGTTGTGCCGCATGCGCCGGAAACAAATGTGGTTCGGCCGTTTCGCTTGATGTGTGCTTGAGGACATGCACCGTTTCTTGTCTTCGCCGAACGCCCGTCGAGACTCGCTCGGTGCCATTGTTGCACGCGTTCCTGTTTACCAGGGGTAGTATACTGCTGCAGCACAGCGCTACTGTAAGTAAGTGGTCCTTCACGAAAGTATGTAATCCCCATCATCGGCCTTTTTAGTCTCTGCCTCTCGGAAATTGGTTTCAGGTGTCTCACCGCACGATGTCAAGCCTCCGTCCCTTTTTCTTCGGCAGCTACAGTACAGTAGTTACGGCCTCTGTTGCCCCGTCGTCTTGTCACCTCGCGAGGGAGACACCGCCGCAGTAGTAGCAAGCAGTAATAGCAGTAGTGCAGTGCGTAGTAGCAGTCAGCAAGGGGAGAGTATGTGAATCTTGTTCCTCAAGGCTTGCTTGGTCCTCTTGTTGCACTGTCCGTGTGCGCGCGTATATTTTGTCGTGTTCCAAAACAGCTGCTGAGCGGTATCCAGTCTTGCACATAAATGCTCCAGATTGTGGCATCTGAACAAACCGCGACCACGAGGAACCGACAGGGACTGCCTCGCCTCAAAATATGTTCCCTGCTTCCCTCCTAGCGCGGATATATGTGGTACGAGTAGTAGTGCTTCCAAGCAGAATTGACAAACAAACGCTGTGAAGTTCTTTGTTTGCATAAAGTATTTTCTTGAGGCTAGGGCTTCGAGCATGAATTTCTAGGGAAACTACTTGCTGCACGTTGGTTGCACTTCGAACGTCGTCAGTATGTTTGTGAGTTGGTATATACTTGTACTGTAGGTACAGGCATTAAACTATTTTCCCGCACGTTTTGCCTCCATGCAATTGTTTTTGGATGTTTTTGTCACACCTCGGACCGATGATCTATAGATCAGATAGACCAGATAGATCAGATAGATCAGATAGATTATCCCCACTCCATGACCTAAACATTGTATTTCAAGGCAGACATATCCCCGACCCTGTACGCATGGTTTAGCTCATGCTGTAGTGTCGAGTGGGACCCGTTCAATCCGCATGATCTACAGTAAAGTAGAAGAAGAGCATGTTTCCTGGATTGGATTTTTGCCAGCAGTACGCAGATCCTGCACAAACGACCTCTCGCAATAATAGCAGTACAGGTGAAGAACTAGATGATATGATCTAGATGATATATCTATCTGTAGAGGATCTGTCCGAGATGTAGATACTTACCTCGGGCGCGAGGCGCGGGCTCGTGATGTTATCACATCAACTCAATGTCAGAACCTAGTCCGTCCGTGGTCACGGGACAGGCTTCAACGAGTCAATTACTATTAATAAGTCACCCAGAAATGGCTTCAAGAAAAGTCTACGGTTAACCCGACACATGAGCGCCAGCCCGTGGCCTGCGAGGTATACTTCGGAGTATATCGAAACATCTACTGTAGTTGTAAAACAAAACATACCTGGTATTGGCTAGCTCCTCCAGTTGAGAAGCGCCACCGCTCAGGAATAGTTTGACCAAAAACGTGCTACTGGCACCCTTAGCATAGTCCGCGTCGGCGATTTGGGGCTACTCGACCAAATGGCCACGAACCCTATTTATATGCTTCTTATTGTTCACCAGGTAGGTTTTTGCCGTTTCGGTTCGCGATATGCACCGCCACGCAATAGGCCATTGATTGCGCTGCGCCAATAACCTGTTACCAAGGTTCAGCTTTTAGTGAGGATCAGGGCCATTCGCGTGCGTGGCCCAATGCGAGTTGGCCCAATCTCGGCATTGATGTCATGGGCATCACCCCCTACCACTGCACGGCTTAAGCACCTTTCCCTATCCTTTCATTTCCTTACCATTGCCTTTCCTTGCCATTGCCTTTCCTTACGATTGCACATCATCACCCACATAGCCGCGGACAGCACACGCACTCCATTATTTCGGGCACTGAAAGAGGGGCAGAGGCCGCTGACCTCCAGAATACTTCCGTTACTTCGAGCACACCGGGCCCCAGCAGCCTCCTGATCACACAGCGCACGCCGAAGGCGGCTGACCCCCCGAGATCATTTCGTCGCCTCGAGTACACCGGGCCGGCGGCCTCCGTCGACGAGGGAAGAAAGTGCTGACACCTTCTCGCGATAAAAATGCAAGGCAAGAACCGTAGTGGGGGAGGAGGGAGAAGAGCCTACTTTGTGACCCCGGATCTGAGTTACGACCAGGACGCGTGCTACGATAGAGAAGGTATACCTTATTTTGGCTGAAATGATTTCTGAATGGTCGAGCTCCTTAACCCAAATTCGGCGGACTGCTGCCATTATTGTCATTATTGTCATTATTTTGTTGCAGTATTTTTCCTTGTTTGCTTCGGCCATGGGATTTTCAATCGGATATTATAGCACTTTTCCTTTCCTCCCTTAATGCCCTTAATGCCCTTAATGACCAGTTTGGGGTGAGGTGTAGAGCTCTTCAAGTAGCCACCCTTCCAAGGCAAAAACATGGTGCACCTTTATCGTAACCTGCGTCCAGGAAGGAGAGAGAAAGGAAGGGCGAAGATAATAAATGGGATGGACAAAAACAAAAAAAAAAAAAAAAACGTTCGGACGCGACCTGCTGATTACTGGCGGTCTCCTCCGCGCCTCTCCACCGCACACCCGTTGTATTCGCGTTGGTCATCTGGGCGCGTGCTACCGTACGATAAGGCATGTGGCTTATAGCACTGTTTTGCCTCCTTCTTTTTTCACTGACTAACAGTGTGCTCGTTAAACCAAAGTTGTTGGACTCTACTGTAGTGATTACGGTAGCGGGGGGTACCTCAAAATCCCACTGCCAAATTAAGGTCACTCGCAGGCGAGTGCCTCCGAACCTCACTCGAAATTGGACTCGAAAATATTGTTACGGCGCAGCGAAACAAACCCTATATCATGTCGGTTATGGAATAAGATAATGTTGTGGATATCTCGCGGAGAAACACGCAGGTAGGTGGCTGATGGCACCTAGTGACCTTGAGGTTCACTTGTTTTTGTTGTTCAATAGAACCGAAGAGAAAGAGATGGTTCGAAAGGTGGCGCTTATGTGGCCGTGCTCTAGAGAGCGGTGGTGTGCTGGTGAGCTCCGTTGGGAGAGTTAGGACGGTGAGCTCCGGTGGAGGAGCACACCTCTCTGGTGCGATCGCTTAGTGCGATCACCCTGATAAGTCGGGCATGACCTATGCTACATGACCCACATGATAAGATCATGTGTCAGTATCCGCAGTACCCCATACTCCAACATCCTACCCATAGTCCAATACCCTATGATACGATATACTATGAGTACTCTTATTGTTTCTCCTACTGATGATATTACCGCATATCCTCGTAGATCTGTCTAGATCAGAATAGTACGCAGTTCGTCTATCGTACTTTCTAACAGGTTCATTTCGCCAAAAGGCATACATACGTAACAAACGTAGTCACTCGCCCGACGAGTGCCTCTGACCGGCTGAAAATACGCCATACAGACGTGACTATCCCACCGTAACGCAACACAGGGTTTGACAGTAGTACTTGTTTTCCTAACAGGCAATCTGTTGGGCGACTATCTACAGTAGTTCCTAGAGTGTGGAGCGTCATGGCAATTACCAGGTAGGTTGCTACCCTCTATAAGGCAAAGCACGCGCCCCCCGGTAGCTTACCGCGCTTTTTTCTCGCTGAGGCGCCCCGGCGGCCTATTTCAGGCCCCGAAACCCCAAAGCATACGCCCATCCTTTAGACAGGCTACCCTCTACAAGGCAAAGCACGCGCCCCCTGGTAGCTTATCGCGCTTTTTTCTCGCCAAGGCGACCCGGCAGCTTATTCCAAGCCCTGACACCCCAAACCATACGCCCATCATTTAGACAGGCTACCCCCTACAAGGCAGAGCACGCGCCCCCTGGTAGCTTATCGCGCTTTTTTCTCGCCAAGGCGCCCCGGTGGCTTATTCCAAGCCCTGACACCCCAAACCATACGCCCATCCTTTAGACAGGCTAAGCGGAACAGGAACTTTTCCGTCGGTCACAATAGGTTATTCTAGGCCTGAACGCACGCACTCCCCTCCCTGAACCCTTTCAATACTGTACTTGGTACGTAATCATATGTCTCACGAAAACTTCCAAGAACGTTGTCCCAAAATAATTCGGCAGTAGAGCCCTATATACAGGGGTTGCATGGGATGCTAATACTGCTTAACGGGACATGCCAAACATCGCCGCGCTTAACACGAAATTCGACTGGGCATCGCAAGATGATCAGACGGCTAACTACCCCCCCCCCCGTCCGAATACTTCGTCACCGCGAGTACACCGAACCCGCGGCCTCCAACACCGTCCGCACCCGGCGAGCCCACTGGCAGTCTCCCCCACACCCCTCCACACCCCGGCTAGGGCCAACAGCTTCGCGTTGTTTCGCTGGTGTTGACGTACCATTATTCTTCTCGTCACAACGCCCCACTTTTTCCCACCCCCTGGCAACCTTGCACCCTCCATGCAGCCGTCCCTCAGGCTGCTGTTTCTCGTCGTCCTCTCCGAGGTGTTCCCGCCCTCTGTCGGCACCTCCCCCACGCCTTCGTCTGTTGGCCATCTGCAAGGCGCTCTCTGCTGCTGCTGTTGCTGTTGATGTTGCTGCTGCTTGCGAGCCCCCTCGCGGGGCCGTCCCATGAGTTTGGCTTTTAGCCATCTTGACGGTGCTCTCTGCTGCTGCTGCTGCTGCTGCTGCTGCTTTCGAGCCCCCTTGCTGCGGTATGTTCACTCCTTTCCACACAGTGGGTGATGCGGCCTGCTGTTGGCCTACTACCCCGCCCGCTTCGTTGATATCAACAGGGTGCCGACTGCTTCCTACCAGGCGAGGTATACTCCCCTTGAAAATCTCGAGCGCAAGGCCGGGATGCAGTCGCATAGAGTCTAGGGCGACACCGCAACCGCCGCCGCCGCCGCCACCAGCAACACTACCCCGGCTACGCTCTTCCGCCAGCCCGAGCACACCGAGGCAGGCGTTGACATGCCACACCGCACACTGCACCTCGCTCCAAAGGTTAACGAAGCAACGACTTACCGTATTCCCTTGCCCCTCTGTGACACCCACCTCTCCTCCTGCTGCTACTGCTGCTGCTGCGCACCGCTCGCATGATGGGTCGTCTCTCACCCCTCCTACGCTGTAGCTTCCCCCCTCGGAAACGCCTATCTCTGGTGATGCAACACCTCCTGGTGGAGAAGCGCCCCCTTCGCGAAGATAAGAGAGGTCACTTTCACAGTAGTCTTGAACAGGAACGGCACTCGAGCCGGACCTGGGACCCTGACCCTTTCCTGCTTTGTTTTTCTTTCTTAGGCCCGGCGAGGGAGAACAGGCTGCTTCCTTCTGCCGCCGGCGCCCGTACATGTCCGTTTCACCACCAGTGTCCAGGCCACCTCTGTGTTGAACAGTCTCACCTGTGTCCAGGCCACCGGCGGGCTGAAGGGTACAGGTGCACCCACAAGCAGCGTGGGGACAGGTAGCTTTCAGTCGAAAGTCGCTAGCGCTACCCACACACCCCCTGACATAATCGACGCGATCCTGCCCGCTGTTTAGACCCGCCAAATCCGACGAGTTTCCCGTGGACAATGGATCTTCCCTCCCCCCCCCCCTCGCGCTCAGGGTGGGTCGAATCGCGCACGGGTTTCCAGGGCATGGATCGCCCCATCTCCTCCCCCCTTCTCTGTCCTGGTGCTTCGAAACGCGAGGGTTTCCAGGGGATGAATTGCAACATCCCCCCCCCCCGTCCCGTCCTAGGTGGGTCACAACCCACGGATTTCCCCGGGATGACGACGGGTCACCCCTCCCCCCCCCCCCGTTTCGCTCTTTGTGCGCTGTCGCCTGGTTCCTTAAGGGATCGTCTCGAGCGCAACACGGGCTACCGTGAGGAGAGAGAAGGCAAGAAGGGTGGGCGCACCGAGTGGCGGCTGCCACAAACGCGAACGCTATTCTCTCGAGGCAACACCGCCTCTGCTGCCCACGGGGAATAGGGTGGGTGCTGGTGGCGAAGGTGCCACCGCCGCCGCCGCCGCCGCGTGTTGGAGTTGACGAAGTTGATGGCGTGTTTGCAGATGCGCCGTTGAGTAGCACCGCGACAACTAAAGCGACGCTAGCTAGGTCGTTTGTTGCACCGCCGCAACACGCGATCGCGGCTTGGTTTGTCGCCGCTTGTGGTTGCTCTATCCCGCCATCGCACCGGTCTGCCCCCCGCGTAGCCGTCGTTGCTGATACCTAAAATAGAGACCGGAAAACAAAAAAGGGGATCGGGGAGAGGTTAGAAGGGCGACGACGGAGCGGACAAGAAACAAAAACAAACGCGAAAAGCGCTGAGTCAGTGCAAGACTTAAGCATTCACGCCGGGTTGGCATACTCACGCGCGCGAGGTGTGATAGCAGCAGCCTGGTTCTGCTGTTGCAACGGAAGCCACGGGGAAAGTTGACACGCGATACCTGTATGTATAGCGTGGTGAGCTTAAGCTTTAGTTTTAACATTCTGCCGGAAATAATTTTTTTAAAAAAACAAATATCAGACAACTGCTAGGAACCCATCTGATGGAAGGGTGTCACGTTTTGAGCAAACCATGGCTGTGACTGACTATTACTGAATATTACTGAATGTTACTGACGATTACTGACTATCACTGACTATTACTGATTACTACTGACTATTATTAGCTATTACTGACTACTACTGATAAATACCAGGGGTAGTTTACTCCTCGACTGGAGAATTACCCGGTAATTACCCAATATTGTAGGAATCCCATATGTATCCATTGTACACCTATAGGCCATGGGGTTGCTCATCGGGTTCTCGAGGACATTTTGCGGGTAAGGTATACTAATAGTAGCATAAAAATCCTCAAGCGAGGAGCCTCGTTAAAAAAAACGTATCTAGGTAATATACACCCCAATCGTGCGTGTATATCACTGCAGTAACTGCTGCAGTAACTACTGCAGTAACTATTCTAATAGCATAGTAATACGTCATCCGGATATAAGCCTATATGGTAGGGATTCCCCAGTACGCCGGTAGTGCCTGAGAGCAATATGACCGCCTTATAGAGGGAAGCCGCCTTATTCATTCCAGGTTATGAGTGCGATTCCCCGAGTCGCGCCAAGCGATTTTGACCGCCTTATATCGGGAGACCGCCTTATCATACTCAGACCGCATTATATCGGGACACCGCCTTATATAGGGACACCGCCTTGTATCGGGACACCGCCTTATATAGGGATACCGCCTTATATAGGGACACCGCCTTATGTAGGGATACCGCCTTATGTAGGGATACCGCCTTATATAGGGATGCCGTCTTATATAGGGATACCGCCTTATATAGGGATACCGCATTATATAGGGATACCGTCTTACATAGGGATACCGCCTTAAGGGGGGACTTCTACTGTAAAGTAAAAAAAATACACACACAATGAGCAACGTCCCTCTGACTGGCTCTTGCCCTCCCCACACCTCAGAGAGCACCAGGTCAACAAGGAGCCTGTTGTGTCGCTCGCCAAGTAGTCCTAGCACGGACAGGCACGTCTTCCATCTCAGCCCATCGACACCACCAAAACCTGCAAGGCTATCGTCCGTTCCAAGCGGGCTCAGCCGCAGTGGGGGCGGTACCTGGCGACGGGGGCGGAGGGGGGGGGCGAGGCGAGTGACAAGTGTGTGGGGGGGGGCGACATGGGAACAAGACCAGATATGGTACAGTGAAACGCGTGGGGGACACGCCGTCAATCTAGGGTAGGTAAGGGTGGGGGGGGGGGGGGGAGAGCGGGGGGGGGGGGGGGGGGGGGGGGGACGTACTGCGTGTAAATCCGTCCCAAAAAAATGACGCTTGCTATGACAGAGGTAGGACGTTTTGACTGGAAATGTTTCTAAATGGAGGGGCTCTTCACCCCAAAATCGTCCGATTTCCGTGATTTCCGTGTTTGTGTTGCCCTATTTTTCGTTTTATACTTAGGCCATGGGATTGTTCATCGGGTATGATAATACTGAAGTAGCACTTTTGGTTTCCTCCAAAATCAGTGTGCAGGCTACTGCAGGTATAGACCTCCTCAAGTGACCAGCCCCCAGAAAACAACATGGTGCGACACCTCTATCGCAGCATGCGTCTAATATCTAGCTGCACACGGCGGGTGCGGGGCTAGCAGGGTGTGTAAAATACTTAGCGATAGATGCGGGCGGGGGGGGGGGCATCGCTGTTAAATTAGTTCTACAATTAATTTCGTTCTACGGGTGCGAGTCCGAAGGGGTGTGGAATACCTTACCTAGCGAGAGCTGCGACGCGAATGTACGCAGAACTCACGGCAACGATTTCAAAGAAGAAGAAGAAGGGTTGCCAAGCCAAGAGGGCGTACGGTATGATACTTGCAGAAACCAGAGCAACCACTTCAAAGGAGATCAAAGGAGATCAAAGGAGATCAAAGGAGATCGAAGGAGAAGGGCCGTCTACTACCCGGCCCAGGTTAGGCACAATGGTTGACAGATGCCACAGGTGTTTGACTTGGGGCTCCCAAACTAAAACCTCTACCACGCGATATATTGGTTTCTTGGAGTGTGGAGATCATCCAAACCAAGGCCACAAGAAAAAAAACTATATCGGTTGACGCCGAAACATTACATAAGTATTTCGTACCGGAACTAGATTGTAATACAAGGAGTTAATTATAATATTTAGCAAAAGAGGGGTACGGTAATGTCACCAGAAATACAGGATCTCACAAGATATCGAAAAAGTATGGCTGACGAAGAAATTTCATCAGAAATTAATTTAATTTCGCAAAAGAGGGACATATATATATAATGACGTGATCAACGAGAGGGCAATTTGATTTCTGACTGATGAGCATTCTCAGTCGTCGTGCGGAACGTTCCAGTAATTTTCCAGTACAGGTTAAGTGGGATGGATTGCTCAAAACGGGTTAAAGTGTGGCATTTTTTTCATAAAAGCCGGATCTAAGGTGCACATCTACCGAGTTAGTGTGGATTACCAACCACTACAAACTACTTTATCTATCTATCATTATACTCTACCGTACTGAAAAAAGATATCATAAAAACAAAAAGGTTTTTCCCCTTTAGGCAGAAGGCCTGCATAAGATGTTTACCGCCGATATAAGAGTTGCCGGGAAAACAATAATAACGTTTTCCCGCCGAAAAGTGAACCGCCAGTTTGTTTTTTACCCGTAACCATGCCGTCAAAAATACAGCGTATCGTTTACTGTCGAAAGCCTACCCCCTAATTTTTTGTTTGCCGTTTACCGCGCCAAAACGATTATCGTCCAAACCTTTACAAATTATACCATTTTCTTGTTTGATATTACAGACTTACGGCATTACCTTACCATACCGTTACCATCCAAAAGAACGTTACCGAGACCGTTACCGAGACCGTTGCCGAGAGCGTTACCGAGAACGTTACCGAGACCGGCACCTAGAACGTTACCAAGACAAGTACCGAGACCGCTACCGAACATTTTATCTAGACCGTCACAGAGACCTTACCGTTACCGTGACCGTTACCGAGATCGTTACCGAGAACGTTATCAAGACCGTTACCGAGACTGTTACCGAGACCGTTAGCAAGGACCACCCTGGAAAACAAAAACAAAAAGCAATGTGGTACGCACCTGGCAGAAGACCTGGACGGGCTTGACACTCTCTCCCACCCGGCGGAACTCCTTCACCACCCACCCATGGCCTTCCCGCAAAGACCTTGCTTTTTCTCTTGCCGCGACCCCGTCAGCACCAGAGCCAGGAATAAAAACGTCCCCATAAACTTGATCAGGGACTGCGGTGGTGGTGGTTCCACCTCCGAGTCCCCCCTCGTGCAAGGCTTTGATGTTGAGAGCCGTCTCCGATCCCGCCTCAGTACTGCCGTGGCCGCCTAGAAGAATCGCCAGGCACAGCTCGTACAGGTTCGTCCGTAAGGACGAGAGTCTCCCGAATGCGGACGAGCAATCCATTGGTGGCTGCGCCGCCACCGCCGCTGCCGTCGGCGAGGAGTTGCTGGTAGTATTGCCACCCGAAGATTGGGGTAGTGGGGGAGGCGTAGGCGGTCTGGCGGCTCGCGTAGGGGGGGGGGCTCGTGTGTCATCCCCGTCTTCCAGCATGACCCTGTCAAATATTATGCAAAAGGCGCACAGACAAGGAAGGGAGGGGGGGGGGGAGGAGGGGGGGAGGGCGGGGGGGGGAGATCAGGGGGAAGGGAGGGAGAGGGAGGGGGAGGGAGGAAGAGGAGAAAGAGGGGAGGGAGGAAGAGGAGAAAGAGGGGAGGGAAGAGGGAGGAAGAGGAGAAAGAGGGGAGGGAAGAGGGAGGACGCGGCAAAAGGGAGTGACGGAGAGGAAGGAAAAGAAGGAGGGAGGAGGAAGGAGAGAGGGGGTAAGGGGAGGGAGGGAGAGAGGAAGGGAGAGAGGGAGAGAGATACACACAGAAAAGAGAGACAGGCAGAGGAGTATAGCGGGAGCATGGTTGAGGAGGGGGGGAGAGACGGATTCGCTGAAGGGAGGATGGGTGCCATAGGGTACGGAAAGCATAATCTTTGTAGGCAACAAAACACCGCAAAGGCCGAAACTGCAGCACAGCTTGGTGGGCCTTGTCTGTGGCGTGCTCGGGAGCTCGCAGTGGTGCATTGGCGGCGCACCCTCCTGGCACCTACCTGCTATAACGGGGGGCCATAGTAAATACTAGTAAATAGGATCTGCGGTACCAACAAAAACCTATACATTTCCATATTTTTGCGAACAACATTTGGTCCTATTTACGAACAAAATTTGGTCCACAGCAATAGGCGCCTTTTCGATGCGATAAAACCAGTAAAACAATATCATGTGTGTCACCTCTCCCATCTAATACTCAACCGACATCGCGTGCTCGCCGTGTCATGGTTACGAAAATACCGGCTAAGATTATCACGTAAGTGTGATACCGGCAAGTCCATCACGTACGACCGGGTATGCGGACTACATTATCAACAACAAGAAAGATGCTTGCAGGAAGGCACAGTAATAATTTACAGCAACGCCGGCAGACATAATAAGGTGACTGGTGGTTCCTGATGCTTTAATCTCTACACCCGGGAAACAAAAACAAAAAAAAATGCAAAAACGCGCGGATAGGGTGGGTGGGGGAGAGACAAGGCCACCAAACCGCATAAGGCAAACATTGAAAAGGGAAATATGTTATTAGGGATCGGGAACCGATATTAGAATAATCTGCAGTTTGTTGTTATAGAGAGAATTCGGCGTCGTGGTTCATATTATTTTGGCTGAGTACGTAAGTAGCTCACTTTGACAGGGGCAACTGGCATTGTTTGGTCGATCGCGCTTGTGGGAATACCAAGCGGGGATACCGCACGGAACGGTACTGGTGGAGACTGGTAGAACATGCGAACGGACAGGGCTGTTGCTAGCAGCTAGACAGCGGTCGCACACCGGGCCAGGTATTTCGTGGTCTCAACAAAATGGGCGTTGGCACTCCTATCTACGTTGATGTGCAGTGTGCAGTGACTTCGCTTCCCCCCATAGCCTACTAGCAAACGTCCTGTCAAGCACGAAGATGTCGGGAGACAGGACTTTCAACCCATTGACAGACAGCAGCTTTTCCTCGACATGCCGTGACTGGACGCCAAACTACTACCAGGAAGGTTTTAGTGTGGAACACTTCGGCCCTACTGGTACACCCTTGACAGGGCATGTTTTGCCTTGCTTGGCATGTCTCTTATTAATGACATCTTTGCTCAAACAACAACCTTCCGAGGCCTTTCGCAAATAGGGNCGGAAGGCGGGAGAGGGAGAGGGCGAGCGAGGGAGGGAAGGAAGGAGGGAGGGAAGGAGGGAGGGAGGGAGGGAGAGAGGAAGGGAGAGAGGGAGAGAGATACACACAGAAAAGAGAGACAGGCAGAGGAGTATAGCGGGAGCATGGTTGAGGAGGGGGGGAGAGACGGATTCGCTGAAGGGAGGATGGGTGCCATAGGGTACGGAAAGCATAATCTTTGTAGGCAACAAAACACCGCAAAGGCCGAAACTGCAGCACAGCTTGGTGGGCCTTGTCTGTGGCGTGCTCGGGAGCTCGCAGTGGTGCATTGGCGGCGCACCCTCCTGGCACCTACCTGCTATAACGGGGGGCCATAGTAAATACTAGTAAATAGGATCTGCGGTACCAACAAAAACCTATACATTTCCATATTTTTGCGAACAACATTTGGTCCTATTTACGAACAAAATTTGGTCCACAGCAATAGGCGCCTTTTCGATGCGATAAAACCAGTAAAACAATATCATGTGTGTCACCTCTCCCATCTAATACTCAACCGACATCGCGTGCTCGCCGTGTCATGGTTACGAAAATACCGGCTAAGATTATCACGTAAGTGTGATACCGGCAAGTCCATCACGTACGACCGGGTATGCGGACTACATTATCAACAACAAGAAAGATGCTTGCAGGAAGGCACAGTAATAATTTACAGCAACGCCGGCAGACATAATAAGGTGACTGGTGGTTCCTGATGCTTTAATCTCTACACCCGGGAAACAAAAACAAAAAAAAATGCAAAAACGCGCGGATAGGGTGGGTGGGGGAGAGACAAGGCCACCAAACCGCATAAGGCAAACATTGAAAAGGGAAATATGTTATTAGGGATCGGGAACCGATATTAGAATAATCTGCAGTTTGTTGTTATAGAGAGAATTCGGCGTCGTGGTTCATATTATTTTGGCTGAGTACGTAAGTAGCTCACTTTGACAGGGGCAACTGGCATTGTTTGGTCGATCGCGCTTGTGGGAATACCAAGCGGGGATACCGCACGGAACGGTACTGGTGGAGACTGGTAGAACATGCGAACGGACAGGGCTGTTGCTAGCAGCTAGACAGCGGTCGCACACCGGGCCAGGTATTTCGTGGTCTCAACAAAATGGGCGTTGGCACTCCTATCTACGTTGATGTGCAGTGTGCAGTGACTTCGCTTCCCCCCATAGCCTACTAGCAAACGTCCTGTCAAGCACGAAGATGTCGGGAGACAGGACTTTCAACCCATTGACAGACAGCAGCTTTTCCTCGACATGCCGTGACTGGACGCCAAACTACTACCAGGAAGGTTTTAGTGTGGAACACTTCGGCCCTACTGGTACACCCTTGACAGGGCATGTTTTGCCTTGCTTGGCATGTCTCTTATTAATGACATCTTTGCTCAAACAACAACCTTCCGAGGCCTTTCGCAAATAGGGTATATGGGAGCCAGCGAAAGCCACTGCACATCAACGTATTTATACGGGATCTCAACGTCCATATTTCAACATTTTCCTTCCAAGACGACCTGCGCAGTCACTTCGCTCCCTGCCATATAGCCTAGTAGCAAAACGTCCTACCAAAAGCCAAGACGCCTACTACGATAGAGGTATACCTTTTTTTGGCTAAAATAGCTTCTGAATGACGGGGCCCCTTAAACCAAAACCGTCGGAACGTTTTTTTTTAATTATTTTTTTGTTTGATTTTTTTTTGGTGTTTTCATCCGGTTGCCATCAGATTTTTTTCATCGGGTCGCGCTTTCATTTTTCTCAAAAACAGTTTTGAGGTGACTTGCTATCAGTAAAGAGCTACTCAAGTGACCACCCCCAGAAACTAATAAGTGCACCTATATCATACCGTAGCATGTGTCCCAAGACCCACCTGCACCAAAAAACGCCTTCCAGCACCGCCTGAGCTAGCTCCGGGGGCGCAGAGATCCCGGCGCGCAAGCCAACGCGTGACAGCAACAGTCCCCGTTGCTCGTGAAAACTTTCGATAGCGTCTTCCACAGGCGGGTCACTTCGGCGGACGCTCGGCTCGACGACGTTTCCGGAGATCTCGTTCGGCGTCTGCAGCAAGTGGGGGGGGGGGGAGGGGGCGAAAAAGGCCCGTGTCTTAACCCTTACACCAGTGAAAAAAAATGACTTTAGACAAAATAGCATTCGCGCATCCCCACCAATGTGTGTATGCGCTGTATGCGCTAGTCCTGAAACAAATGTACTTACAAGTAGAAAACAATATACCAGGTATATCCTGCTATATAGTATATATGACCGTTGGTTTGCTCACTTGAGGCGCTCAACGGGTCAGAAAAAAACGCCTCCGAAGGACGCGTGCTACGATAGACTCGGGTCAAACGTTTTCTGAAATGACGGGGCTCCTTAACCCATTCAGAACTGGAAAAAAAATGTCCCACACTAATTCCAAGTAGTTTGTCCCAAATTTCGTAGGACCAGTTCTCAAGGGGTTAACCCAAAATCGTCGAAATTTCATTTTAGTGCATGCAGAAATTTTCATTTTTATGCTTGGGCCATGGGATTGATTGTGCATCGGGTATACAACACCTATATTTCCCTCCTGAATTATTTTTTTTACTTACTATTAGTGTAGAGCTCCTCAAGTAACCACCCTAAGAAAAATTATGGTGCACCTCTAGACTACCGTACCACGCGTCGAAGGCGAAACCTAACTGAAACCCCTATATGCTAGGGCTGGGCACTGGCACGGTATGTACTGGCAGTAGTAATCTACTGGCAGTAGTAATCTACTGATTGACCCGGCCAGTATATTCGCCAGTAGTTTTTTCTCATGTACGTCCAAGAAACACGCCATAGTATAGTACGGAAACCCACCAAATGCGCTTCAGATGGAGAAAGGAGAAAGAAGAGACAATACACTGCTGCAATCCAGTATACTGATTAATTTTGACGACAGTATACATCGCTACTGACTGAGTCAGCCAGTGCCCAGCCCTACTATATGGTATACCGTAGGGTGAGTCCAACTGAATCGGCCCGAGGGGCCACTCTGAGCCCAAAAAATATTAACCGTGAAAATACAGACCTCGTTTTGGAAATGAAAAAGATGCACACCTTCAATATGCCCAAACACACACTCCACATACATATTCAGGGAGTCCACCGTATACATGTGACCTCCCTTGAGTTCCACAGCTGTCAGATTGTGATCCTCTCAAACCTCGTAGTTCGCGCGATCGAAGTATCCCACGCAGCTTGCAAAGATCTCACAGCTGTCGTTTTTTTTTTTTTTTTAATTTTCGATTTTGTTAAATGTTCTCTATACGTAGAGTATATGTCTCTGGACAGAAACATAGACTGCGTTTGAATATTTAGTCTAGCGTTTACTACATTTCCGAACCTAAAGTGCGTATACATACCATGCGTATGCATGTATGCACCCCAACGCCCCCAGATGAACTCTTCTGTTTTCAAACACTGCAGTGGTACCGTACGTACCTGGTAGTGGAGCTTGGCAGCACGAAAATCCTTCAAAAAGGCTTCCCCAGCCCCCACCCCCCTCCCCGTGGACGCCTCCGACGTATACGACCGATACTCTTCCTCCACCCCCACGGGGTCACCACCATCTCGATGCCCGCCATTCTCCCCCCCAGGTATCTCTCCGCCCCCCAGCCCCTTTCTGCTTGAGGAGGACCCCTTCCCGCGCTGAGACCGGCCCTTGCTCTTCTTGCCCTTCGTCCCGCGGCCGGTCGGTTTCGAAAGAGGTGTTGTTGATGCGGCGTGACTTCGAGATTTGTCGACAGGGTTTGCGGCGGTTTCGCCGGCGGTGCAGCACGCTTCCACGAAACCCTCGGGGACGATAATATCGGCGTCAGCGTAAGCATCAGCAACAGCAGAAGCACCATGAGCATCAGCATCACCGACAGCAACAGCAACACTGTCCTCGCCACTACCACCACCACCGACGCAACCGCCGCTGCCGCCGCCATCAGCAGGGCTAGCGGCCGAAGAAGCACTCGCCGCTGCTTGCTTCCCGACCGCCGCACAGCGCGACGTCCCCTCCCTTGTAACGCCTCCCCGCTCATCTCCACACGCCGCAGCAGCAGCAGCAGCAGCAGCAGCGCCACCACCACCACCACCATCACCACCACCACCACCACCATCCGCGACGAAACGAGACGCTGTACTAACGGCCGGAAAAGCACTGCTAGCGGCTGCTTGCTTCCCAGCAACCGCGCACCGCGACATTACCCCGCTCCTAACGCTTCTCCCCGCATCTCCTAGAGAGGGGAAAAAGCGAGCGCACAGAAGACGTGAAGTATCATCCTCATCCTGATCGTCATCATCATCACCACCGCCATCGTGATCGTCCTCCTTTCTATTAATAGTACCGGTGGGACGGTTGTCCCCGTAAAAGCGAGAGAGGTAACGACCGGTAGCTTCGACCAGGTGTCTGGCGCGGGGCGGAGCGGCGGAACGAGTGCCGTTTCGGCTGGCTGTGGTCGCCCCCTTGCGCTTCTTCTTGGTGTTGCTGTTGGTGTTGCTGTTGCTGTTGCTGTTAGTTTTTCCGTTTGCCTCGTCCACAATGATCCTGAAATTGCACCGCATAAATTGAAAAATAGGTCCATTATGATATCGCTGACATTGTGATTGATATCGGATATCGGATGTGAAGTACCGGATATCGGACCTCAGATAAATAGGATATAAAACAAGAACTGATTTTGGTACAATGTCGATATTAACGAAAATTCACGCGTATACGATTCCAAAATTCGGTCAAAACGAAAATACAGATACAGATACACGAATAAGAATACGATTTTCATTTCCGATACCTGGTACGTTGAAAATGATCGGTCCTTACTTAGGTCGGCACGATGTCGTTACTCGGTACATTGAACCATTTCGTTCATAAAAATATCCGTCCAATACGATTCTGATATTCGATACGTTCAAGCATTCCGTTCGGTACAAACCAGACCGATACAATTACGATATTTCTCCTATGTACCTTGAAAAGTATCGTTCAGTATCATATACCAGGTATACGCGATTACGAGTCCGATGTTAATTTGTACAAAACCAAAGTCTAACCCTAGGCTCTAAGTCCAGACGGGGGTCTGATTCAATTTATCTCGCGTAGATTCGTCCGCGCAGGCAAACTTTCTTATTAGTTGTGCCCGTTCACAGCATCATCTAGAGCCTCATCCATGGCTCAACGATCCCATGGCACAGGTCCAGGTCGGGGTGGTGGCCACCGTTAGCCGAGCCGAACACGCACGCCTCGGTGGGGGGGAAACGAAATCCTACGTAGCTCGTTGAAGCAGCATAATTTTGTGCAGGGACATCTGAGGAAGTTGTGCGACAGATCTACGACGCCGGCTGGGTTAATCGTGAAGGGTGCTAGTCTAAGCATCCAAAATATCAGTGTAACGGTACCTGTGCACCCGGCCGTCGGGCTCGATCCAATCGTTTCCAACCAGGCAGGCCAGGTCCGGCATACGATCAGGCGGTATCCCGAGCCTCGCTGTTGGGTGTCGCCGTGCAAAGTAGGGCAACAAGTTAGGCGCGATGGCTTTTGGGTATCGTAAGAGGGAGAACTCAGGCGGGACGGAACGTCGAACGGACGGACGGCCGAACAAAATACTCGCACTGATTGGTTTTCCATTCTGACCATTTTAGATAGTTAGGCGTCGACAAAATACTTCTCGGATGCCCTTGTATCTCCCATGGTTTTTTTTTTAGGTATTGCTCATCTGGTTGTACTTTTAGCATTTCCTAAAAAAAACAGCTGTTGGGTGAGGAAATAGAGCTCCTATACTATACCAGGTATATAATCAAGTGACCATCCTCAGCAAAAAAAGAGGTGCAAATACATACTTCTAGAAGGCAGATACGTAGCACGCGTCCGTTGCTTACCTGCGACCATCGATCGGCGAAAAACGAGCGCGCCCGCCGAGCCGTCCTCTCCCACCGCCAGCGACCAAAACGGAATGTAACTGCCACAAATTCACGACCGACCATAAGAAAACATCAACCAAGGGTAGGGGTTAACGTCGTGTAGTTGCACCATAAGTGGGAGCAGTGTGTCAAATGGGATCTGGTCCGGGTGGGATACCAGGGTAGAGGTGTTGACCAATTGAAATGGAGGTGTGGTCCATTTTGTTTTTTTATCCATCCCATTCATTATCTTCGCCCTTCCTTTCTCTCTCTTTTCTGGCCGTAACTCAGATCCGGGGTCACAAAGTAGGCTCTTCTCCCTCCTCCCGCACTACGGTTCTTGCCTTGCATTTTTATCGCGAGAAGGTTTCAGCACTTTCTTCCCTCGTCGACTTGCGTCGGATTCCGCCTCGGGCACCCTTATTTCACCCCTAAATACAACACTAAAACACTCGTAACAGCGCGTGGACTGCACTTTAGTGCTGCAGTTCTTAAGGCTGTAAACAGGCGCCTGTTTGCTATTGCGGGGCGCCACACTGTACATTGCAAGCGGAGCCTACAATGGACTGAAAAACCGCATATCCCCCTATGCTTATGAACCATATTTGGTCGTGATTGCTATCATGTGTCCCCTCGTAACATTAACGCCGCAAGTCAACAAAATGAAAAATGCCGCACGCTAAGCCGTCCACCCCTCGAACGGATCATATAGATCATTCCCACCTCATGACCTAGATATTTCAAGGCAGGTCTATCTATTCCCGATCTTGTATGATCTGTATTATCTGGATGATCAACTCATGTTGACGAGTGGGACCCGTACAATCTGAAAGATCTAGCACCCTGCGCAAACTCTCAGTAGATGATCTAGATCATGATCTATCTGTAGATGATCTTGATCATGATCTGTTTTTAGGTGATATACCTCATGATCTATCTGTAGATGATCTAGGTCATCAACAATCTGTAGATGACCTAGATCATGATCTATCTGTATATGGTCTATATCATTATCTATCTGTAGATGATATCGGTCATCATTTATCTGTAGATGATATACATCATGATATATCTGTAGATGCTCTATTTGATCTACATGCAGATGATCTATCTGTAGATGGTCTATCTTGATCTGTCTGATCTGTCCGAGCAATGAACCCCTCCCTCTCTCTCACCCGGGTACGTCCATCACCAAGAAATCGCTGTCGTTGGACACCACCACGTCACAGCAGCGCCCAGCTCTCCACGCCCCCTCCCCCTCGCTTCCAGGGTTCCGGAACGACTGCCCATGATGAACTCCCGCGAGGCCTACCACTCCCTGCGGTGGCCCTGCTTTTTTCGACAGGGAACCTGCTTCATCCGTACCTCTCGACTCCTTATCTCCCGATTTTTTGTCGTCTCCCGGTTCTGCTGAGTTAGGCAAATGAGGTGCATCGTCCAAACCTTCCGGCTTAGAGCGGTTTACCGGTGTAGGTCCGGGTTGGCAGGCGTTTTTTTGAAGGGGGTCGGGGTGGCACAGGGCGGCCAGCTCGGGGTCAGCTTCGCGCTCCGCTGCCCTGACCAACCCAGCACCGACGAGAGATGGAAGGGGGGCGGGTGGAGTGATCGTGAGAGGGCGGCTTCAGGCTAGGGGCAAGGCCCGTCACCGCGTAGTATTGGACGCACCCTTGAGGTAAGGGGGTAGGCGGGGTATGCACGTGAAGCAAGCCGGAAAACCGACCGTAATTGAGCGTTGCTTGATCGCCCTGCGCTGGTCCGACCAGGTGTAAGGGGGCGGCGGGTCGAGCGGCCGTGAGAGGGATGCGATAACATGCCCGACCCAATAATGCAGGCAAGCTTAAGGGTTTATGATAGGGCAAGCGAGTCGGCTGGGTAAGAACTCGCGATAAGCCATAGGTTGAGTGCCTTGAGCCAGCACAGGCGGAACGCAGCATAGGCCCACGAAATAAGAAATAACCTTCTATGCACGGGGGGGCATAATAAATAGGACCAAATAATGTTATTAATAGTAAATATAGGTACTCATAAATATCTAGTTGTTTGGGTGTACCGTAGGTCCTATTTAGTCCTATTTACTAGTATTTACTATGGTCCCCCGTAATAAGGCAAAGCCTTCTAAGGCAAATAGGAAGAAAAAGGCCAGCTTTTTGGGACGCCGTTCAGATAAAATGGAGTAAGAAACCGTGTTCAACTGCGCGCGCTACACTAAACCCCATACACTAACCCAAGTTTAAGGTTCTTCAAGGGTAGTTTCACGATAAGGTTAGGCGGCTTGCTCATACGGTAGTGCCGGTTGCCGTTATAGTGCCGGTATGCGTTAGCCAACAATAGCGGCACTATACGTAGTGGCAACCGGCACTAACTACTCCGCACACTGCTGTCACACTGGTTAATCCCATCTGTGCTCGAGCGACTTCACAGGCACACCAAAGGGCAGCCGGCACTATATATTGGGACCATGGCATTATAGAGGCCACCACTACTATATACTCTCCACATGCCCCTGGCTGGGCTATTAGACTGCAGGCAAGTATTCCAAACAAACACTCCCCCCCGAGACACGCCGCAACTCGCCTGCATGCAACTCCCGCTATCCCACAGGCAGCCGCCAAAGCTTCCGTGGCAAACAAAGGAAGCAGCGAGGCAAACTGGGACGAAGGGGGGTCTGGTGTCGAGTCCTGGCCGTTCCTGTCCGGGGAGATGTCTTCCATCAACGCCGATGCCTCCAACGCCTGGGGCATGGGTAGGATTCGAGTTAGGGCTGCAGTTAGGGCCAGACGCGTGACATCCCAGTGGTAGCACTTTCAGGCCAAAACGTCCATTGGTATGCCTCTTAACCGAGAAACCCTGCCCAATAAGGCGCACGCCTTATAAGGCAGGCCTTATCGTTGGAACATTGTTAATAGTAGTATTTTAACGTGTTATTCGTTGGACAAACTGGGCCCTCGGGGTACGCTTTCGCGGTCGTCTAAACAAACCAGTGTTTGGATGACTCCCTAATACTATGGAGGTCCTCAAGTCACGAGCCTTGGAGGGCAAAAACTAGATGCCACCTCTGCCGATATCGCTACGGTGGGGGGTAGGGATAGGAGTATAGTTAAGGTTACGGTGCCAATGGTAGGGTAGGGTCGGTGTTGGAATGCGCTATCGAGCCCTGATCAGCCACGTGCGAGGAGGTTCATTCCATCGTCGCCCCATGCTTCCAACGCCTGGAACACGGGCAGGCCAAGCGCTGTATTCGGTTGGGGGGTACAAGCTGTACAGGACACCTATATATGGAACTACTGTGACTGTAAACTGGTTTGGGTTGGTCGGTGGCTTACCCGGAGGCTATTTTTTCTATAGCTTTCAAGAGATTTTTATAGGAAATTTATTTCACGTTCTTCGTTCTTTCCCCGTGGCTGTATACGTGCGAGAATTATATAGCTGGTAGGAGGAAACACACGCTTCTACTGCTGTGTTCTCCCTTTTCATCTTGCGACACCCCCCGGGACTTCAAAGTCAACCAAAATCATGCCGAAGGGGAACCTTGTGTGTGCTAGGAAAACGCTTACCAAAGCAGAACAGGCTGAATTTTACGACATACTTTCTCGAGGAGAAGTTTTGCAGGCGAGAGGGGTTAAAGAACGCGATTCTCGCCGGGGTACGACGCCTGTCCAAGGCTGTGGCCACCTTCGTCAAAAACACGGCGTAATACATGCCTCTTCGTGAAGTAGTGAAACAGGCGATCCTCACCGGGGTGCCATACCTGTCCAGGGTTTGTGGACACCGTTGCCGAAAACGCGGCGGAATACATGCCGCCTCGGGAAGTTTTGAGGAGGGAAGATTAAACAAAAACCGTGATGCTCACCTTTGTGCGACGCCTGTTTTTACGGAGTATATCCTCTGGAATATTGGTAAAGTGTCCAAGGTTGTGGCCTACTTTGCCGAAAACGCGGCGCAATACATGCCTTCTCGGGGAAGTTTAGATATAGGCGGAAGGATAAAAAAACGCGATTCTCTCACTTGGGTGCGACGCCTTTCCAGCGTTGTGGGCTCCTTCGTTGAAAATGCGGCGCAATACATGCCTTCTCGTGAAGTAGTAACACACGCGATCCTCACCTGGGTGCGATACCTGTTTAAGGGTGTGGCCACCGTCGTCGAAAACGCGGCGCAATGCATGCCGTCTCGGGGGGTTGAGATAAAGGCGGGAGGATTACATAACGCGATTCTCACTTGGGTGCGACGCCTTTCTAGGGTTGTGGCCTCCTTCTGGCAGTCCTGCATGCCGTCCACGACTACCATGGGAGTGATCCCAGCTCTCGTCAAGTCCGAGAGGTAGTCCAGCAGAGCGTCGCGGAGGGCCAGGTAGTCACACCTGTTGAGGGATATCGAACGATAGTCGAGTTCGATACATGATATGATATCGACAAAAAAACATAAAACCGATATAGATATATATATAAGATATGTAGATACGATATCGCTAAACCTAAAAACGATACCATATGATACGACATCGATAACGGCCGAGAGATATGTATTACGATAGTCGAGTTCGATATGTGAGAAGATATCGATTAACAAACATAAAACTGATATAATGTTGTACGATGCCGATAGTCGCGTAGGTTGAGGTACGTTCAACGTGGTGATATAGATATCGAACGATAATTGAGTTTGGTGTATGATATGTACGATATCGATAAACAAAACACACAAGCGAAATAATACAATGCGATGTCGGTCACTCGCGGAGGGAGAGGTGCTTCCCACCTGGTGATAGATATCGAACGATAGTCGAGTTCAATGTGCGATATCGATTACCAGGTATGTATTTAAAAAAACGATATTACGCAATAAGATATCGATAATGGCGAAGGGCGGGGTTCGTGATGAGTATCGAACGAGAATCGACTTCGATACAAGATATCGATATCGAACGATAGTCGAGTTCAATGTGCGATATCGATTATATATTTTGAAAAAACGATACCTGGTATCACGCAATACGATATCGATAGTACCGAAGGGCGGGGTTCGTGATAGTGGAGGGCGAAGTACTCACATCTGGTGATGGATGTCGAGGGTTCAATCTATATATCAGGTACACGATATCAATAAACAAGGCAAGAAAAACGATGTCACATAACAGGATATCAACAATCGCGGAGGGCGAGGTACGTCTCACCTGGTGATCGGGATCGAACGAGCATCAAGTTCAATACATCATATCGAAAAAAAAAAAACAGTCGATACAAGGGTATGCGCGGATCTGAATCCCAGATACCCCACTACCCCCCCCCCCCTATATTGGAGGGAAGAACCGGACCGTTGTGATCCCAGAAAACAATAAGTCAATTTTTTTATTGTTACCCCCCCCCCACCAGCGAAAAAAAAATTGGGGGGGTCTCTAAAACCAAGTTAAAAAAAGGGAACAAAAAACGAAAAAAAAATGGTTCTCGCTCATTTCGTCCTGTGATCACAGCGATCCGGTTTGTTTTTAATTCTGACCTTCCTACAAGTGTGGTGTCGTTTTCTCTTTTTTTTTACACCCTTGGTCGATATCATATCGATATCATATCGATATCATATCGTGTCCTTCGAAGGTGAAAACTAGCTAATGTCTTGAATTAGTATGGATTATCAGATACTAAGTATATCGATAATCGCGGAGGGCAAAGGCACGTCCCACCTGGTGATATCCGAGTTCTATAATCGATACAAGGTTCCCCTCCGGGACGTGCCTAGGGGAGTGGCGCAAGGACAAATCGAGAATCTACTATTAATACAACATGCGATATTGTATCATACGCATGTAATATTGTATACTGGTATTACGTAAATACGATGTTATGAAATATCTGCGTATTACTGCTGTACAAATATCATTTTAAAAACTGCACCTGCATTTTTGGGGATAAAACATACTCGGAAATATGATGGAACCATTACTACTATTGACTCGATCGTTCTCAGAGATTTTTGTTAATGACCTCGCCAAACATTTTATCATATTTGCCAATAGTTTATTGTTGTGGCGCTCAAGGTATGGAAGGTCTACGACACACAGCACACACCGCACACGCACGCACACGTGACACATGGGACACAGCAGTGCTCGTACAGCAGTAGTGGTGGGATAGTATTTGCAGAAGAAGTAGAAAAGGATGCATCGAAGAAGGGGCTGAAACTCTCGACCACACCTGCCTACTACGTAAGAAATCCACTTGGTTTGTGTTTGCTGTTTGTCTTATATATGTGGGGTCTGGGTTATCGTGTGCCCGCACTCCGAAAATAATTACAGTAATTAACTCTATTTCTGGTACGAAATAATAAAATTGGAAAAGCGATCTACAGTAATTATTTTTTGTTTTGCCCAGATTGCACCCCCGCACCTGAAAATAAATAATTAAACATGAAAAAATGATTTGCCCAAATACCGGTACAGTATTATTTGTCGCGGCTTGCGCCATATGCACGACAGGCCGCACATACACCATGCAAGCACAGGCAGGCAGCAGGCAGCAGCGCAAAAGAGAGAGAGAGGTGTGGTGGCGATTGCTGATGACGGATGCAAGCCGCCGATGAAGCAACCACTAATAGCCACAGCAGTAAACGGCGGACCCGCCACAGTAATGTCTGCTGCTTGTGCTTCTAGGCGGGGCTGTGACCTCGTTTGTGTTTGCTGCATATTGTCTTATGTCTTGTAGATTTCTGAAGTGAGCTTCAGGAAAGAAACACAAAAAATACATGTACTCGTACGTATGAACAGTTGAGGTACGTACTCCTATTTGATCAAAGCGACCATTACATTTCAGGCCAAAGTGAGAGTGGGTCAGTCACATATATCAGCACAACAGAAAGGTAGATGGTGGATTACGGACCGCTTGCTCCGATAAACACAGCTAGCCACAGCAGTACAGCGCAGATGGGTGTATCACCCAGGCACGGTGTTACCTGCTGCTGGTGCTTATGCAGAGTAGTAACGTTGTGCTCTCTGCATGTTCTGTTTCTACCTGTCTGTGGTATACCGATATGTCTGCGCTCTCCTGTGTGTGCGCATGACCAGCTCGTGAAATCAGGGCAAACAACAGGACATCACGTATTATTTACTGGCACTTACGTACAAAAAAAAGCCTCACGCAGAGAAACCAGGGAAATCGGCTTATCCACTCCCGCGGGAAAAAAAAAATTCGAGCGCCCGCCACGCGAGCCACAGAGCTCGGATCGAGCCCAAACCTCGACCAATGTGTCCGGCCGGGCCTCCCGTGTCGGGGTACTTAGCGTTTTGCCGAAAAGCGCTCGCGCGGAGAGAAAAGTTGCGAAAAGTGCGAAAATTTCACAAACATAACTATACATATACTTCAACAAAAAACGACCAAGGCTATGTACGTTGCGGATGGGGGTCAGTTTTAGGCCCTGTCTGTGTCTTTCAGCCGCTCAGAGCCACTCGTCCGAGTGACTACGACCCTATTCATTTTTAGCTTGTCTCGACTATTTTTTGTTTTTGATTTCGCGATATCGTGTCCCTCTTGTGTCTTAAGGAAGGAATGGATGTCTTGAAACAGCATGAATTAATTAAAACGTGTCCCTCGAAGAATGTGAAAACTATACCAAAATATATCTGGTACGGGAATATACGATAGTATAGTATGTATTTCTTCGTAGACTGCAGGTATAAAGAATCAGCATGGAACATGGATGTGCTGCGCCACCATCGCCCCGTCAACAAAAAATGGTATAAAACCCAACTTTATCGAACCCAACTCTACGTAAGTGGAGTGCTTAAATTAGATGCACTCACTCGAGTGGGCTAAATGCGGCACGTAGTGGAAATACTGGCATCATATCCCCCCCCCCCCCCCCTCCTTTACCGCCGCACCAATCAACCAATCAACTGAATATCATATATATATATATATATATATATATTACAACTCAAAAATAAATAAAAACATCATTAATAATTAATAGCTGCGTGATATCGAGGATTTCGTCGAAACTCATACTTGCAAGCTGCGTACAGTACATATACTTCGATCGCGCGTGTCACGGGTTCCATATCATCTCATGCAGGATACATGTTACATACTTCGTATTCAAACATTGAGGGGAACAGCACGTGAAATCGATGCCATAACACATACAATTTCGATATTCGATGTGTACGTCGAAAGGTTTCGTTCAGTATCAACCACCACCACCACCACCAACAACAACAACAAAATAGGGAACCCACGTCCATACTAAAGAAGACCGAGAAGCCAGATACCGGGAAGATTAAGGGGCAGCAGCATCTTCAACCAACGGCTATAAATACTAATAGTGCTGTCCAGAAGACCGTTGAGGGAAACACATAACATAAACACCTGTACAACCTGAGCTGGAAAGTCAAACCGGTGACTAAAAACAAGAACAACGTATGTTTGGAAGGTCATGGAACAGATCGAGTAGCTCTTAACCTGCCGTTGTGATGGATTGTGTAGGATCTGCGTAGTACAGATCCAACCCAGGGAAATATGTTCTAGATCATGCCGAAATCACGGCCCCCACCCGTCAACACGAGCTAGATCATACAGATCATACAGATCACACAGATTATACAAATCATACAGATCATGAAGAATACACAGACCACACAGATCATGCAGCTCATACAGACCATACAGATCATACATATCATACAGATCACACAGATCACACAGGTTGTACAGATCATACAGATCGTGCAGAGTATACAGATCACACAGAGCATACAGATCATACATACCATACAGATCATATAGATCACACAGATCATACAGATCATCGGCCCTGAAATATCTAGATGGTCAAGTAGTGATCGATGATCTAGACAATGTAGATCCTGATCTTCCTACACGAGACGCTGTGCAGGATCTGCATACAGGATCTCTAGTACAGATTCAACGCAGGAAACATATGCTAGCACATGCAGAAATAACGGCTCTCACCCGTCATCACGAGCTAGATCACACAGATCATACAGATCATACAGATCATCTGCCCTGAAACATGGGCTAGGTCGGAAAGCTCTTGAATAGTCATACGCAGAGAGCAGGAGTATACGTATAACTTCCCTGAAATTGTTGATTGGGGCCTGTCAGTGATCTCACAGTAGTGGTCCTTCCGTGATGCGTCAGTGATCTGTAGTGATAGTTCAGTGATATGTCGGTGATCTGCAGTGATAGTTCAGTGAAATCTAGATCATGAAGTGGGGATCGGCGATCTGTCAGTGATCTGTCAGTGATCTGTCAGTGATCTGTCAGTGATCTGTCAGTGATGTGTCAGTGATCTGTCAGTGATCTGTAAGTTATCTGTCGGTGATCGTTCAGTTACCTGTCAGTGATCTGTCAGTGATCTGTTCGTGCTATCTCAGGGATCTGTCAGTGATGTCTCAGTGACCTGTCAGCTATCGGTCGGCTATCTGTCAGGGATCTGTCAGTTATCTTTCAGCTATCTGCCAGTGATCTGCCAGTGATCTGTCAGCTATCTGTCAGCTATATATCAGTGATATATTAGTGATCTGTCAGTGATCTGTCCGATATATTAAGTGCGAGGGTTAACGCCGGCGGGACTGTACGGCAAACACTCCTCACCCCAAGTCGAGGTGAAGCTCATGCTCCCCCGGGTTCTGCATGACGTGGTAGATAAGGGCCGAGCCATCTACCGCCAGCAGGACCGAGGCCTCCACCTGGCAGGACAGAAACATTTGGTAAAGAAACGAGGAGGGGTGTTGGGCGCGGGGGCGGGGCCACTGTCGGCGCGCAAAGACGATTTTCGACGAAATCCTCGATCTGACAGTTGGCTGAATTCAAGCCGGAAGTAGAAACAGAAAGGAGTAGTAGATTTTGTGCAAGAGAGCTATTTTTGTTTCTGTGGTTTTTTCTCTCAGGGGTGGAATGTTTATGAGTGATCAATGTTTGAGTCTCTCATGCTACCCACACATTGTCCGATGGCAAGGATAAAAATAAGTTGTGTTATCAATATCAGAAGCACAGTACGTGGTAGGATTAGGATTGTCAACAGCCTTTATCTACCACCGTATATACATACATTTGCGCAAAATTAATCCCATGCGAACTATGTTGCGTAACTAAACACAAACGCAGCAAAAAACAATTATCTCAGGGGTGGAATGTTTATGAGTGATCAATGTTTGAGTCTCTCTCATGCAACCCACACATTGTCCGATGGCAAGGATAATCATAATTTGTGTATCAATATCAGAAGTACAGTAGTAGTACGTGGTAGGATTAGGATTGTCAACAGCCTTTATCTACCACCGTATATACATACATTGGCGGAAAAATAGTCCCATGCGAACTATGTTACGTCACTAAAAACAAACGGAGCAAAATTCCGAGCAGCATTTTTCTTCGAACCGCAGGCGAAACATAGCACACACATGGCGCGATCGAAGTATCCCACTCAGCTTGCAAAGATGCTTGCAAATATGAGTTTCGACGAAATCCTCGATCTCACAGCTATTTTTTTTTTTTAATTTTATAAATGTCGGGGGCAAATTATCGACTCACACTTACTTCCATGATCTGCGAGGTTGACGTATGATAAGTACAGGACACCTACTAATAGTAAGAAACAGGAAATCTGGTCCACCAGGCTGGATGTTCAGTTCGAGAGAGGGCGCTTTCTACACTAATTTCAAGATAACGACTCCCGAATTTATTGTTTTCCTCGAAATCTTGGCTTGCTTTATTGGTCTGTTTCTTAATAGGTGTCCTGTACTCTGTATTACGTATTTCAGGGACGATACAATTATGAGCTGTACGAACTACAGACAGTGCTTCATGCTGGCAACGGTAGCGCCTGAGCGAAGGCTGTTGTCGCCGACAGATATTTAGTGGGTATCGATAGGTGGCACATATAGCTTGCCCAATCTATCTGTTGCGGTCGACAATGGTTATCGATAGACACGTCACACAATCTATGGTGGCCGGCAATCGCCATCGATGGTCACAACAGCGCACGGTATCTCGCGGTGGGCAATATCTATTTCATTGACGAGCAGTATCGTCAGTACATGCTATGGTGCAGTACATGACACCTACAGTAATGAGAAACAGGAAATCTGGTCAAGGATGAAAATTCTTAGTTGAGAGACGGTGTCTTCTACACTAATTTCGAGATAACGACCCCCAAATTTAATATTTTACTCCAAATCTCAGCCTGGCTTTCTTGTTAGCCTGTTTCTTATTTGGTATCCTCTACTGTAGCAGTGCACAATATTTCGTGTTGGGGAATATTTAATTGGTTGGCAAGCAGTATCGCCAGTACGTGCTATGGTGCAGTAAGGGATGTCTAATGAGAAACAGGAAAGCTGGCCCAGGATGGGTTTCTTATTTGAGGCAGGGTGCTTTTTACACTAATTCCAATATAACGACTTCCGAATTTCTTATTTTAATTTAAAACTCAGCCTGGATTTCTTACTAGCCTGTTTCTTATAATGTGTCCTGTACTTTTGTGGCATTATATCATACTATGCGTGCGTGTGTTCAACTCTGTCGACAAAAATACACCCAGCACACCTACGTACATACGTACATACGAAGTTTCCGTGCTGATTTTTCACCCTCACTACCGGCCCTCTCATAAGAAATTGCCCCACAAGAAACTCAGCCTGAACATTACGTGGAAAATAAGAAAGCCGACAGCTATTATACTGCAGTTAGGGTGGGACACACCCCTTTCTCAAATAAGAAAGTCAGCCTAAGCCCGATTTCTGGTTTCTCGTGAGCGGGCCGGTACTGGGCTGTATGTCGAGATGTACCACGTACTACTGCTGTACGTGGGGTCGCCACAAACTGCCATGCACAGCCGCATATCATACAACACCAGGTATAAGCTCTCTACACACAACAAGCAGTTAAGGTTAGCGTTACTATGTACGTACGTGTACAGCACTACTCTGTAGTACGGCTGTACGAATCATACTCGTAATCGTACTTCTGCACGAGTACGAGTTCGTACGTCGTACGTCGTGGAAGTTGCAACAAAGAAGACTGGCACGTTCTCCGTCATCCCATACTGTACCAAGGTGTGCACGACGTGGCGAACCCAGCAAACTGCCCTGTTATGCTCACAACCAGCCCTACCCCCTGCGGTGTGAGTCTCTCTGGGACATCGCCGTGAGCAAGCGAGCAATGACCGCACAAGCCGAAACTCACCAGCAGCAATGCAACAAAAGTGCGAGTTGTTTTGTTGGTTATAAATGTGACAGTCCCGTCTGTGGGCGCAGTAAAAGGTCACACCTCCGAACTGCTGTTTGCAACGCCACCGGCGCTAAGCTCCACGTGCTCAGAGCACGACCACTGGCATCCCATCACATACGAGGTGAGCCCCCGGACTCCCATGGGTTAGTCGTTCCTCAAGGACGGCAGCAGCACAGCAGTAGTCGTCCTCAAGCATGTTGCAGCACTGCAATGGCTTGCAGTCACAGCAGTCAGGAAAGCAGAACACTACACTGGATGGAAGGCGTTGATTCTTTACAGGGGACAATCGGAATCCATCCCCTCCGTTGACCTTTGGGTGGTGTTTTCACCCGGTACCCTACGCGTGCAACAGCAGTACGCGCCTGAGAGTACTCCTGGTCGTAGAGCTCGCCCGTCCTAAGGCACCGACGTTTAACTCGATCGGAAAGCGTCTGTAGGCCTCACGCAACCAAGCTCCGTTCGATTTGTCTTTTATTCTCATTCTGTCCCCCTTTGCTCCCTGCGGTTTCACAGAGAAAAAAATATATCCAAATGTTGCGAACATAGACGGCGATTGCGATTGCTATTAAATAGCTACGTCGTAGTGGGGAAGGAGGGAGAAGAGCCTACTTTGTGACCCCGGATCTGAGTGACGACTAGGAAGGAGAGAGAAAGGAAGGGCGAAGATAATAAATGGGATGGAAAAAAAAAAAAAAAAAAAAAGTCGTATGATACGAGTATACGTAGGTACAAGTGGCTCTAGTCGGGAGAAGGATGCCTGGCTGCGTAAGCAGCCAGGAACCTGGATCTAATCAGGATTTGGTAACGGCGAAGCTGCGACCATCGGTCCCCCCCGAGCTCGTGAAGGGGCCCCGCCGGAGGCGCCCTGCCGGAGGCACGCTTTCACGCGATTACACGCTTCCCTACCGCAGAGCTAAATAACTAACGTTCAGGTTCACCTGGTATCATACGTCGATTTCTGGCCGTATTTCAAAGGCAATGTTTAATGTTTTGGGTCTGGGGGTGGTAGATTGACTCAGGACAAAGCGGACAAATATATATAACGAAATGTATCGTGATACAGGCGTGTACGTTCTCTGCGGCTTTGATTGTTTGTACGTAGTACTGCTGTTGAACCACGAAAACATTTTGTCCACAACATTTATTTGACACGGAAATGTTCCACTCAAAATTGAAGTGCGTGATGCCGAATCGGCCCGAAACGCGACTTCAAGGCTACACGCACAACTTCGAACGATTAGTATTACGTATAGCTATAAACATTAACGGAGCATACAGGGGCGTCCAGAAAAAAGAGAAAACGACACACACCACACCCTCAGAGGTCGGAATAGAAAACCGTTGCAACCGTTGTGATCACATGGTGAAATAAGAAAATGGGGAAAAAAAAAAAAACTTATTTTCATTTTTTCACTTGGTTTTAATAACCCCCCCCCGCCCTTAACGAACAAAAAATTCTGTGAGATGTCGAAAAATAATTTTTCGACCACCCTCGGATCATACCGTAGTAATATTCATTTTTCATTATTTAGCAGAAAGCCCCCACTTGACAATATATTTGTCGCGTGCTGGACTCTATTGCACCCTTGGGCAAAAAAGGCACCCCCTCCCCCTATATATATATGATATGTTTATAGGTTGGGTTGGCGTCGGTTGGCAACGACGCTGTAAAACACGCCACTCGCTGCGTGAGCTAGACAACCAGGGTGCCGTTTTTTTTGTTTTTTTTTTGGCGGTCACCAAAGCTGGCGGTCGAGTAGATCATTTGTGCGGGGTGGAGAACCTTTGTTCCGCACAAGGGGAATGGTCGTATCACGCAGTGTTAATATGGTAAGGCGTCCGCGAGGCAGTTACATAGTAAAACCCATTGCTGTCTCAGGAAGTGGCCACACCAGAAATTAAATTAACTCATTGAAGCTGTCGTCCATATGCAAGTCCGCCTCAGAGGCGGTTCTTAGCAGGATGCAGCTCACCCTCCATGCGACTCGCCCAATACCTCACGGCGCTTCGCGCTTGGTGCAAGCAATGTCTGCCTGGTTGGTGAAAACCCAACGCGCTCCGTCCCGGCATTGTAGGGATGCGAGGGTCTATGGTCATATGACTACGGCCGTGCACAACATGAGTACACCCCCCCCCCCATGGACGCAATTATCAAAACACAAAATCCAAAGGGGAGGCTCCCACCGCCACACAAAGAAAAAAAACCAAAAACGAAACAAAAAACTCAACAAAACCCCAGAAATACTGGTAGCGCTGAACGTTTTATCCAAACTAGAAGCAACCAACCACACACTACTCGTATGATAAAGGGATCCTACCAGATGCAAAATCGATAAAACACAATGCATGTCACGCATAGGCACAAAGGCACGAGCAATCCCTTCATCGTGCTCGCAGTCTCCCTCCCCCCCTCTCTCTTGTCGTGCGCTCGTTCCGATGGGTTTCCGCTAGAGTTTGCCACGTTTTGGAGGGACGTACGTACATCAACAATATCCTGGAATCCTGGCACCTTCAGCCAGTCGAGATGCACTGGCAGCACCAGTGTATTGCCAGTAGATACTGACCCAGTATACCTAGCCCTACTGTATTACCGACCCCAAGCCATATGTTGTGGCGACACTTACTAAACATTTACCGATCGCAAGCCATTCGGCTGTCTGCGACACTGGTACTAAACATATTATTACCGGTCGTCAGCCATTCGGTTATCGGCGGAACTAAATTAACATTTGTTGCCGATCAATCGCAAGTCAATCGGATTTAGGCGGAACGAACTCAGCACACCGATCGATAACGAGCCATTCTGGTCTCGTAAACAATGTTACCATAACACCGGGCAAGCCGCGCCAGCGAACGATATTACCGATCCCATGCCATTCGGTTGGGGGCGAAATCGGACAACAACAGCACAGATGATGGCAGACAAGCCAATCGGTTCTCGGTGAAAACTGAACATTACCGATCTCAAGCCATTTGTTTTGGGTGAAATCTGACAGTTTCACTGACGATGGCAGGCAAGCCATTCGGTTCTCGGCGAAAACTGTACATTACCGATCGCAAGCCATTCGGTTCTGGGTGAAATCGGACAACAACATTACCGAATATGGCAGGCAAGCAAGCTCATGTAGTACGTAAAATATATCAGAACCCACAAATGGAACAAAAAAACAGGTATCCCTCTATGTTTACAAACCATATTTGGTTTTGATAACTATGAATACTACATCCCCCCCTCCCCCGTGCGCAACAAACAGCCGCTAACATAATCGAGGATGGCAGGCCAGCTAGATTCACCTTTCGGAGAACAAACGAACACAAACACCATCACCAACCACCAACGAATGCCGCAAAAAAAAAAACTGAGCCAATCAGCTTTCGGAATTCGAATAGAGACCCTACTTAACAGCCCAAACGCGACAAAAAACATGATCAAGACGAAATCCCATCTGTGCCAAGCGATTTCACAGACACTATAGCGGGCAGTCGGTAGGCACTAAAGAGGGACCACTACTGACGCGTGCTACGGTGATATGATACGGGATACTCGTAGCTCCTCATTTTCGTTAGGCTCCTTACTTGATTGTAGTACAGGAGACCTCTACCTGACATAAAATCCGTCAAAACAAAAACGAAATCAAGATGAACATGCTCACATGGCTTACGGTGCGTAGGTATACAACGGAAAACAGTGGGAAGAAACGAATGGCATTCCAACGATAAGGCACATGCCTTATAAGGCATACGCCTTATTAGGCATACGCCTCAGTGGGCATACGCCTTACTAGGCATACACATTGTAAGGCATAGGGCTTACTAGGCATACGCCTTACTAGGCATACACGTTATTAGGCGTATGCCTTACTAGGCATACACCTTATCAGGTATATGCCTTATAAGGCATACGCCTTACTAGGCACATGTTAGGCACATGCCTTATTGGGTAAACCGTCCCCGAAGGAGCCCCCGTCAGTTACAAAGGTGTCAGCCATTCAGAATCACCCTACGTGTTCGTAGCACGAGGTCAACTACCAGCGCCCGCGATACCAACCCCTCCTACCGCGACCAAAACCCTCCCTCGTGTACACCGCCATCGCTGCTTTCCCTGCTACGAGCTAGAAGTGGCTCACAATCGATCAACCGCCCGAGGTGTAAAATTGAAAGCGCAAACACCACGAGCCAATCAGTTTTCAGAATTGGAAGAGTCCCTATCCAATAGCCCGAACGGCGAAGAAGAGGAAGCGCTGTACCCCGAAGATGAACTCGAAAAGCACAGCGAGTGGTAATCCACACGACCACGACCGCCGCCGCCACCACCACCACTCGCGCTACCGACGCTCCCACCGCGCCCATACCTCTCCCTCGCGCTGCCGGCACCGCTACTAGCACCGCCACTAACACCACCATCACCCCCCCTGCGCCACCCATCGTGAGGGGTCTGCCTCGTCCCTAACCCCCCCTCAGCCTCATCCCCTGTCCCCCCCGTAGACCTCGCGAGGGCCTCACCCCCCAAGGACAACGAGGACGAGGTAGACGAAGAAGACATCCTACTTCGGTTGGGAAACCCCCGCCCAAGAATATTCCCGTCGTCATCAGCGCTGCCCCTGTGCGCCACGCCAATCCCACGGCCTCCGTGGCCGGTGAAAACCCCGTGCGTATGGTCCACCATTTCATCTGCTCTCCTCTTTATCGTGGAGCAGCCGCCCCAGGAGCCATGCGGCTGGCCGATTCGATCGCCCATGCCGCGACCAGCGCCACTTTGGGTAGCGTCGTCCTCCGACCAGCTCTCATCACCTTCACCGTGTCCGTGTCCCCGAACCCCTCCCCGGGCACGCGGACCGGCCGTGCCACATCGAGGGGTTTCCATCGCAATTCCTCCGACCGTGGTGTGCACAACACCAGCACCACCTGCAACCGGAGCAGCAACCGCAGCAGTAGCACCGGCAGCTGAACTAGCAGCAGCAGCAGCACTATCCGCACCACGGGCAGCAGCAGCGTGGGGGGTCCTGGGAGGCAGCAACACCTGGCCCGCGGACGCACCGCCCATGCCAGCAGACACGCGCCCCTGCGCCGCGGGCGATGACATAGGCGACGTCGCAAAAGGACCACCATTTAAGCCGCCCTCGTAAACGGGCGATAACTCAAGCCGATTGTGTCCACCAGCCTCATGGGCCAAGCTCTTACGTCTACTTGAGAAACCCACATTTCCCGCATTTCCCACGGTTCCCACGGTTCCCGAGGTTCCTGGGGTTCCTGAGGTTCCCGAGGTTCCCGAGGCTCCTGAGGTTCCTGAAGTTCCCGATACCGACGACCTTCGACGCGAGGCCGGCCGTGCCGTCGACACAGCGGAAGAAGCGCCTAAACCGCGAGAGGCTGAGCCTCCGCTCGACGAAACTGCCGCCTTCATTGACGAAGAGGTCGCGCCGCTTGTTCCAGGTTTATACAAGCTCGACTTCGTAGACGGCGCCGTTTCTTCCGATCGGGAATCTACTGCGGGTTCGAACAGCGGAGAGTCAACCTGCTCAAGATGGAAACAAAAAACGACAACCACAACAACAATGACAAAAAATGAGATGTTACTAGTGATGGCGGTCGGTTCGAAAAAGCCGGCCAAATCAACCCTCCCCGGCAGGGGGGGCCCCGCTCAACACAAAAAACAATATCCCGCAGTAAAAAATCCTTCAAATAAACATGAAACCCAATAGGTCGGGGGGTCGAAATTTCCGGAAACGACTAACTAAAACGCACACACAGGCAGTAGTGCCCGCGTGCAGGCACGGCACATAATCATGCCGACGGATTAACGATGATGTTTCAATGAGGTAGGGTTTTGTCAGGAGCCTGTATGGGATGCTTCTCCCCACGGAAATATACACTTCGGTGTTCGCAAACGGCGGCCACCGCCCCTACCCGAAACCCCAGCCCAAACCAGGCAGGCCTGCTTGGTCGGCGGGCACCGTGGGGCCGTTGTACTTGGAATTACTCTATTGACAGGGACCACGCGGGCATATTTCGGCAAGTTCGTCTGCGAGGGCAGATCTACGCGAGCTCGAAACAAGTACCCGACACATAATCGTTGAGAACACTTGAGCTGCTCCGATTTTGGTCGAGCGGGGATGGGAATGCACAAGTAGTACGCGGTGCAGTTAGAATTGCTACGAAATACGAGTAGCGTGAGCATTGGCCGGACTCCCCACCGAGCGACAAACAATTCGCAACCAATTCGGCTCAAAAAAAAACAAACAAACAAACAAACTCGATTCCCTCACCGTCGAATCGTCGAAAAATCTCAGGGCAGACAACCCTCCAGCGGTATCGTCGGAGCCTTCCCCGCCCTCCGCGTCTCCGAAAATCGGATCCTCAAAAAATGACACCTCTAGCTTCTTGAGTCCGCTCCCATCCGACGTCGGAACAGCGTCGTCATCGTGCCGGGACTGCTGTACGACTGGGTCTGTGCCTCTCCCAACCGCTGTGGTTCTACGGCCTCCACCGCCACCACCACCACCAGCTGCGCCCCCTCTCTCACCGTCATCGCCGCCGTTGCCGCTCGAGGGGAGCGTAGATCCCGACGACAACTTTTTTCCAGCGGGGTAGCCGGGGCCGGAATCGCCCCCAACCCCACCACTTTCGTCCGTGTACACAGTAAAGCCAAGCCCTCGGGAGGGCGAAGACGAAGGTGCACCGGCGGAGGGGATGGGGGCAGAGGTGGCAGACGAGGAGGAGCCGACTGCTGCTGCTGCAGCATCATCATCACCATCATCCTGGTACACAGCAAAGCCAAGGCCGTTCGAAAACGCTAAGCCACCGTCTGCCCCTCCCTTCCCGTTTGCACCCGCTTTGACGCCTGCTTCAGCATCGTCATCCTGGTACACCGCGAACCCAAGCCCGTTCGAGGCCGGCAACCCACCATCTTTGCCCCCCCCCCCGCTTTTTCCTCCAGGTGCAACATCGTCATCATCTTGGTACACCGCAAAGCTGAGCCCGTTCGAAAACACGGACCCACCGTCCGCCTCTCCTCCCTTGTGCCCTCCGTCTTTGCCCCCAGGAGCTTCGTCCTCATCATCATCCTGGTAAACAGCAAAGCTAAGACCGTTGGACAGCGGCAACCCCGCCTGCTCTTCACCTCCTCCTCCTCCTCCACCCCCCCGAGCTGAAGCCTCGTCATCTTGGTACACGGAAAAACTAAGCCCGTTCGCAAACACGGAGTCCCCGCCTCCCCCGCCTCCTCCCCCTCCGCCTGCTCCATCCTTCGCGGTTTCTTCTTCATCGCCATCTTGGTACACAGCAAAGCTGAGCCCGTTCGAAAACGTCTCTCCCCTGCCCCCCCCACCACCTACGCCTCCACCGAATCCAACGCCAGGCGCATCTCCACCATCATCACCATCCTTGTAGACGGAAAAGCTAAGGCCGGACGGTAAAGGCAGCCCCTCTTCCCCCTCCTCCTCCTCCTCCTTCCTCGTCACCTTCTCCCTTGTCTGGGCCTTCTGGCTCTGGCGATCAGAAGAAGACAGACCGAACCCACGAAGCAGGTCGGCGTTCGTGAAGCGAGCGGGCGGTCGCGCTTCGACCAAAGGCTTCAAAAATCTTCTACCCCCCGCCCCTGTCCCTGTCGCTCCAAACCCGTCTCCCCTTCCCTCCGCCCCCTCTGTTCTTCCTCCTTCTCCTACTCCACCTCCCCGTCCACTTTCCACTGCTCCTCCTCTTCTTCCTCCTCTCTCTCCCCGCTCCCCCCCACCTCCACCGCCGCCGGCACTCTCCTCACCACGTCCCCCACGCTGCCTTATGGACGTTTCACTTTGGTTGCGGTCACTCCATTTTTCCTTCCCAGATTTCCCCTCGGCAAGTCGAGATGTTGCCACCGAACCCAACGCCGCAGTCCCACGCGCACTGTGACCGTCACCTAGACCAACTCTTTTCGTCCTGGGATCGCGGCTGTTATTCCTGGCGATCAAGACAAAATAACAAAGGGCGAGAAACAGAAATCCCACCCGGGTGAAGAAACGCATATATGTCAAAAGAGAGGGATGATAGTGGGCAGGGTTGGCCGGAATAAACAAATTAATGGCTTGAGGTACTCGTAGTATGAAATAGACTTATAGACATTAGTTCAAGACACTATTTTTAATAAGGCTCCATCTCCGAAACACACGGCATAACATAGAACGGACCTAAAAAAGTATGCCAACTGTATCCCCTGAAAAAGGCAAACATATGTATGTACTCGATTCAGACACCCCTTTTCAACTTTGTGCGGATGGAAAAAAACATACAAATATTATCTGCAAGTACGTCACAAAAAACTTCAGACGGAACAATTAAAAAATACAAACAAACCAGCAAAAAGCCTTAGTCTGAACAAAAAAACAAAAAAGGGCAAGAAAAGTAGAAGAAAAGAGCTTGAGTCGGTTGATCACAAAGCGATCAGGCCAGACTATAAATATAAACTATCGAAGAGCAAAACTCTGGGGACGACGCGTAATCGGTATCATATATAAGATCCTCGTCACACCATGGCCCTGCATCAACTGCCCCGTACACAAAACACAACGAATCACTCAATGGTGCATGTGAAAAAAAGTGCACGAAAAAAAAACAAATCGACACCCCACTTTTTTTTTCTGTTAGCCCCAGACAGGGTCCAGTAAACATACCTAAAAAGCAAACTTCATATTTTCAACTTTGCCCAGGAATATCACCATCATTAGGTTTTTCTCATTCTGACTTCGACAAAGAGTATCGATAGTTTTTTTTGTTATGTTACGGCATTCTTGTATCACTAGGTTCCGAAAAAAGAGTGGAGCTCCCAGAGGGGATGCGATGCCTTTTCGGGCACTCGACTCTTCCAGAAAGGGATGGTTTCGAAAAAGTACAGAACAAGGGTGGTTTCGGAAAGAATCTGGTCGATAAGTAGCCGTCCGGAAAAAATGCTCGATCTTAGAGCGCACCCTTATTATCCGTTGTCAAGAAAACGACCGTTGGAAAACGCCAGCACCTCTGTGGAAACCCAACGTTCTTTACAGCGGTAGATCGCTTTCATTATTGGTTTTTGCACTCCTATGCCCCCACGTGCTAAATAAACAAAGTGGCACGAACAAAAAGAGATACAGTACCTGGTGTATATCAACTCACGAATGCATTTCTTGACAGGCCGGTAGGTCGATTCCAACTCTGTTTCGAGCAGTCCTGTGCCCCCACGTATTAAACAAAAGCGGCAGGAACAAATATATATATATATATATATATGTCAACTCACGAGTGAAATCTTGATAAGCCGGCCGAATTCTCCTGGTCATCCTTGTCTCCAGGGCCGAAAAGGTCATTGGAGCCCATGACATCACCGCCGTCTCCTATACCACGACCGCCGCCGCCGCTGCTGCCGCTGCTGACTTTCGAGCCCGCACCGCCATGATCACCATCTTGGGCGATGATCTCGCGAGACGTCTCCTTCTCTCGGCCCTTGTCCGACTCCGGGCTGCAAAACCAATCCTCGATCGCTTCCATCGCCAGCTTTGTGTTGATAGTTAGGTCGTCGTCTTCGTCCTTCTCCGCCTGAGTGAATTGTGAGAAGGGTATTGGGGTTATTAACAGTACTGCTGTCATGTATAGCCGTCTTTCTCCGCTCGTTCAATGTGGAAAAAGAGGGTTGGTGTTGATTGGTGGTCATGTCGGCATCCTCCTCTATTTCTCTAACATGTTGGATTTGCAAAAAAGGTGGCTCGGAGTTTTAATGTTAAAGTCATTTTCGTGCTCCTGTACCTGTCAATTAAAAATGAGGCTGGGCGTTAACATATACATGGTCCCAAGAAATATCCCACGCAAAGTCGAAGCAGCTGTCTCCAAAAAAACATGCACAAAGTTCTAAGAGGAAAACCAGCCATGACATACTTTCTTTTCTCAACCTGTTGAACGGTAAAAGAAGGCTCAGAGTTCCTCGTCAACCCATAATGACTTATTAAATGGTACAGTGGGTACCCCGATTGAAGAGCACACCGTGACAAGCCAATACACGTGTCCTTAACCCCGTTAGAACTGCACTGTCTAGAAACAACTAATTCAGTCTAATTTCAAGTGTTCTGTCCCCACATGGGGACTGCAGTCCTAGATGGGTTAAGCCTTACAGAACTACAAAACTTATCCCACTAGAATTCCAAGTAGTTTTTCCCCAAAAACGTGCGACCGGCTCTTAAGGGGATATAAAATCTCGCGGGTCGGGTCGGGTCATGACCCGACATCACAAAATTTACGCGGGTCGGGTCGGGTCATGACCCGACATTTATAACTACACATTGTTATATTCTGACTAGTGCTACGGTAGAGGTAGCACTTTTTGGCTGAATCGTTTTCTGAACGATCGGGCTCCTTAACCCAAATTCGTCGGACTTTCATTTTTGTGACGAATAATGTTTCAGAGTATACTTCGGTCATGAGATTTCGCATCCGGCAGAACTTTTATTTTCCTCCGAAAACATTTTTTTCGGTGAGGTATGACGCTCCTCAAGTGAGAAGCTCAGAAAAAAACATGGTGTGCGCACCTCTATCGTAGCATGCGTCTTCTGTCGTGGGCAATATGTAGCTTTTAGTATAAGCGTGATATGCCGATTCGACCGCTCTTAAACATCCCGAAAAAAAATCTAATTTTGGGCGCTCTTAAGAGTCCCGATGTGGGGACAAAACACTTGGAATTAGAGTGAAATCTTGGTTCATGTACAGTGCAGTACTAAAAGGGTAAAAAATCCCAAATGATATTATTTTAGGCGCTCTTGAATAGAGGTGCCCACTGTATTTACTTTTGCCCCCCGGCGCATTGGGAAAACTAAAGCTTAAGCGCACCACGCCCCTACAATAAAAACGCGTGTGGTGTGCCAATTTTAACCCGTAGCTCCCGTTGCCATAGCAGAACCAGGCTGCTGCTGTCATACCTCGGGCGCGTAAGTATACTAACCGAACCTCACCGCCGAGAGGCCGTCGTCGTTTCCATCTGTGTACCAGCACGCACAGCTCAAAATACTTGCCACGATCGGCATTTCCCTGCAGAAATATTGCCCAACAAAAACAGAATTGAGAGAACACGACGACTCACCTCGCCCGAACGTCCTGCTCCAGCCACGGTAATAGCAGCAGGAGAAGCAGCAGCAGGGGAAACCGCAGCAGCAGGGGCAGTACCTGCAGGAGAAGCAGCCACAGCAGCACCACCTGCAGCAGCAGCCACAACCCTAGCACTTGCAGGAGCAGCAACCGCAGCAGCAACCGCAGCAGCAACCACAGGAGCAGCAGCAGCCGCAGCCGCAGCAGCGGCACGAGCAGCAGCCTCCGCCTTACCGTGGCCGAACGTGAGCCGCCTCTGCATGCCCATGTCCTCCTCCGCAGCCACCCAACACACCTCCTCCTCCCCATCCCCATCCTCCCCTTCCTCCTCAATCTCGCCTGCGTGCAACGCCTCGCGAGGGTTCACCGGACCCATGAAAGACGCATCAGCGCGGGAAGGGGCACCGGTGTTAGTGGAAGCCGAAACGCCAGCGCTATTCTTGTCGAAACCCACCACAGCAGCAGCAGTAGCAGAAGAAGAGGCAGAGGCAGCTGTGTCGACACCGCGGGTGCCCTCGCCTCCAAACGCTGGCTGGCGAATCCTTTGGCTAGCGTGCTTGGGGGACGGCTTAGATTCAAAAACGTCCCTGACAGCGGCCCTTGATTGGCCCGCAGGTGACCGACCAGCCATAACGTCAGCCACAGCGGCCCCTGATTGGCCAGCAGCCGACCGAGCAACGGAAACGCCACCAGCTGATTGCCCAGCAGACGACCGCTCAGCCGAAACGCCAGCTGATTGGCCAGCCGACCGCCGGCCAGGGACGGTTTCGGCTGCTGTGACCGCCGATTGGCCAGCAGGTCTCACCGCTCCCCCAAGGCCCCGGCGGCTAGCACCAGCCCCACTGCCGTCAGCAACGGCGCTAGCTGAGGCCGAGGTGTTGTCGTTGGCAAGGGCTTGTCGCTCAAGGTGCCATCGGGCGCGTGCCTGGCGGGAGGGGAAGAAAAGGCCGACAACGCAATCGCGAACGATTTGCCATGTAAAGTACAGAACTTATTAATAGTATCAACCACTACATCGCAGATTTTATTTAACTCACAAACACCGTACTGAAAAATGGGAAATGTAGAACAAGCATGCCCAATGAGCGTGTCTACAGTAGTAGCGTATCGCACACCCGGGCAAAGTTGAGTTTCATATATATGTTAATCGGTCGTACTCACAGCTGACGTATTTTGACATTTTTATAAAGAAACTATCGCAAGCAACAACAAACGAAAAAGGATTGTGTGTAAAAAGGCAGCACAGGGTACAGCACTATTTCCAGGGGCCATAAAAATCAGAGCCCACGATGGACCTATAACTAGGGCTGGGCACTGGCGCAGTGTATACTGGCAGTAGTAATCTACTGCCAGTCGATATGTACTGATGGGCCCGGCCCGTATATTCGCCAGTAGGTATAATGTTACATACATCCAAGGAACACGCCATATGATCGTACGGAAACTCACAAAATGTTTTTTGGGAGGAGAGAGGAGAGACAGTGTACTGCCGCAATCCAGTATAGTGCTTGATTTTGAAGACAGTATAATCGCTACTGACTGAGTCAGCCTGTGTCCAGCCCTGCCAATAACCTTTGCATCCCCGTATGTTTATACACAACATTTTGGTTATGATTAAGAATACAATATGTTCTCCCTGGGATAGACTCCAAACATAAAGTGCGGTGAATAAGCAGGATTGACCGACAACAAACTAATCGGTAGGTGCCGTTTTGCCAACTAATTGCCTTTAGTTGGAAAGTCGGCTGGAGAAGGCTGATGGTGGACAGCAGAACCGACCGAAAAAAATAATAATCGGCAGGCGCCATTTTCCCAAGTAACCGCCTCTAGTTGGAAAGTCGGCTGGTGAAGGCTGATGATGGCCAGCAGGATTGACCGATTAAATAAAAACAAAAAACTGAAAGCTGTGAGATCGAGGATCTCGCCGAAACTCGTTTCAGCAAGCTGAGTGTGAGGCCGTTTCCTATGCGGTTCGTTTTCGAGCTTCAAATTTTTGTTTTTCGATCTCAAAAACGAAAGCACCGTCCTATGCAGTCCGATCGTGCAAAATCTGACCGGAATTTTTTCGATTTGAGAATCCGATGACCCAAGTCGTCAGATTTTGGCCCAAAATCCGACGACTTGGGTCATCAGATTTTCAAATCGAAAAATGGCATGGTCTCTAAATTCAAGATGTTATCCACGCAGCAAGCAAGCAGCAGCAGCACGATCGATGAGTTGGATGGTGACACAGCGACGATGCTTCGCGCCCGACGCGCAGCCGGCGATCGGTGCGTCTCTCCGTCGCCAAACGACAGTCGGCTGGCGCGGGCTCGGGTCTAGAGACGAAGCGAAGCGCACTCGGCGCGCGCCTCTCCGTACTCGTAGATTTTACAGCAGCAGCAGCAGCAGTACAGCAGTCACAGTCAACGCTCGGATGCTTCGTTGTGTCAAAATACAAAATACCAAGACAGGTCGACTAGAGCGCACTCGGCGCGTCACCGCCAGACCAGAGGCAGCCAGCCTGGCTTCGGACGATTGGGTTCTACGCCCAGTACAGCGCACTCGGCGCGTCTCTTCGCCGCGCCAGACCACAACAACAGCAGTTGGTCTC
This sequence comes from Saccharina japonica, assembly GCA_008828725.1. Lineage (NCBI taxonomy): Eukaryota > Phaeophyceae > Laminariales > Laminariaceae > Saccharina > Saccharina japonica. Next base: position 218,892 of record MEHQ01001205.1, on the reverse strand, counting down.
GCCGTTTGCTCAAATATCTGCACGTACAACAAATCCGTGTTTTCTCGCATAAGAAGACTGTTTCGATTTTCGAACTAGGTCGCGGAAAAGTCGATCGGACCATAATCTCAAGCTCAAAAATCGAACCGCATAGTAAACGGCCTGATACATTGTTGTTTTTCGTACTTGAGGTTGTAAGTTCGAATAACCAATAACTAATGAACAAGCCGACAAGTCCAAACAATAAGGCATTACCTACTCATATTCAGAGCCCTCCACAGTAGTTACGGTTAGGACTGACCTCTTCCACCTGCTCCTCTTCCTCCTCCTCCTCCTCCCCCCCTCGCATCCTTCCTGGCTGCAGCTGGTTTCGCCCTGCCTCCTGCTCCACTGGCCCCGGAACCTTCTGCGTCGGCCATCTAGCGAAAAGGACATCAAACAGGAGCATAAACACGGAGAAGTGCGTAGTGGGAAGAAATAACTATTGTTGGTGTCGTGAGTGTTGTTGATTTTATGTTGTTTTCGCTGTTGTTGGTGGTGTTGTTGCTGCTGGTGGTGGTATTGGCGTTTGGGCGTTGCTGTTAGTGTGACCATAGCCCAAACCGATACCAGGGGTATGCTTCGTGCCAGGTTTATATGTATGTACTCAAAAAATGTATGGACTACGACTATATATATATGTGTGTGTACGATGATAGTCTGTGTTGCTTTGAGTATTTCTGGAGGACAGAAATAACGCCGAAAAACAAAACGAGTCATTCTCCATAGAAAACTAGAAGACGTAAAAAAAAAAAAAAAACGATCAGTGCAAAGTAATCCACTTATATACAAATTGAGCAACTCGCGAAAATGTGGACGCCATAAGATAAGGGCCGCAATTGGGTGCCGTTTGACAACTATTAATATCTGACTTTAGTTGGCAAGTCGGCTACTGAACACAGCTGATGGTCAGCCCACCTACCGACTAAAGTTAGGCGAACGAAGGAATCGAAACCACCCCCTTCCGGCCGAGGGGGGCCCGCCAAAAACAAAAGAAATGTACCCTGCAATCAGCAAGCCTCCCTACAAGCATGCAAACTCATCAAGCCGGACAGCCAGAACCTCCGGAAACGCCTAAACACGAATCCGACTATGAAGTAGTTGGTGCCCCAAGTCGTGCCTAGTCAAAACCTCAAGTGATTGCGCATCGCACAAACAAACAAAGTGCGGTTCCATGACCAAATAAACAAGTAAAAGCATACTACGAAACACAAAAAAAAAGAAGAGGAAACTGTTATTCCCTTAAGAACTGGTCCCACATATTTGGGGACAAACTACTTGGAAATAGTGTGGTACATTTTGGTCAGTTCTGAATGGGTGAAGGGTACGTACCTTAACGAACTGGAGCGGGTCCCGCGCAAGGGCTTCCTTCCGGGTTTCCCCCTCCCCTCCGGCGCCGTCAAGCCGCCGCCTCAGAGAAAGGCCGGCCGATGCACCCGCCGGCCTGGCGGCAATCTCAGCCTGGCGGCGGGCACCGGGAGGCTCCTGGTCCAAGCAAGGAAACGAAGGGAGGGAAGGACGGAGGTCTATTGAGTGTGCATACTCGTATATGTGTGTTTAGTTGTTTGTATGTTTGCCTGTTTGTGTGTTGCCTCTGGTTCTTGGGTTGGTTGTTCCTTGTTGTCACGTTTCGAAAAAAAAAAAAAAAAGTGCCGGGCGAAGATAAATATGTGTATCGGAGGAGAAAAGCAAAAAACAAAAATGCAATTATTAACAACCACCACCGCGAAAAAGAAAAATCAATCGCCACCACCAATGACACCTCTGATAAAAATACTAGGACACTCGCCCCGCACACCATTATTTCTTGGCCAACATTTCGTCGATGCACGCAGCCACCACTATCCCCTACCATCACGCGAGGCAGCTATTACTTGCTCCACATCATCAACAACAACGAAAGCAACTACCGTGCTCGTACCCGAACTGTTATTTTGTTGGCGAACAGTTCGTCGACGTACGCAGTCATCAACACGGACAATTACGGGCGACCTACGGTTAACAATATATATACATAAATCCCTATTTTTACTATATCGGGGGACCATAGTAAATAGGATCTACCGTACAAACAAAGACCAATATATTCCCCTATTTTGACTAACAATATTGGGGGCTATTAACTATGGTCCTCCGTAATAACAACATTTTGCCTTATTTACTACGTATAGGTGCCTCGTATTAACCCACAACCAAGAAAGTATTAACGAATAGGAGGAACAACAGGTCCATATTTTGGGGGACGCTGAAAAAAACAGATTAAGAAATCGTGCTTAGTGGCGAACGCTAGATTCAGCCCTATGAAATAGGCTCTGCTCAAGGTTGCAGAAAAGGATGGTGTCCCGATAAGGTTTCTAAGGCTTGCTCACAAAACTGAACTCGTATAAAATAACTCTTAATGTTGGCGGGCCCACAGCGTAGTATCTCTTTGTCGTAGTTTTGTGACCACAGAACTGGTATATTTTTAGGATGAAGAATCGGCACGGACACTGGGTGTGCTGGATGTCGACGGGTAGAAAGGAAGGTTTAATGTGAAGAACACACACACACTGTATATACATGTGGGTGCTGTACACGTACCGTATTAGCGACAGCCGAAACTACTCCGCACACTACCTCACTGGTAAATCCCATATGTGCCAAGCTTTTCCACAGGCACTATAGCGGGCAACCGGCACTATATAGGGACCACTACTGACGCGTGCTACGGTAGAGGTAGCCCTTAATGTTTCTTAGGCTCCTTCCTTGCTTGAAAAAGCCATCAATCTCCTGAAAAACCCAACAACAAAAAAATCGAGACGAAATCCCATCTGTGCCAGGTGATTCCGCAGGCACTATATAGGGGGCAACCGGCACTATATAGGGACCACTACTCCTGTGTATCAGCAGGGATATCTCTTCATTTTTCTTAGGCTCTTTCCTTGCTTGAAAAGGCCATCCATCTCATGAAAGACCCACCAAAAAAAAACAAAATCGAGACGAAATCTCATCTGTGCCAAGCCAAGCGATTCCACAGCCACTATGGCGGGCAACCGGCACTATATAGGGACCACTACAGCAGAGTATTCAAGCTAGTATATTGGTACCACACCTTCTCCTTGGTGGCTACCGGTTCGTCGATGTAGATCGGGAAGGGATCAGCCGCCCTAGCTCTTCCGCTCGAAGCAGGATGGGACGCACCAGCTGGCGCCATCGGACGCTCTCCTAAGCCTGCTTCGCTCCAACTGTGTATTGTGGAGAAAAAAAAAAAGAAAAAAGGATATAACGCATTTCGTATGTACGGCGAACATATTTCAACACTGACGTTTGCAAGCAGTTAATCTCCAACAAAAATATGAATGAAGTAGTAGCCCTAATGGTAGAGCTGCGAGTAAGATGATAAAAAAACAAATCGCCAGATAGATATAAGTTGGCCATTACGGAGGACCATAGTAAATACCTGGTAGGACCCTATAAGTACACACAAAAACCAGTATATTTCCCTGTTTTTTTACAACAATATTTGATCCTATTTACTACTCGTATGGTCCTCCGCAATAGGTATTATATATGGTTGCAGCCGTGCCAATTATCCGACTAAAAGGGCTTCCTTGTTCATGGGTGGCTTGTTTTTCGCGACGTGATGCGCATTTCTGTATGAGACCACTCGGTCGGAGAGAGGGAGAGAGGGGGCTGGGATGTCTGCTGCAACTCATGGCGCATCAAAACCCATTGCCGTCGACGCTGCAAGTACCAATGGCAGTGCCGATCGACGTTGTTGGTGTTTCTTTCATAATACATTTGATGTACGTAGGCAGTTCAGTTAAATAACGCCAGCCGGTTATTCAACCAATGCCAGCTAGCTAGCTGGCTGGCGATACTTTTCGTATCCAGCGTGCGCTTGGCATTTTATTACATACAAGCAGGCGAGATCCTTCGCGGTAAAATATGTACGACCTCAACATCAGTACCCGACACTTCGGCAGGTTCGGTACACCCACCAAAAAAATACCCCGGGTGGCAGAGCAATGCCCCTTTAGGGGTGGTGACTTATTGTTCTGAGCTCCCCACGCGAGTAACTCAAAATAATCTAATGCACCCGAAACATGACTTCGATGAAGTTTGTTCGCGAAACCGGAGCAACAATTCAATGCGTTAGTCCTAGAAAGCAAATAGATTAGTACAGGACAGGACACCTAATAAGAAACAGGAAATCTGGTCGAGGCTGGTTTTCTTATCTGAGAGAGGGTGCTTTCTACACTAATTTCAATATAACGACTCCCGAATTTCTATTTTCCTTCAAGTTTCAGCCTGACTTTCTTATTACCCTTTTTTTCATCAGGTGTCCCGTACTGTAATGCGAGTCGACGAGAGAAGAAAGGGCTGGAGTCTTCCTCGCGATAAAAATGAAAGGCACGAACCGTACGTAGTGGGGGGCGGATGGAGAAGAACCTCCTTCGTGATCCCCGATCTGAGTTACGACTATAACCAGTGTTGTCAGCAACAAACAGTAGCGGCAGCATAGCAGACACAACATGGTACCAAACAAAAAAAAAAGAAAAAGAAGAGGAAAACATTGAATTAGTGAGGCCTATGCTTTAAGATTGGGTTGGGCACAGATGTACTGTTAGTAATTCGTGAAAGAGGGGGCGCAATGGTTTATCACTCTGTCCCGAAATACAAGACACTTATAAAATATTAATAGTCAGTAACAACGGTGCTTATATTTCAGGACAGAGTGGTACCTTGTGGCATCGGAAGTGTTCTCCTTCTCCCTGGACTTCCGAGTGCCAAAATCCGCCCAGTCGTCGCCTTCCTCCGGGTCGGCCAGAACAGGGCGTCGGCCGTCCCTGTCACCCGGCCCACTCTCGAACTCGTCCTGCGCTCCGTACACAGCAGCAGCAGCAGCAGCAGACGAATCAGACGCATTAGACGGATCAGACAGCAGGCGGTAAACACACGCGAAAGCGAGAAAGTCAAAACAAAGAAATGAACAAGCATGCGAGCCGCTGCGCAGACTTCGCGCATTAGTATATTTGTAACTGTCCTCAACTTCTGTGCGTTCATGCGTGTATGTACTCCAAGTAGTGTTACACGCCACTTGCCAGAAAAGGTAATCCTATGGAGGCACTAGCCAGAAGAAGGCGACCAACTCCTAGTGCACACATCTCCATAAAATAGCGACCCCCTCCCCCCCCGCTTGCCCCTCATCCAACTCCCAACGAATAGGGCGACAAACTCTTATTTCTTTCGGCTCCGCAAAAATAGAGAACCCGAGCTTGGCATTCGGCCCTCCCCTCTCGCCACCCCCAACGCCCCCCCTCACTCCGTCTCGAAAGGGATGCATGGGCAATTGTCAAATGTCTACGGCAAGCAAAATAATGAGTACCCTTTCCCTCTTCCCCCCCCCAACCGTTTCGTATGGCCAAACGACTACAGCCATTCATGACACGAGTACAACCCTCCCCCCTTACAAATGTATGATTTATATAGGTTGGGTTGGCGTCGGTTCGCGACTACGCCGTTAAACACGCCTCTCACTGCGTCAGCTCGATAATCAGGCTGCCGTTTTTTCGTTTTTTCGTTGTTTTTTTTTTGGCGGTCACCAAGGCTGGCGGTTCTGTTAAAATCATGTGTGCGCTTCAACTCCGCACACGGAGCATGGTCGTATAACGTAGTGTGTATATGGTAAGGCACCACGAGGCAGATACATAGCAATACGTGCTGTCTCTGCAAGTGGCCAAACCGAAAAGTAAATAACTCATTGAAGCTGTATTCCACATGCAAGTTCGCCTCACAAGCGGTTCTTAGCTGGATGCAGCTCACCCTTCATACGACTCGCCCAAAACCTCACGGCGCTTCGCGCTTGGTGCAAGCAAGCAATATCTGCCTGGTTGGTGAAAACACAACGTGCTCCGTCCCGGCATTGTAGGGATGCGAGCGTCTATGGTCAAACGGCTACGGTCCTGCATGAAAATGAAGTACACCCCCCCACCACCAAAAAAAAAAAAAGGCCACCAACCAACTCCTACCCAAGTTACCTCGACAAAAACAGCGAAACCAAGGGCGTCGTTCGACCGTCCCCGCACGCTCCCTCCCCTCTCGCTTCCCCCACGTCGAGCAGTTGCTCCACTCCCACCGCCCTCCCGACCACCAAGCCTCCGAGACAGCCCACCCCTGCTGCCACTGCTGCCACTGCCGCGGTTACGCCGCTGGTCGTTAGTGCTCGCGCCCGTGACATCACCGCGTTGTTGGCCGTTTTCGTCTACCTGCGGGGCGGCACGGGTCTGACAACCAAACCAGCAACGAAAAAAAAAAAAAGAAAAAAAAAAAAGAGAGAAGGATGAGAGTGAGTTTGTCGCTCAAAATATACCAAAATATACCACGGGTAGTCGTATGTCTTCGGTATGTACCTGGTATGTTATATATACGTATGTATACGCTTTTTCCATCCCATTTATTATCTTCGCACTTCCGTCTTTCCCCCTCCCTATTAATAGTCGTAACTCAGATCCGGGGTCACGAAGTAGGCTGTTCTTCGAATATAGTGGTATAGTAATGGTCCCTCTATAGCGCCGGCATGTGCAAGCGGGAAAAACCGGCGCTACAAAAAGCGGCAACCGGCGCTACTCCATGTTGGGTAATATATAGGTTTTAGTACGGAAACGGAAAACCGTGCCAAGCGATATTGTCGGCGCTATAGCGGGCAACCGGCGCTATAGAGGGACCACGGCACTATAGAGGGACCACTACTGCCGCTGTACCGTTTTTTTTGTGTTTCTACGTGATCCAAGCGGTGCTTGTATTAAGGAACAGAGTGGTGGGACGCCGCATAACGCCTCCTTTCATTGTTCGGAGATATATAGGTCGTAGTATGGAAACGGAAAACTGCTGTGCCAAGCGATTTCACCGGAGCTATTTGCGGGCAGCCGGCGCTATTCAACCGGCGCTATAGAGGGACCACTACTACTGTTGCTACACATGAGAGCGGGATATGGTCGAAAACACAATGCGGTTAGCATGTCTTCGGCTTGCCATCTATGTATATAATATGTACTTGTTATGTATTGGTATACGAAGTATATCACTCTGCCCCTAAACACAAGTACCTTTTATCATATACCATGGTATATATTATATATGTACGTGATCCGAACGCCTTAACCGTTCGTGTTATTGCACCCCAAATCGTACCAGATAAAGTGCCAAATATATTACATTTCCAATTCCCACCATCATGATGAAAAATTGCAAATGCCACCAACACCAACACATCATCAAACACCAAATAAGACCACCGAAACCACCACCAATACCACCGACACGAACACCACCAACAACGTTCCTATTTCGGGGGGCCGTACAGCAGGGAATATGACCGCCTTATAGAGGAAAGCCGCCTTATTCAATCCAGGTTATGAGCGCAATTCCCCAGTGGCGCCACGCGATTTCGACCGCCTTATATCGGCATACCGCCTTACCCCGACCGCCTTACTGGGGGACCCCCACTGCATATAGTAATCAGGACCCATGACATACACAAAAACCTATATATTCCAGGATTTTCACGAAGCACATTTGGTCCTGATCACTACAGTGCAGGAGACCCTGATAAGAAACAGGCTACTAAGAAAACCAGGCTGAGATTACGAGGAAACATCAGAAATTGGGGAGTCGTTATCTTGAAGAAATTGGTGCAGAAAGCACCCTCTTCTCAAATAAGAAATCCAGCCTGGACCAGACTTTCCTCTTGGTTATTATTACGGAGGACCACGGTAAATAGGACCAGATACTGTTATCGAGTAAAAATAGGTGAACAAGTAGGTTTTTGAGGTGTGCCGCAGGTCCTATTTACTAGGGTCCCCCATAATAGATGTCCTGTACCCCGGTAGCACATACAACTACCATGTTCAATGCTAACCCCATCAACACGAACACGGAACGACTACGTAGCCTGACCTTCGTGCGCTGGTTGTGTTTAACCGCGGCAGCAGAAAGGGTTTGCAGCATGCTCCGACGGCCTTCCTCGTCGTTCGGCACCTCGCTCACATCCTCCACGCCGTCCTTAATAAAAAATTAAATAAAAAAAGAAGAAAGGCAGAAGAATACAGCGGAAAGTACGGGAGACGGTACGAGGAGGAGAAGGGGGGGTGTACTTATGTCGTGCACGGCCGTAGCCGTATGACCAGAGACCCTCGCATCCCTGCAATGCCGGGACGGAGCACGTAGGGCTTTCACCAGCCAGGCAGACATTGCTTGCACCAAGCGCGACGCGCCGTGAGGTATTGGGCGAGTGGCACGAAGGGTGAGTGCGCTGCATCCTACTAAGAACCGCTTGTGAGGCGGACTTGCGGTGCATGACAGCTTCGAGTGGAACCGATCGGTGGGTGGAAACAAAAGTCAGCCCTCCGGTACGCAAGGGGAGCTGTACCAACCACCTATGGTATATCTACCACATGTATACCAACAATAAACAGTCCTCTCGAAGCATATACACAAAGTACGTCGTACCAGTGAAGAGGAGTTGTAGGATACTTCGACGGCGTTCATTGTCAACCGGAATTTCGCGAAACCTCTCCCACACCGTATTTCAAAAAAAAAAACAGGGTATCTATACAGCACGCCCAGAAAAGCAAAATGAGAGTTTCGGGACGATGAGACCACAAAAAAAAAAAAAAAAAATCAGGCAAGAGTGCTCGATGAAAAGAGAAAACGACCTACACTTGCGAGTATAGTGTCAAAATGGAAAAAAAAAAAAACAGTGCCATGATATTTGTGAACGAAATTACGAAAAACGTTATTTTTCTTCATATTTGTATTTGACTTGGTTCTAGTATACCCCCCCTGTCCGGGTCTGGCAAAGGGGTAGTAGGGGTAGAAGGGCGGCTTCTGGTGTAGGGGTAGGGGTCACATCACCCACCTCCCGTTGGCTCTCGAACCATCTCCGTCGCATACGGCGTAAAAAGTGTTCCTGGCGTTTCTTGAGCACATCGATCGGCTGAGCCCTGCGATCGACGATGCCCTTCGAATAGAGCCTGCAAAGAGGGGCAACACAGCACCGATTTAGCTGGGGGCGGGGTTGAGCTGCATCCGGGGGGGGGCGTGCTTCATTTTCATGCATGGCTGTAGTTGTATGACCATGGACCCTCGCATCCCTATAATGCCGGGACGGAGCATGTCGGGTGTTCACCGACCAGGCAGATATTGCTAGCACCAAGGGCGAGAGGGGGGGGGGGGGCGTACTCATGTCATGCACGGTCGTAGTCGTATGACCATAGACATAGACCCTCGCATCCCTACAATGCCGGGACGGAGCTTATGACGTGAACGGGAATTAAATCAGGGCGTTTTTTTTTAGCAAAATCGGTCGGTGTAGCCCTGCGGTCGATGATACCAACATTCTATTTTCGGCAGGCTGTCGCCAGACATTTCCGAAAACACCTTATCCGGTATCCATACTCCTACTCAGTCCCTGACATAGACAAGCCTCCTTATCTCTACTCAAACCAAGTAGTATACAAGTAGTCCGCCCTGAAAATATATATATGGCGTCACCTTTCCGCCAGCGGAAACTTCCCCACATTTTCCGCGTGCATCGCCCAGCCAATCCAGAAGTGGGCGTGCGTACCACCAATCCCCTTCTTGTACAAGAAGTGGAACAGCTCGTCCGCATTGGACAGGAAGTTAGCCTGCAGAATCACGCCCAAAGACGAAAGAGAGAGACGGCCGGGTGGGGATGGGAGCAGGAAGACACGGAAAAAGGTAAATAAAGGAGTAGGGAAGAAGGGAAATACACGAGTAGGGAACAAGATAAAGACAGGAGCATGTGACGTGCCTTGGCGCAGTCATTGGGCGCAGGGTACCCACGCGAGTACATGGCAACCAACGCATGATGCCGTGGAATCCCTCGAAAAACGACGGCCAGCATAACGACGGCCCGCATACCACCGCAACTCGCCCAGATTGTTGTTTTGAGACAAGGCGGTTCAGGTCATCACAAATTTGATCGCACCTCGCTTTTCAAGGATGATAGTATCATGTGTTGATCCGACCAAGTAGTAAGGGGGGATATGATAAAGACAGGAGCAGGGAAGATGCCAAAGACAGGAGTACGTACATAGTATTTATGCTCGCATTAATATTTAGGATCATGGGTTGATTAGAACAACCTTGAAAGGAAATTGTTTTTCTTGCATTTCAGAACTGTTTATTTTTGAATTTTGACCTGCAATCACCGTAAGCCACGGAAGCAGCAGGCCGCTAATGTTCGAAGGAGGAACAAAGACAACAAAAATTCGGAAAAACCATACGAGTACGTATGTAAACCATATTTTGTTGAATAAACGCATGCTACAGTAAAGGTGTGTGTGTGTGTTCTTCACATTAAACCTTCCTTTCTACCCGTCGACATCCAGCACACCCAGTGTCCGTGCCGATTCTTCATCCTAAAAAGGTACCAGTTCCGTGGTCACAAAACTACGACACAGAGATACTACACTCAGTGCAGTAAGCAGAGCAGACAATGCAACGCCATATACGACAGGCAAGACCTACCCTGCTAGCAATCCAGGTGCATGCAAGAGAAAAAAAGAGAGAAAAAAAAAAGCGAAAATAAAAAATAAAGGTGCACCATGTTAATAAGCTTTTGCCTTCTGAGGGTGGTCACTTGAGGAGCTCTATACCTGCAGTAGCCTGCACAGGAAACTAACAGTGCTACCCGATGAACAACCCCATGGTCTACTTGTAAGTAAAAAAAAAAAAAAAGTGCAACATGATACTGAAATTCTGCCGGTTGTGGGTTAAGGAGCCTCGTCATTCGAAAACAAATTAAGCCAAAAAATGCTATATGTATCGAAGAATAAGTCAACACGATGATCACAATCGCTCTTAAGGTATCGGTAGAGGGCCAGCCGAGCTCTGAATACGAGTGAAAACGGGTTAGGTGAGGATACCCGGACAACCCGTTTGCGCACGAAAAAACGGTCGCAGCCGAGCGGGGGTTGAACGAAAAAACACGAATATACATTGTCGTATGGTGGGTTCAAAATATGAAAACTACTACGTAGCTGCTCCGCAATTTGATGCCGGTTTCACGATTCCCTCAAGATTTTTGGAAGTCTGAATTAAGACAGCAGCAACAATAGAACAACAACGGCAACGAAAAGAACAACACCTGTGTACGACAATCACAACATCGTCAGTAGGGGAAGACGTAAACAAAAAAAATGAAAACGAGGGTGCCATCTCGAAGACCTTGGACAATCAACACCACTGTAGGGTTGTGACCTCAACTGATTAAAAGTCACCCAACTAGTTACTTTGTTGGATACTAGTTGGCTATGTAGGTGTATCAGTTATATGGGTGCGGTAATGTTTGCGGTAATTATGGTGTACATTTCGTGTATCTGACTGGCTCGTTTGTGGATCGGATTATGCCGGTGTTGGTTAATTCTAAAACAAAAGTCAGTTTGTTGGCATACCTCGCCACAGCCAACTAATCCAACTAATAACTAGGCGTGAACTCCAACCAATAAGGCATAGCTGACCCACAGCCCTAACCATCACACCGTTCCCGGATACAACGACTGACGTAGGCGCTCCAAACCCCGAGACAGCGGACATTATGACGGTATAGGGCTGGTCGTCGGGAAATTTCCAAGCAAGTGGTAGAGTGCGGCAGTCACCGAATTCATACGTACTCCCATACACCCCCTGAAAAGACATGCCAACTACTGTCTCTACGTATCCTGTGGAACGTTACACAAGCATCCGGCCCATCGAGCGTATGATACACAACCACAACAATTCCTTGGGCTATGGGTCTATTAGATGCAAAACAAAACTCACGTAAGCGGTCCAAACCCGAAGGTAGCGGAGGTCCTGGTGGTAGCGCTTGTCGTTGACAAACCTTCGCGAGCAGCGTTCTAGAAGGTCGAATTGCTCCTTGAACCAATCAAAACAGCAGCAACAAAGGCCGAAACAAAAAAAAAACACGGCAAGGCAAAAAATAGCGGCGGCAAGAGAGGCGAAGGCGGGAGGGGTAACATAAAAACGGGTACGTAGGGGTGTGAGTTTGCTGGATAGACCTCATGGCTACCAACGCTGGCCCGGAATTATATACACGTTTCATACTAATACCACTGTGACCCAAACAATAAGCACCATTTCGATTAAGTATTAGTAAACAAACGATCCTTATATTATCGATCAAAGTGATACTACAGTAGAGTTGAAACCGTTGTTATATTCCCGGACAGACTGATACAGTAGCGGTGGTCCCTGTATAGTGCCGGTATGCGCCAGGCAACAATACCGGCACTATAGCAGCAACCGGCACTATATACTCCGCACACTGCCGCACTGGTTAACCCCATATGTGCCAAGCGATTTCCCCGGCACTGTATCGTCGGCGGAGAACTTGCACGTACGTGCCAGGCTATTCGAATTTGCAAGTACATTCAATACGGTTATATGTATAGAGTTATCGTAGATATGTATGGTCTGCACGGTACCAAATGGGATCGAGGTGCCAGGCGGGCCTCCGGAGGCTCCTGCGGAGGGCTGACTATATGTCTGCACCTTGTGGGTGGGCGCAAGGTGCCAAATGGGATGGGCCCACTGCGGAGTCAAAGGACCAAATAGGAACAGGGTGCGAGATGGTGCAAAATTACGTGCGGATCCGAACAGCCCAGCACGTACGTGCCATTATACGGCTGGTGGCGCTATATAGGTCAGCCAGCACTACTCAACTAGCGAAACAATATACGGAACACTACTACTGTACCGCTAGTTATTAGTTGGGTGACAAAAAGAGCCGTTGAACTGGTTACCATCGTTCGTTCACGGGTCAGGTCAACCCTCGCGGGTCAGGTCAGGTCAGGTCAGGTCAGGTCAGGTAGGGGAACGGTGACCGGGCCCTATCCGTGAGAATTCGAATACCTCCTGACCCTACCTCCTGACCCGACTGATCTGACCCAACCCCAACCAAGTGGATCCGTGACATTTCGGAAAATTCTGACCCGAACCGCGTGTATTGGAGTCATGACCGGTGAAGAGTGCTGCTGCTTTTAGTCTTCACAGAAAAAAAAAGTCAAGTCCAGCCACGGACGCGGCAGTTGAAGGGGAGTGAGCTACGAGTATAGCGTTGGATATGGGTATCGGAATAGAGTTGGATATCGATATCGGAATAAAGTTGGATATCGATATCGGAATCGATTTCGATACGATAATACCGATGTACGAAAAAAAACTAGTCCATACGATTTCTTCGATGTTTGAGGCAGCTTTCGTTCGGTGTCAGCATGTCAGCATCAAAAACACGGGGCTGACAGGGGGTGGCAGGGAAAAATACGTTCGATACGTACGTACGATACATCTTAACCCATTCAGAACTGAAAAAAAATGTCCCACACTAATTCCAAGTAGTTTGTCCCCAAATTGGTGGGACCAGTTCTTAAGGGATTAAGTTTCAATATTTCGATATGTCAAAAGTTTCGAGACTTCGATACATCAGAAGTTCGATTTTTCGAAAGTTCGATATTTGTATACTTCGTATGACGGTAGTTACTGTCAAGGCGCACCTGCTGGTCGTTCGGCACATAGTCCTGGACGGCTTGAATGTACTGCCACCACACCGTCAGCTTGTCCCCGTTGCCCACCGCTGCCAGTTCCTCGCCATCCTCCGCGGAGTCCGCGATAAGCGGCTCAAAACGCCTGACAAGCAACGGAAAACCGAGCGCGCTTAAGTTACGTGTTGTGCTAACAAGTTCCTTTCGTCATTCTCTGCGGAGTTTAAGAAATAAGAGATTCGAAACGCCTGATAAGGCGAAACAAAAAACAAACGCGGTCAAGTTGCGTTAGGTGCGGCCACTTCCTCTCACCGTTCCCTGCGGAATGTGACACAAGCAGGACGCCAAAACTACTGCAATAGTATCATATACCTGGTATATGGTAAGCTTAAATAGGTCGTGAGTCAAAACTACCGTATACTGTAGTTAGGATAATACACCACCGTTACAGAGGGCACCTCGATTTAAGAGTGCCCAAATACATAAGGGGGCATTTCGGCTTGCCACGGGGGTGCTTTAAAATCGGGGTGCCCACCACTGCAATCAAGTTCATACACCACTGACTGTATACTGTAATCAAGATGATACACCGCCGCATGCTGTAATATCAATATAATACACCACCGAATACTGTAATCAAGATAATACAACACCGTATGCTGCAATCAAGAATTAAGACAATAATATAACAGCCCCTTGGGCGAATTTCCAAGCCGAATTTGCCAAAACCCAGTGGGGCACACACTACTGTGCCTTCCACGTGCAATCTTCCACAGATGCTCCGAGTATACTCGATACTCCGAGAATACTCGGAGTATCGAGAATTTTTCGTACTCCGAGTACTGAGAGTATTGGAGTACTGGTGGCTTAAACAGAGTACTTGAAGTATGAGCAGTACTGAAGGCCCAAATATTCCGAGTACTGGGAGTATGAGCAGTACTTGTCCTCGAGTACAAGCAGTACTCGGAGTACACACATCTAAATTACTCGGAGCACGCCGAGTATCGAGAGTATTGGACACCAAAATACTGCGAGGACACAAGGTACCTGAAGTATTATTTCTCTCAAATACTGTAATTATACTTCCAGGTATTGGGAGCATCTGTGAATTTTGAAATACTATAAACGCCAGTATACGCTCCCAGAACCTGGGGGGGAAGACGGCCGAGTCTTTAAAATGATGCAAAGATGCTCCTAATATACTTAACACTCCGAGTATACTCCGAGTATCGAGTACATTTCGTACTCCGAGTACTGAGAGTATTGGAGTACTGGCGGCCTGAATACTCGGAGTACTTGGAGTATGAGCAGTACTGAAGCCCCAAATACTGCGAGTACAAGGAGTACCCGCAGTATCGGTCCCCGAAAAACTCCGAGTACAAGCAGTATCGAGAGTGTTCATACCCCAAATACTCCGAGTACGAGTAGTATCCCGGAGTATCGAACCCCGAAATACTCCGAGTACGCGAAGTACCTGAAGTATTTAATCTCCAATACTCCTTACTTTACTCCAAGGTACTCGGAGCATCTGTGCAATCTTAATCTTCCAAAAGCTGCAGTACGTACAGCAGTACACGGCAACTATTAATAATAAGGAACAGGCTAATTAAGAAAGCCAGGCTGATATCTAGAGTAAAATAAGAAATTCGGTGTTCTTTATATTGACATTAGTGTAGAACACGCCCTCTCTCGAATAAGAAACCCAGCCTGGACCAGGTTTCGTGTTTCTTAGTATTAGGTGCCCTGTACTCTGTACAGCAGAGGTTTTTTGTTCTTGTTTTTTCCCGTCCCATTCAATATTTTCGCCCTTCCTTTCTATTAATAGTCGTAACTCAGATCCAGGGTCACAAAGTGGGCGCTTCTCCTACCTCCCCACTCGTAGGTTCGTGCCTTGAATTTTATCGCGAGAAGTGTAGTCCCTTTCTTTCCTTCGTCGACTCGCATCGAATTGTGCCTACCCACGCTGCTACGTAGACGTTCTAAGTACGCGTACGTACAGCAGTAGCTACGTACGCGTATGTTGTATCGTACTCTAGTCCTCGTACTCGCGGCATGTTGTTGCTGTACTGCGGTGTGCACGCGTACATATGTACGAGTAGATATACACCAGGTATCAGGTGGGCGGCACCTTTCGCCTAACATGTAAATCCAGCCAGCGCCATCACTGCTGTTCCTTACACTTGCTGCGGTAGGAGTACTCCACCGCCGTACCAAAAGGTGCCTGGGTACTACACTGGTAGTACACAGTAGTACGTACAACGTTGGACTGCTGTATGGTACCCTAGAGGTACGTATGAATGTGATGCACAGCAGCTGGCAGCAGCAGTGCCGTCATAAGGCCAGAATGTACGTACAGCAGAGGTATCAATCTGCTTGACCCCACCGCCGTACCAAAAGGTGGCTGGGTACTACACAGCAGTACGTACAACGTTGGGCTGCTGTATGGTACCCTAGAGGTGCGCAGCAGCTGACAGCAGCAGTGCCGACATTAGGCCAGAATGTACGTACAGCAGAGGTACCAATCTGCTTGATATACTACAGCAGTCCAGTACCCCCAGTATCGACCTCCGACAATAATGCTAACTGTTGAACTGGTACAAGTTCATACTACTGCTGTTGTTGCTCATCATGCAGGCATGCCACATGCAGGCAAGCGTGAACCCACCTCCTAATGGCCAGCAGTATCGTCTTCGAATCACCCCCCTGGGGAAACCCTGCGGCTTCTTCGTCTCCCTCCGTGGCAGCATCTCCTTCGCGCTTGTCAGACGACAGAGAGTCTCCGAAAGCGCGCCGAATGCATTCCACTTTGCGGCCGCGCCTCAGGGGCATGACGTTCTCCTTGCACATCTCCCATGTGTGATCTGTCTCCCCGGCAGGCGCTTGTTGTTGCCCGGCAGCGATGGCTACCTCGCGTGGCTCGCTCTCTCCGGGCATGCTTTCGCCGAGCTCCTCGCCTTCCGGCGGCAAAACACTCGTGAGCGAATGTATGCGGGCCTGGCGCAACAAGGGGTGGGATAAGAAGGGTCCTGCGTCTGGTGCAGGGCTTGCACGCCGCGGCGGTTGTGCTTTGAGGCTAGCGACGGGATGAAGCTCTGCTGCGGCGTGCTTGGAGAATGATCAACGGGCAGAAAGGGATAACGCAAATATTGCTTGTGGAACTCCCTATAAAATAAAACAATGGGAACTGGGAAACAAGAAACAAGGCCAGCTCTGCCTCGGTGCTGAGAGCAGCCCACCATGGCGACGACAACACTCCAGCAGCCTCGAACCTCTCATGTGATGCAGCACGACCTATACCAGGAGGTCGCTTCCTTTGCCGAGAGCGCTGGTCATGTTCTGGCGGGGCTGACGTGCTTCCTCCTGCTGCCTTTGTTCCACTTTCAGCTCTTTTTTTTCCTGCTCGAGAGCATGGGAGGCAACGGCTTCGTCGCCTGCTTGTGCTGGGCGCTCGTTCCCTCTGTGACAACCAGGTGGGGAGACCGTCTCAAAGCATTGAGCCTCGTACGGTGGGGAAGTAATGTAGGGTGTGCCTTAGCCACGAGCGTACTGTCCAAGCCTTCGCCAAGAGGGTATACATACGAACAAAATGATGATCAGATCTTGAGATCCAATGTGCTTGGACATCAGCCGAGCAGAAGCCCGGTGTGCTCGTACTTGTATGTGCACCAGTGCAGCATGGTGGTTTTGCTCGTACTTGGCCACACCTGGCGCGTATCGGTCGACTGCGCCTACTGCTGTACTGCTGTTTTTGCTACCTTCTGTGGGGTATATGGGTTATGGGTTATACATACTCGCATTATTAATTGCGCCGCATTCGTGATTTTGGTTTTATCTGCGATACGTATAATAATACGAGTATGATACGTAGAAACGGGAAATCTGGTCCAGGCTGGGTTTCTTATTTGAGAGAGGGTGATTGCTACACTAATTTCAATATACAGGTAACGACTCCTGGATTCCGTATTTTCCTCTAAATATTAGCCTGGATTTATTACAAGAACGGTGGGAATGAGGAGCGTGACAGACGCCTTCAAGTGGTCAAACTCCTAACTGCATTAAGCTACTGCGTTGGCGGCTCTTCTCTTTTTGCTGTGTTCCTGCAATTAATTGTCATTGATGGGATCGTTTTTTATTCTAAGCGATTTGGGTCAGCACATAAACCTTTTTTTACTGACCGGCAGGTAATTGATGGGTGTGCGTGGTGGGTGAGAGATTTACTGGGTTGGTCGGTTGGTCCCTCGGCTGGTAGTCCCACAATCACCAACACCACCCACCAACATTTACTGTTAATTAAGCGATGCGTGTCAGCGCAAAAACCTTGTACGAGTACAGAGAAAAATGTACCAGTAAACAAATACATCTGAATCATTTCATAATTCGTTTTTGTTGTATGATCTTTTTGCTCGTATTTTGTAAAATCTGTATCAGGTATCAGGTCGGTTGGTCCCTGGGCTGGTAGTCCTACAATCACCAACACCACCCACCAACATTTATTGTTAAGCGATGCGTGTCAGCGCAAAAACCTTGTACAGAGAAAAATGCAAACTAAGAAATCTGAATCATTTCAGAATTCGTTTTTATTTGTATTGTCTTTTTGCTCGTATTTCGTAAAATCTGTATCATTTCAGAAATCGTGTTTTATTGTCTTTTTGTTTTCTGCATCAGCAGCAGCAGCAGATAAGAAATGGGATGGACAAAAAAAACAAAATGCTGCTGCTGCTGAACGAGTGCGTACCAGGAACCACCACCAAACCACGGGACGAAGCCACCACCAACCACCACCAGCCACTACGAGCAACAACAACTTCTGGTGCTCCTGCGGCTCGTGGGGCAGGGGTGGTGGCGGTGGTGGTGATGGTCGTCGTTGTGGTGTTTGCTGGTGATGGTGGTGTGTGTGCTGTGTGCGATGATGGTCTTCCTCTTCTCGTCCGATCATCACCGTTGTTGCTCTACTGCCGAGAAATGTGGTCTTCAGTTTCAACCCTTGACAGCCTTGACATGCCGTGACTGTCACCAAACAACTAGTTTTTAGTGTGGAACACGCCACCCTACACCCTTGACAGCGCATGTTTTGCCTTGCTTGACATGTCTCCTCATCGTTGCTATATACTACTGCTAGTTTGCTCTACTGCCGAGAAATCCCAGTGACACAATTTGGTACTGGCAACAGTTTAGGGCAGTCACTACCGCCTAGCTCTCCGATCTCGGCACGGCTTTCGACACGAATAGCACAGGACGGTCGGCACAAATAGCGGGCCTCTATCAGTCCCGAGCGTGTCTGAATCGGTTCAGTGTACGCGTCGCGCGCCAAAAAAAAGCAAAGCGAACGAAGTGCGAAGTGCGAAGTGCAGACGAAGTGCGAGGGACGAGCAGACAGACAAACCTCAATATTAAGGATTCTTTAAATAAAGCCACGCTGCGGCAGCTTTCAGAACTGTTTTTTGTCCGTTTGTGTCCGTTCGCGACCAGGGGGGTACACCCCCACGGGCACATACCCAACCATTATGAAGAGCATCTATTGATGCTTCGAAGGGCTAGCGCCCTTCTCAGCATCAAATATCTCCTCATTATTAGCCTGTTTCTTATTACGTGTCCTGTACTGCTGTACCATTCCCAAGACTCTGCCGTACGTACTCTGCTGCTGGCCGCCGTATCCGGTCCCGCGTCTATGGGCTATGGAGGGGGTCATAGCCCGGAGTCCCGCGTTACCGTGACCATTCCCACCCGAACCTAGGCAGTGTGCGAATTCCCGCATTCCCACCGCAATGTACATTATTTGACTTTTTCGTGGCACGTGTCGCGACATGCGGCGACATGCGGCGGCATGTCGCGAAGTGTAGCGGCGAGTGTTGCGAGGAGTGTCGCGGCGAGTGTCGCTAACCCTAACCCTAACCCTAGCCCTACGTGTCGCGGATTGTCGGGACATGCCGCGACGTGTCGCGAAATGCCGCGGCACGTGTCGCGGCGTGCCGCGGCAGCGTCCGTGGCGTGTCGCGGCATTTCGCGACATGTCGCGACACGTGTCGCAACACGTGCCACGAAAAAATCAAATAATGTAGATCCGTGACGCACCCGAAGCAGCTGTTTCCACTCTCGAATTCCGACCGTACCCGAAGCCGCCGCCTTCCCATTGCCACACTCACAGCGTTTCCGGCGCAGCCTTACCATGGCCAAGACCATGCACAGTCTGCCCCGTGACATCCGTAACAGAGGTACATATACTACAGCAGTAGGGCTGAGCACTGGCACAGGATGTACTGGCAGTAGTACTCTGCTGATTGAACCGGCCAGTATATTCGCCAGTAGGTTTTATCTTGCGTACGTCCAAGAAACACGCCATGAGACAGAACGCAAACCCACCACTTGCGTTTCGGGAGGAGAAAAGAGAGGCGAGAGACAGTATACTGCTGCAGTCCAGTATACTGATTAATTTTGACGACAGTATATATCGCTACTGACTCAGTCAGCCAGTGCCCAGCCCTAACATATACAGAGTTGCTGCTACCCTATGGTAGCCTTATCGTAAACACATCCCCACGCTCCCACCGTAACCAATGCAGACTCTTGTACACCCCCCGCGACTCTTGTACATTCTGCGTTCTGCTGCCCGCATTCCCACATTCCCGATGCTGCGCGGCAGAGTGGGCCGGCTGCGTTCTCTGGCTCGCCTGCACCTCCGATTTCTCCAGGTGGGCACGCACCCAAACCCTCGATAAGGATGTTGACATGTGTGCTTACCGGCTGTACAGATGCCGCCAGGAATACTCGCGCGTTTGTGTTAGTACGTAGGGTCAATGAAACCATTGCTTAATGAGGCTGTTTTCATATTTTTGCAGTTTTATTTGTAGATGCCGTTCTTTTGTTGTTTTCCTGTTTTCCGGACGGCATTGTGCCCTCCTCTGTTTTCACGTATAACATACCCCATACGCACGTACTGACCCTCTCACGTGCGTCCTTAGGTAATCGCGGCGGTTTGTTTCGCCGCCTCCCTTGCCGCGGGTGCGGCGGGATTTGTGACGGTTCGCCTAGCGATGTCCTCGGCGGGACTGGCGGTTTCATGGGGGGCCTGCCAGGTGCCTCAGTGGGGGCAGCGGCAAGGCGGAGCGACGATGGATGGGTGAGTGTCGTTGGTGTTGGTGGTGTTGTTGGTGGTGGTGGAGGTGAGGGTGGTACCGGTGGGGGTTGTAGAGGTGGTCCTGGTGACGGTGTTGGTCATGGTGGTGGTGGTGGTAGTGGGTGAGGGCGGTGGTGCTGGTGGTATCGTTCTAGCATGGACCCCGCAGGTCAGAGGGGGGGGGCGTGTACTCATGTCGTGAAAGGCCATAGTCGTATGACATTAGGCCCTCGCATTTTCTACAAGGGACGGAGCACGTCGGGGTTGCGCCGGCCAGGCAGGCAGGCAGGTAGACATTGCTTGCACAAAGCGCGAAGCGGCGTGAGGTAGCATGGTGGGTCGCATGAAGAGTGAGCTGCCTCCCACTAAGAACCGCCTGTGAGACGGAATTTTCTTGCATGTTGATGACAGCGTCGACTGGATTTTGTTATTGTTTTTGGTGTGGGGGAATTGGCAGAGAGAGGATGACTAGTGTTGCATCAGCCACAAAAAACAGCCTGGGCTGGTCCAGCTGGAGTGTCACCAAGTTTAGCGGTGTACCACAAGCGCGCAATATACGTAGCGCTGCACAATGCTACTGGCACGCCCACAATTCACGGTTGCTAAACAACCACCGCCTGTCTTCGTGTCCGAAGTTGTACGATCACGAGGCAACATGTGTAGTAATCAGAAGCAAATATGGTGATTAAATATACAGGGGGGGGGGGGGGGGGGGGACTCATGTTGTGCACGGCCGTAGTCATATGACCATAGACCCTCGCATCCCTACAATGCCAGGACGGAGCGCGTTGGGTTTTCACCAACCAGGCAGACATTGCTTGCACCAAGCGCGAAACGCCGTGAGGTATTGGGCGAGTCGCATGGAGGGTGAGCTGCATCCTGCTAAGAACCGCCTCTGAGGCGGACTTGCATATGGACGACAGCTTCAATGAGTTAATTTAATTTCTGGTGTGGCCACTTCCGGAGACAGCAATGGGTTTTACTATGTAACTGCCTCGCGGACGCCTTACCATATTAACACTACGTGATACGACCATTCCCCTTGTGCGGAACAAAGGTTCTCCACCCCGCACAAATGATCTACTCGACCGCCAGCTTTGGTGACCGCCAAAAAAAAATAACAAAAAAAAACGGCACCCTGGTTGTCTAGCTCACGCAGCGAGTGGCGTGTTTTACAGCGTCGTTGCCAACCGACGCCAACCCAACCTATAAATATATCATATATTTATGGGGGAGGGGGGGGGTGTACTTCATTTTCATGTCATGTATGGCCGTAGTGGTATGACCATAGACCCTCGCATTCCTACAATGCCGGGATGGAGCATGTCGGGTTTTCACCGACCAATATAGGGGGATACTTCGAAGTATATATATATATACGGTTTTGAGGTTTTTCGTGGACGCATGGTGCGGTAAAAGTGCACCATACTTTTTCCGAGGCTCTCTCAGTTGAGGATGTCTATACTAATAGTAAGTCAAAAAATGATTTAGGAGGGAATTAAAAGTGCTACGAATATATATTATACTCGTATATATATAACCCGATGAACAATCCCACGGCCTGAGCATCAAATAAACAAAATATCGCGAGACGATAATGAAATTCTGACGAATTTTTGGGTTAACCCCTTAAGAACTGGTCCCACGTATTCGGGGACAAACTACTTGGAATTACGGTGGGATAGTTTTTTTTCAGTTCTGCATGGGTTAAGGAGCCTCGTCATGCAGAAAGAGTGTTAGCAAAAAAATGCTACCTCTCGTATCGTTACGCGCATCCGGTACATTTATAGGGGGGTGTATGTTTTGTTGAGGTCAATCGAGGCTTCTGCGTACAGTGCCCCCTATACTGACAGCTTAACTTGTGTTTCGGTATGAATATATTTCTGGTATTCACAGACTCCTTGACAGTTTTTCTCTTTTTACTCTCTCTCGCCTCCCTTGCCTTTATTACCGTCACCCACGCCTCCCTCCGTGCCTGCCTGCCTGCCTGCCTGCCTGCATTTTCTCTCTATTTTATCTCTTACAAACACACGGACACCCGCCGTGCGACGACCCACCCCAAGGCTCATCGCCGGGAACCACCTGTCCCTCCTCCTCCACCTCCTGGCGTCAGCGCTGCCCCCACCCTCGCCCCACGCCCGCTTCCTCCGGAGCCTACCACTATCGGCGCTGCTCCTCGCGGGACTGTTGCTACCACGATCACCATCGCGAAATCGCTATCTAGCTGATTGTTGGTATCCTTGTCGGTATTTTCGGCCCCACCCATGGCTCGCGTGGTTGAGCAGACCGTGGAGTCGGCTATGGACCCGCCGGTACTTGAGAGTTTCAGATGACGACCGCCCTGAAGGTGTGGACCCTGCTGGTTTTCGAAACGGCGGTGGTGGTGTTGGTGTTGGTGATGGTGGTGGTGTTGGTGGTATTGGTAGTGGTCTTAGTAGTGGTGGTGCTGTTGGTGGTGGTGGTGGTGGTGGTGGCGAAGGTGATGGTGGTGGTGCTGCTGCTGCTGCTCCTGCCGCTACCGCTGACTCTGCTGCTGTTTATTCTTCCGCTGCCAGTGATGCTGCCGGCCGCAGAGAGAGAGGGTTTGAGCTGGTGTCGGCCCCACTTCGCGATCGCGTGGGAGAGCTAAACGTCCACACTGATGCGGCGGCGTGGTTTCCTGGAGCTGGTGCTGGCACTACCACTGATGTTAGGGAGAACACCATCGCTATCGCTAGCCCGAACACTACCGCCAACACCAACACCAACGCCAACGCTTCTCTTCACGAGTGGTTTCGCGGTGGTGATGATGATAATTCTCAAGAACCGCCTCTTGCCGCCGCTGCTGCCGCCGTCGAAAGCAAACAATTGGAAACCCTCCGCGGCGTTGGCGTTGTAGGGGCTGGGGAGGGGTTGTGCGGAGGACGAGACACAGCAGCAAGCGGGCTCGAAAGGGGAGAGGGGGGGTCTGGGTGGCAAGGCACAGACCTAAGCCCGATGGAACGGGGGAAAGAGGTGCCTGGGGCGGGAGGCGCAGAAGAAGCAGCAGCGGGTGGAGGCGGAGGGGGAAGGGCTACTGGAGCGCCCGGGGCGCTAGCAGGGCTGGCCGGAGGAGCGAGTCGAGCACCGCCATATGTTATTTCGGAGTTGCTTCAAAGTTTGGCGGCGTCTGCCTGCTTCGGCGGCCTCTTGTTTCTGACGATGTTGCTGGCGGGGTCTCCGTTGACCGGGGAGGATTGGGCTCTGTCCCCGGGTCTGAGCGCCACCTGGTCCGTCATCAGGTCGGCCTATTTGCAGTACGCGCCTTTTGTTGTTGTTGTTGTTTGTTGTTCTGCTTGGATACATGCTGCGATAGAGGTGCGCCTGATCATTATTGGTGCTCCTCACATCAATATAGTATACTATTAGTAAGTCATTAGTACTACTAGTAAGTCGTTGGTACTGTTAGTAAGTCATTAGTACTATTAGTGAGTCATTAGTACTATAAGTGAGTCATTAGTGCTATTATTGATAGTAAGTCGTTAGTGTTATTAGTAAGTCATTGTTACGGAGGACCATAGTAAATAGGACCAAATAGTGTAAGTAAACATAGTTGAATAATTATATAGGTTTTTGTGTGTACTATAGGTCCTATTTACTAGTGTTTACTAGTGTTTACTAGTGTTTACTAAATTAGCCCACCCCGGTAATAGTGTTTAGTACCTATTAGTAAGTCATTAGGGCCCATATTAACGAGTATAAAATAAATTCAATTTGGAAAAATAAAAATAAAAATTCGCTTTTCATTGGTCAACACACGCACCAGCACCATTTTTTATGCCCCAAGATCCTAATCTTTGGTGCTGGTGCGTGTAAGATCCTAATCTTTGGTGCTGGTGCGTGTGTTGACCAATGAAAAGCGGATTTGAATAATTTTTTTTCCAAATTGATTTTTTTTCTTCTTCGTTAAAACGGGCCCTTAGTAATGTTAGTCTAAATTTAAAATCTCGCGACAGATGCAACCACCCTTAATACTACTGTACATATCACTGATAGACATATGTACTAGCGGTACGGCCACGGCTCCGCCCGTGGCGCTAGTATATGTATACGAAGTATACCACTATGTTCCGAAATATAAGCACCGTTTGTATTGTATATTTGTATTGAAACGGTTCTTACATTTAGGGACAGGGTGGTATGTATTTGTTTCAGCCCTCTCCCTTGTGTTTATTCATTTTAGGTGGAGGGAGGGGGCGAGGAAAATAAACGAATGTGGCATAGAGAAGTTTGGTACGCTAGCTAAATATATCGCGAGAAAACGACGATCGCTATGCTTCAAGATGGATGGTTGGCACAGACCGCGAAACAGGAAGGGGGTAAGACACGCACAACGTTTATTATGTAATGCATGGGGGGAAAACACGTAATGAGCGCCCAAGTGTTGCAGGTGTCTCTATTAGGAGTAGGAACGGTGCTCCGTCTTCGAAAGGATGCGTAGTCAATGCTCATACGACAAAGGCAAGTAACAAATGAGTACCCCCCCGCCCCTCCCTTGTGTATATGCATGCTACTAATAGGCGGGCGTCGGTTACCCTAGCCTGGGGCTTCGGGAGAGCGCTCATACCCGACGCAGACCCGCCAGAGAGCGCGGAGGAGGCGGATGCTGGGGCGGGCAGAATCGTTTCACACCCCGCCGGTACTGGAGCGACGGGCCCTTTCCGTTTAGAATGGGCGGTTTTCCGATTTGGGACGACCGCCCAACCGGCGCTAGCGATGGTTAGTGCCGTGGCGACGCTCGCTCTTTGGCCCGACCGGGCGTGTGTGGTTGCCCCTGCGGTAAGAATTTAAAATGAAAAAATGCCTCGCTAAGATGGAAACCTTTGCATTTTTTTTTCACATAATATGCTTCAATAGAGTTACGTAGCGTCTATTTTATTGTGAGGCACCTTCCTTAGCCCCTTAGGAACTGGTCCCACATGTTTGGGGACAAACTACTTGGAATTAGTGTGCGATTTGTTTTTTCAGTTCTGAATGGGTTAACCCTTTTTAGTACTGCACTGTACATAAACAAACATTTCAGTCAAATCCCAAGTGTTTTGTCCCCACATCGGTACTGCAGTACTGAAGGGGGTTAAGGAGCCCCATACCTCACCCGAAATTTGTTTTTGAAAAAACAGTGAAAGTGCAAGCCTATTGTAGCCATTTCACGAGCAACACTGTAAACTGGTGTTGATGTTAATACTGCACTGGTGTTCCAACGACATTGGGTTATAACCCCTCAAGAAGTGGTTCCAAATATTAAGGACAAAACACTTGGAATTAGTGTGGGATGGTGTTTTCAGTTCTGAATGGGTTAGGCACCCTTCCATCACGAGGGGCCCAAACAAACCATACCGTGGGTGTTTGCTCGATAAATTCCCTTACCGAACCATACCGCAGTGTTCGGTACGGCCGGTAATACCCTACCGAACTTTCCTCTATGGTTCGCTGCGAACTCCGTACCGGTACCCCGACACTTCGGTAAAAGTTCGGTACGCCCGCTAACCAATACCCCGGGTACCGGCAATACCCTACCGAACATACCCTTTGCAAATTGCTTTTGCGTTTTATCTTCTCCGCTTACGTATGGTGTCTCGAAATGTGCTGTGACCGCAGGTAAGCATCGTCTCTCTGACGCTACCATCCTTGTGGAAACACCTGGAAACGTTTTCTCCCGGGGGGGCTGGAAACGACGGGGCGGCGGTAAGTTTTCCATTTTTTTTAAAGGCATTTTTTCTTCCGGGGGGGCTGGAAATGACCGAGCGGCGGTAAGGTTTCTATTTCAAAAGGCGTGTTTTCTTCCGGCGAGGCTAGAAATGACGGGACGGCGGTAAGGTTTATATTTCAAAAGGCATGTTTTCTTCCGGCGAGGCTAGAAATGACGGGACGGCGGTAAGGTTTCTATTTCAAAAGGCATGTTTGATTCCGGGGAGACTGGAAAGAAACGACGGAGCGGCGGTGAGGTTTCCGTTTTAAAAATCGTGTTTTCTTCTGAGGGGGCTGGAAACGACGGGGCGTCGGTAAGTTTTCCATTTTTTAAAGGCATGTTTTCTTCTGGGGAGGCTGGAAATGATGGGGCGGCGGTAAGGTTTCCGTTTTAAAAGGCTTGTTTTCTTCCGGGGAGGCTGGAAACGACGGGGCGGCGGTATGATTTCGATTTGAAATGGCATGTTTTATTCCGAGAGGGCTGGAAATGACGGGGCGGCGGTATGGTTTCCATTTCAAAAGGCATGTTTTCTTCCGGGGAGACTGGAAATGACGGGGCGGCGGAAAGTTTTCCGGTTTTTTAAAGGCATGTTTCATTCCGCGAGGGCTGGAAAGGACGGGGCGGCGGTATGGTTTCCATTTCAAAAGCACCCCCCCCCCGCCTCCCCAAACCGCCTTCTGCCAACCACCCCCCTCCCAAACCGCCTTCTTAAAAGGTTTACATCCTTCTGACGGTGTGGGAAACCGCTTTAGTGGCCTTCGAGTACGCGCCACCCCTCCGCCCTCTTAGGGGCACCCGGGGCGCGCTCATGATGCTCTCGGCGGCGATGGCGGCTGCACCCTCCCTTCTCTTTTGTCGTCCGCCTTGTGCACGCTTGAAGGGGTGGGGTTGCGTGCGGCACGTGTGTGGTGGTGTTGGTGGTATTGGTGGGAGTGGGGGTGGTGTTAGTGGTGGTGGTATTGGTGGTGGTGTTGGTGTTGGTGTTGGTGTTGGTGGTGGTGGTGGTGGTGGTGGTCGTGGTCGTGGTCGTGGTGGTAGTCGTGGTGGTGGTCATGGTGGTCGTGGTGTCGGTGATTATGACAATGTTGATGGTGGTGTTGGTGTTGGTTCTGGCTCTGGCAGGCCATCATCATCATCATCAACATCATCATCACCACCGCCACCACCACTATCGTCCAGCGAGGCCCGCCTGTCCAAGCGCTCGGCGGCAGCAACGCTAGCAACGGTCGCGGTCACCCTAGCCTTAGCGCTCGGAGTACAACCAACAGCATGGAGTTCCAGCACCGCCCTATCGGATGGTGGGGAGGGGTCGTGCGCAGCTGTCGAGGTCGCCATAGACGAAACGCGAGATGGTGGCATGACAGCGAAGGAGATGCGAGACGGTGACATGGGAAGCGATGAACTGGGAGGGGCGGACTCTCGGGTAAGTGAGGGAGGTTAGGAGTTTGGAGGGTGTGCGAGTAGACCTGTGGGTTTGCTCAATTTCTTGTTCTTTTTTTATCAGTGTTTTTGTTTTTCGTTTTCGGTCATGTTCTTGTTCTTGCCTTCGTGCTTGGTAGTCCTCTTGTTTTCGGTTTTTACTCTCGCTGTTTCTTATGGTGGTTCCATTTCTTGTTATTACTCTCGCTGTTTGTTCTTGTGGTTCCATTTTTTGTTTTTGTGTACTTGTTCTTATTTATTTTTCTTATTTCTTGTTATTAGTTCTTGTTCTTGGTATTGCTATTATTTATTTATTTATTTTTTCATCTTGCTCCTTATCTCGTTCTTGTTCTTGTTCTTATAATTTGTTCTGCTCTTGTTCCTTTTCTCATTATTTTTATCATGTCTCCTTCTCTATTTCTTGTTCTTGGTCTTACGATTTTCCTTGTTCTTGTCCTTTCTCTTGTTCATGTTCTTGTTCCTATTCTCGTTCTTGCTGTGCGTGTGTTAGTATTTTTTGTGGGTGCTAGGCCGCCGGGGCTCGCGTTCTTACTGCCGTTCTTGTTATTAGTTCTTGATCTTGTTATTGCTCTTATTTCTCGTTATATATGCATTTCTCCTTCTCTCGGTCTTGTTCTTGTTCTTATGAGTTTTTTTGCTGTTGCCCTTGTCTTGTCTCTCGCTCTTGCTCTTGCTCTTGCTCCTTGCTCTTGTTCTCGCTCTTGCTCCTTGCTGTGTTTGTTGGTGTTTTTTTGCTGGGTCCTGGGCGGTGGGACGAATAAAGCTGCGGCTCGTGAACTTCAACGTGTACATGGGCTACGATAGGCTGGGAGAGGACAACACCTTCCGAGTGGGCAAGCTTTTGGAGGAGCTGGGGGCCGATGTCGCGGTACTGCAGGTTTGTTGTTGCCCCCGATATAAGATAATAGTGCAGCTAAGAGAGGCCAAATCGGCTGGACTCGCCTACACTAAATCTCTGTGTATATGTTTCCCACTGCTGTGGATGCATGCTACGATAGAGGTGCACCAACCATTGTTTTTTCTGAGCTCCATACTAATAGTAAGTAATCCATACTAATAGTAATGAATCCATACTAATAGTAAGTAACCAATACTAATAGTAAGTAACCCATACTAATAGTAATTAACTCATACTAATAGTAAGTAACCCATTCTAATAGTAAGTAACCCATACTAATAGTAAGTAAAAACTGATTTTGGAGGAACGTAAAAATGCTCCCTGACGTACATACAATCCCACGACCTAAGTATACTATGAGCAGTGTTGAAGCACAAACACGAAAGTCCGACGATCATTCATTAAACGTTTCAGCAAAAAAGTGCTACCATCTATCGTGGCACGCGTCTGGGTATCATACCATACCAGGTATCATACCAGGTACCATACCAGGTATCATGATGCGTGCTACGATAGAGAAGGTATACCTTATTTTGGCTGAAATGATTTCTGAATGATCGAGCTCCCTAACCCAAATTCGGCGGAATGTCACAATTGTCATTATTGTCATTATTGTGTTGCAGTATTGTTCCTTGTTTGCTTCGGCCATGGGGTTGTTCATCGGATAGCACTTTTCCTTTCCTCCCTTAATGCCCTTAATGACCACTTTGGGGTGAGGTGTAGAGCTCTTCAAGTAGCCACCCTTCCAAGGCAAAAACATGGTGCACCTCTATCGTAACATGCGTCTCAATACAAGAACGAGAACGCTAGAAAAAGACAGTTTTTTTCGGCTTGCACCTTAACCACGAATTTGGGGACAAACTACTTGGAATTTGTGTAGGACATGTTTTTTCAGTTCTGAATGGGTTAAGTCTTTGGGGTACCCACCGTTGGTAGTGAGGGTGGCGGTGGTGGTCGTCGTCGTGTGGCTGTTGATAGGGTGTATTTTGTTGGGGTTGGTGGTGGTGGTGGTGTTGTTGGTGGTGGTGGTGAGATTGCTGATGTTGTTGTTGGTGGTGGTGTTGCTCTTGCTGTGCAGTATTGCGGGTGGCCATGTGTTACGGGGGGCCATAGTAAATAGGTCCAGTTGGTGTTGGTAAAAATAGGGAAATAGATAGGTGTTTGTGAGTATTTCCTATGGTCGGGACCATAGTAAATAGGACCTACAGCATACGCAAAAACCTATGTATTCACCTATTAAAACTGGCAATATGTGGCCCTATTTACTATGCTCTCCCTTAATGGAGTCGGAGAGGGGGGTGTTGTTGGTGTTGGTGGTGATGCTGGTGTCGTTGTGGTGGTGTTCGTAGTGGCGTTGCTGGCGTTATTGTTGATTGTGTGTGTTATCATACGTATCATAGTCGTTGATGCTAATGTTGGTTCAGTCGGTTTAGGGTCGTTCTTATCGAGCAACTTATTTTCCAAAATTTCCAACATTTTGTTTCGCGCAATTTTTAGGATTTCTATATTTTCCAAAAAACAAATCCAAATATTGGAATGCGAAACCTTCCTAAATATTTTGCCCTCTGTTAAAATTCCAAACTTTCCAAATAAATCCTGTTTTTCCTGCTTTTCCTGTTTTTTTGGGGGGGAAAATATTGTTTTGTTTTTGGAAAACAATATTGGAAATTTTGGGGGAAAGTTGCTCGATAAGAACGTCCCTTAGCTGTTGGAGTTGTTGATTTTTTTTTTTATTTCCGGTATTTCCTTTGCTTGTAGGCGGTGCGGTTGTAGCATGTTGGACGCGTGCTACGATAGAGGTGTCTTCTTTTTTTTCGGCCGAAATATTTTCGGGACGACGGCTATCAAGGGCTCCTTAAACGAAAATCGCCGGGATTTGCTCATTTTTGTGTTGCACTATTTTTTCGTTTTATACTAGTAATAGAGGCCACGGGTTTGTTAATCGGGTACATAACACTTTAGTTTTCCAAAAAAATCAGGTTTCGGGTGAGGTATAGAGCTGCTCGAGTGATAAGTGTCCACCCTCAGAAGGCAAAAGCTTATTAACATGGTGCACCTCTACCGTAGGTATTATGCGTCATTGGTTGAGTTGATATTCATAGTTGGGGGTTCAAGTTTGCCGTTGTGCAGCCGAAAAAAAATCGAAAAAAGGCCCATCAGCCGATCATGTTTTGAACGTCTCAGACAGCCGAAAAAGCGAAAGACGTAACGACCAGCAAAAAGGGGAATCTAATCCCGAACCTGTAAACCTCTCAAGGCCTACGTACCCCTTCAGTCTCTCGCGAGAGGAGCCTATGACAGTGTATATAACACCCCCTGGGGTGAATTTCAAAGCGATTTTTCTCCATAACCAGGGGGGCGCAGACAACGAACAAGGCGGCTTTCGGAGCATCTCGTCGAGAGCTTTCCATAGGCGGGTCGCTCGGGGTTAGCACTTGACCGGTCGTCGAACAAATCAGCGTTGAAATCCGTCCGAGGGGGTGTGGTATACAGTAGCGTCGTCGGCAGGACACAGCTCGAGGCCTAACGAGGAGATCGCTTGACAAACCATGGGTGCTTCAAAACCAGGTGATACTATTATAGTGAGGGCGGCTCTCTTCCGGGGGGCATAAAAGCGCCAAAGAAGGAGATCGCCTGACAAACCATGGGTGCTTCAAAACCAGGAGATAAGAGTTAAGGGCGACTCTCTTCAGGGGGGCATAAACGCGGTTTTTATGCCCCCTGGAAAGAGAGCCGCCCCCACTATTATCATGAGAGCCGCCCCCATGATTTTGCAAGAGATGTCCTTCTTTGGCGCTTTTAAGCCCCCCGGAAGGGAGCCGCCTTCACTAATATCACCTGGTTTTGAAGCACCCATAATTTTGCAAGGCGATCTCCTTCTTTGGTCTCGAGCTGCGTCCTGCCGGCGACGCCACTGTGGGGAGAAAGGGGCTGCTTGTAGGCTCCTCTATCGGGAGAGACTGGACGGGTATGTAGGCTTTAAGAGGTTTACCGGTTTGGGATTGGACAGCAGGCAGTGGGCTCGTTCAAGAAGAAATGATGCAAACATGGGTCTTTTTATCCGCATGTCAGGAAATGGTAGGCATATATACCAGTATTATAGACCTCGGTTGGCAAGTAATATATAAATTGGCTGCCATATGCATGTCGACAACGGTTGGCATATACATGCAGACCAATGGTTGCCATATACATATACACAGAGGCGTTGACTGGCACGTACCTGTGGGTGACAAGTCATTGCTCAACCGCCAGTGGGTGACATCTACCATGCAGGACCGTGCACGAGCAGAGGCTATTTTTCATTTTATTTTTTAAAAAATTATTTTTACTTATTTTTGCATCACGTTTATTGTCTTCGCCCTTCCTTGCTCTTTTCTAAATCTAGTCGTAACTCAGGCCCGGGAGCACAAAGTAGGCTCCTCTACTACGACAGGTCGTGCCTTGAATTTTTATCGCGAGAAGACTTGCAGACCTTTATTTCCCTCGTCGACTCGCATCGAATTGCGCCTACCCACGCTGATAGGCGCTCTCAGCAGCAGATTGCCGTTAGTTTTTTATTTTATTTTTGCAAATAAACTCAAAGAAAGTCTGACCCACGTGGAATTCGAACTCACGAAATCAAGTCTAGCAGCATTCGAGGGCAGCACTAGCCCACCGGGGTGACCGTTATCATTCCGCTATTGTTATCATTAGATATTGTGCTAAAGTCGTCACAGATCTCCGTATGGAGTATTATGGTAGTTGAGGCGGGAAAAAACCCACATCCGCCGCCGCCGCCGCCGCCAAGCAACTGCTCGCGGCATCTGTCATGATTTTCGATTTTGGGACGATTTTTTTGTAATTGTCCCACGGGTTACTCCCGCTCGGTGAGCCGTGCCGAGCATCACCGACACCTGGGTGGCGTGGTTCAACACGCCACCCAAAGCTCAAGAAGAGAAGCTTGCCGAAGACACACAGGTCGAACCTGAGACATACCCGTGACCCATGCTATATGATAGAGGTATATACGGTATGCGGTATACCGTTTTTTGGCTGTAGCGTTTCGGAATGACGTATTAAAGGCTATTGAAGGCAATTAAAGGCTATTAAAGGCTGTTAAATGCTATTGAAGGCTAATAAAGGCTATTAAAGGATATTAAAGGCTAGCGAAGGCTATCAAAGGCTAATAAAGGATATTGAAGGCTATTAAAGGCTATTAAAGGCTATTGAAGGCTATTAAAGGCTATTAAAGGTTATTGAAGGATACGAAAGGCTATTAAAGGCTAGTAAAGGCTAGTAAAGGCTATTAAAGGCTATTAAAAGCTATTAAAGGCTATCAAAGACTGTTGAAGGCTATTACAGGCTATTAAAGGCTGTTAAAGGCTGTTAAAGGCTGTTAAAGGATATTAAAGGCTATTAAAGGCTATTGAAGGCTACGGAAGGCTATTAAAGGCTGTTGAAGACTATTGAAGGCTATTATAGGCTATTAAAGGCTATTAAAGGCTATTGAAGGCTATTGAAGGCTATTGAAGGATAGTAAAGGCTAGTAAAGGCTATTAAAGGCTAGTAAAGGCTATTGAAGGCTACGGAAGGCTATTAAAGGCTGTTAAAGACTATTGAAGGCTAGTAAAGGCTATTGAAGGCTATTGAAGGATACTAAAGGCTAGTAAAGGCTATTAAAGGCCATTGAAGGCTATTAAAGGCTATTAAAGGCTATTGAATGACCTGTTAAAGGGTATTAAAGGGTATTCCAGTAGTAGTAAAGCCTCCTCAACCCGAAATCATCGGAATTTATTTTCGGTGTCGTCACATTTTTTCGTTTTATGCTCGGGCCATGGGATTGTGCATCGGGTATATACTCGTACATAGCACTTTTATTTCCCTCAGAAGGTGGTACAGAGCTCCTCTCAATAAGTGACCACCCTCAGAAGGAAGAAATGGTGCACCTACCTACCTACCAACCTTGGTCTCACAGGAAGTACACCGTATATATGTGACCTCCCTTGAGTTCCACAGGTGTCCGATTTTGTTCCCCTCAAAACCCGTAGTTCGCGCGATCGAAGTATATCACTCAGCTTGCACACATGATGAGGTTCGATAAAATCCTCCATCTCACAGCTGTGTTTAAAAAAACAAAAAATCAATGTACCTCGTATACCAATATTGATGGCCTCACCTTTCTGCCTTGATGGCCGCTTTTCGATTTTTTTTAGGAAACCGGACTAATGAGGCTGACGCTGGGGGACCGACGCTACGCTGGCGCAGTGGCGGGGGCGGCGGGGATGGTGGTAGCTGCCGCGGCGCCCGTGTCGGAGGACACTTGGGGGTGCGCCATCTTGTCTCGCCTTCCGGTGCTCAGGTAAAATTTGGTCCACACCTGTGATACACCACGATCTACTGTAGATAATCTAGATCATCTACTACGCAGGACCATAGTAAATAGGACCAAGTATTGTTGGTAAAAATAGGGAAATATATATTATAGGTTTGTGTGTGTGTACCGTAGGACCTGGCACTCTCTTCCTAAATATAAAAAACTTTTGTGGTTTCACAGTCAAATCGAAATGGTGCGTATATTTCGGGACGTACTGGTTATTACTGTAGTTAGGGGGGGGGGGGGGGCGTACTCATTTGTTGCTTGCCTTAGTCATTTGACCATTGACCACGCATCCCTTTCGAGACGGAGCACCGTTCCTACTCCTAATAGAGACACCTCCAACACTTGGGCGCTCATTACGTTGTTTCCATATATTACAAAGAAACTTTTTGCTAATCTTATCCCCTTCCTGTTTCGCCGCCTGTGGCCACCATCTATATGGGGGGGGGGGGGGGGGGTGTACTCATGTTGTGCACGGCCGTAGTCATATGACCATAGACCCTCGCATCCCTACAATGCCGGGACGGAGCGCGTTGGGTTTTCACCAACCAGGCAGACATTGCTTGCACCAAGCGCGAAACGCCATGAGGTATTGGGCGAGTCGCATGGAGGGTGAGCTGCATCCTGCTAAGAACCGCCTCTGAGGCGGACTTGCATATGGACGACAGCTTCAATGAGTTAATTTAATTTCTGGTGTGGCCACTTCCGGAGACAGCAATGGGTTTTACTATGTAACTGCCTGGCGGATGCCTTACCATTTTAACACTACGTGATACGACCATTCCCCTTGTGCGGAACAAAGGTTCTCCACCCCGCACAAATGATCTACTCGACCGCCAGCTTTGGTGACCGCCAAAAACATCTATATGGGGGGGGGGGGCGTACTCATTTGTTGCTTGCCTTAGTCATTTGACCATTGACCACGCATCCCTTTCGAGACGGAGCACCGTTCCTACTCCTAATAGAGACACCTCCAACACTTGGGCGCTCATTACGTTGTTTCCATATATTACAAAGAAACCTTTTGCTAATCTTATCCCCTTCCTGCTTCGCCGCCTGTGGCCACCATCTATCTCCCAAGATAGCGATCGTTTTCTCGCTACTATTTAGTGTACCAAACTGCTCCATGTCACACTCGTCTATTTTCCTCATCTCCTCCTCAAGCACATCCCTTTCCTCCTTGTACCTTTCACATTCTCCCACTATGTGAACTCTACTCTCTATGGCTTTGCCACATGGGCACATCTGTGCATCTACTTCCTCCTCCTCCCGGCTACTGGTATACCTCCTTCTTTCTGGCAGGAAATCGCAGTTTCAGCTTTTTCGCGAAGTCCATTGGGCCGTGCAGATACCTTTTCATTCCTATTCCTTCTCTCAACCCCCCGTATATCTCTAAGTGTTCTTCCCCTTCCACCTTCTTTCTCAGCGCTAGCCTTTCCCTTCTTTCTAATCTTTCTTTTACTTCTGTCTTGTATCCGCTAAATTTCTCTATGGCCAGCGTCTCTTTTTGGTTTCCTATATCCTTCCATACTTTCTCGACTACGCTATCCCACCTTATTCCAGCTCGCCCTTTGGTTACTTTCTCCCATACAGCTTTATCAGCTATGGCTGGCAACCTCTTATTTGGCATGTTCTTTACTTTATATTGCCATTTCAACTTACGCACGTCTCTATTTGTCTTAAGTGTGTACATTCCCAGTTCTGCTCTCAATACTGTATTACTCGTCGTACTTGAGCATCCTAGTACTTTTTTAGCTGCTGTCATCTGTACTGTTTCCAGCTGTTTTACGAGCTTCGCGCTCCCTTCCCATACTTCTCCTGCATATTCTAGCTTTGGTACAATCACATTCATCAGTACATCTAGTATACAT
Source organism: Saccharina japonica (assembly GCA_008828725.1). Classification (NCBI taxonomy): domain Eukaryota; class Phaeophyceae; order Laminariales; family Laminariaceae; genus Saccharina; species Saccharina japonica. The sequence continues at coordinate 182,938 of MEHQ01001205.1, read as the reverse complement.
CTCTTATATGGGGGGGGGGGGGTAATCTTGTCTGGTCTGCCGGTGCCATTTTTTTTTTTCTCGGTTTACTGCTTAAAATGTACCGGTTCGGTACCAAGGTATGATGGGGACTTTTGAGTACATGCTCTCGTTTTTTTTTGTGTGTTCTGCCTTTTTGTCGGAGAGCTCGTTTTTATCGAGCTTGTTTTTGCTGGTTTTGTCGTTGGTATTTTTCTCGGTGTTGTTGTTGCCGTCTGGGCTTTATGTTGGCGATGCTGCCGTTGTTTTGTGGTGGTATCGTTGGTGGTGGTGATGGTGGTGGCGGTGCTGCCTTGGAGTTGGCGTTGGCGTGGATGATGCAAGCTGCAGTAGAGGTGCACCGTGTTTTTTTCTGAGCCCCATTCAGTACCGGCCCGCTCATCAGAAACCAGAAATCGGGCTTAGGCTGACTTTCTTATTTGAGAAAGGGGTGTGTCCCACACTAACTTCAGTATAGTAGCGGTCGACTTTCTTATTTCCCCCGTAATTTTTAGGCTGATTTTCTTGTGGGGCACTTTCTTATGGGAGGGCCGGTAGTGTACCACACCCCAAAAAAATATTTTTGGAGGAAGAAGGCCCAAGTGCTACATCATACCCGATGAACAGTCTACTCTCGAAAAAAATTGCAACACCAAGAATGAAAGTCCGACCAGTTTAGGATACGGAGTCCAATCGTCCTGAAAACCTTTCAGCCAAAAAACGGTATACCTCCACCTCTATCGTAGCCTGCATATGATCTTGGTCATGGTGAAAACAAAAGCCAGCTCAGAAAACCCTATCAGGTGTATACCTGGTACGTACGTATACGCTTTTTTTGTTTTGTTTTTTTTCCATCCCATTTATTATGTTCGTCCTTTCTTTCTCTCCTTCCTAGTCGTAACTCAGATCCGGGGTCATTACGTAGGCTCTTCTCCCCCCTCCCCCACTACGGTACGCGCCTTTGCATTTTTATCGCGAGAAGATTTCAGCACTTTTTTCCCTCGTCGACTTGCGTCGGATTCCGCCTAGATGGAGAGATATAGGCGTTTTGTTTTTTACTGAAACGTTTTTTTGAGTGACTAGTAGTATGCCCCTTAGCCCAAACTCGACGGTCTTTCATTCTTGTGTTTGGGAATGTTATTTTCGTTTTGTGCTCAGGCCATGGGTGTTCATCGGATATATATTTTGTAGCACTTTTATTTTCCTCCAAAATCAGTTTTTTTACTTACTATTAGTACAGATCTCCTTAGGTGATCACGCTCAAAAAAAAAAAGGAGCACCTCTACCTTCACCCATTCAGAACTGAAAAAAATATATCACACTAATTCCAAGTAAAACATTGTCCCCCACTAATTCCAAGTAAAACATGATCCTACACTAATTCCAAGTATTATTTTCCCCAAATACGTGGGAGCAGTTATTAAGGGGTTAAGATAGCACAAGTCTGAAGTCCCAAGAGGACTAACTGTCTGACTGAGTATTATAGACCATGCGAATATTCGTCGGGTTTCCCTTCCACATTTTGTCAAGGGTCGGTGCTTGGGCTGAGGCCAAGAAAGCTGTGAGGATCGGCAAGATTTCATGACTATTAACTAGTCGGCAGGTGCCGCCAGCCAACTACCAACTAATTTGACTGAAGCCGGCCAAGTCGACTGGCGAAGCCATCTAAGTCGGCTGATAGTCGGCCAAGGTCGGCTGGTGACTTGGAGTAAAATCAAGCCTCTTCCGTCACGCCCTAAAAATACATACGAAGTATACTAACATCCCGCATTGAACAATCCTTCCGAACAGGATGGAAAACCCAAAATAAGTCGGGTAGTCGGCACCTCCGAGAAACGACTATCTGTAACTACTATTAATAGTCCGACTAATAACTAGTTGGCGACTTTAAATCGTGCCCCGACTGACAGCCTTTTCCGTAGCACTCGTCTTGAGAATATACATACACCAAACGAAGCTTGAGATTTCAACGCTGCGGTTCATCCGGTGGCGCGAACAAAAACAAGCCACCACCCCTAAAAGGCGTGTTTGTTACCCCCTCTCAAGGTGGGGATGGCGAAGGCTGCCCCGGGGATCGGGGGAGAACGCGTGCGAAGCTCATGCTACGGTGTCGCTCGGAGAGGGGAGGGGCGTTGCTACTGTCGTCAACGTGCATCTTGGAAATCAAGACACGGAGGACAACCACGATCAGGTACTCGTATGCCGGTTGTTGTTGTTGTTGTTGTTGTTGTTGTTGTTGGTGGTGGTGGTGGTGGTGGTGGTTGTGTTGGTGTTTTGGGATGGTGGTGGCATAGTATTGGGTGGTTTTGGGGTGTTTTTGGGCTCGTCGTTTCTACGGCAGGAGATCCCATTTTTTTTATTATTTCTGAGGCATTTGTTTTGTGACCTGTTGATCTCCTCAACGTGAGTATGATGCTTCAGCTTTGAAGTGATGGTCCCTCTTTAGTGTCGGACAGATTGGTATCTTTGGTCCCTCTGTAGTGCCGGTGTGCCCTGTATAGTGCCGGTACGCGCCAGCCAACAATTGCGGCACTATAGCAGCAACCGGCACTACTCCCTCCGCACACTTCCACAGTGGTCAATCCCGTCTGTGCCAAGCGATTTTACGGGCATTATAGCGGGCAGCCGGCACTATATAGGGACCATGGCACTATATAGGGACCACTACTGCTGTAGTATATATACCTTGGTAGTTTGTTTTGGGGCTACTAAGGGTCGTTCTTATCGACCAATTTTTTTCCCAAAATTTCCAATATTTGTTTTCGCGCAATTTTTAGAATTTCCATATTTTTTTCAAAACGAATTTCCAAATATTGGAATGCGAAAGCCTTCCAGATATTTTTCCCTCTGTTGAAATTCCAAACTTTTCAAATAAATCCTGTTTTTTCTGTTTTTCCTGTTTTTTTTTGGAACAAATATAGGAAATTTTGGACAAAAGTTGCTCGATAAGAACGGCGACCCTAAGCGCAAATAAATGCTATGGTGGGGTCGCGCCAAAAGTCGTGTTTCTGGTGAGATATTGAACTGCTCATGTGAGGAGCTCAGAAAATAAGCCGCCACCCCTACCGTGGCGTTGCTCGCTGTCACCTGAAGGTGTTCCCTGAAGGTGTTACCTGAAGGTGTTACCTGAAGGTGTTACCTGAAGGTGTTACTTGAAGGTGTTGACTGAAGGTGTTACCTGAACGTGTTACCTGGACGTGTTACCTGGAGGTGTTACCTGAAGGTGTTCCGTGAACGTGTTACCTGAACGTGTTACCTGAACGTGTTACCTGAACGTGTTACCTGAACGTGTTACCTGAACGTGTTACCTGAACGTGTTACCTGAACGTGTTATCTACTGAGCGGTAGGGATACCCAGCCCAAGGTAATTATAATAGTTAGAAGGCGGCCATGCGGACAGGCACGTCTTGGGGACGGGTGGAGTTTGTGTCTTATGGAAGGCTTTGATTTTTTCGGTCACACGACACGACCCCTTCAAAAAGTTACCGAAAGTACCGCCCCGACCCCACCCCACCCTCATCCACCACCCCGACCCAACCCAGCCCTGCCTAACCCAACCCAACCCAACCCAACCCAACCCAACCCAACCCAACCCAACCCAACCCAACCCAACCCAACCCAACCCAACCCACCCTAATCAACCCCATGCCATCCCACCCTCACATCATCGTATCCACAATACAAGGTTACCGGGCTACTATCTCTTCTAGAAGACCTGTTAGAAGACGACCATGCCGCTTCGACACTTCTCGAGGGCGGCCATCGGCGACGGGTTTTGATCGTCGCAGGAGACTTTAACTTCAATTCAACCTCGGGTGGTTATCATCGTCTTGTTGAAGACGGGGGACTGGAAGAAGCGTCCTCGGCTTCACTCGCGTTTCCCGATGGCACCAGCAGCAGCAGCAGCAGTAGCAGTAGCAGTAGCAGTAGCAGCAGTAGCAGTAGTAATAGTGGTTTTGTGCGGGCACGCGTTCTTCATGGGGGAGAAGGGGGAGCAGGGTTCGGGGAAGGGGGAGGGCGGAGGGGCGGGGTAGGAGAACGAGATGGGAGGGCAGGGGTTTCTAGTGCGTTGGAAGAGTATGTCGGCGATGGTGACGGTGGTGGTGGCGGTGTTGGTGTTGGTGTTGGTGGTGATGGTGGTGATGATGATGATGATGATGATGTTGGTGATATTGGTGTTGGTGGTTTTGATGTTGATGGTGTTGGTGCTGATGGTGATGGTGATGATGGTGGTGATGGTGATGATGATGTTCGTGTTCATGGTGGTGGTGATGATGATGTTGTTGATGATGGTGATGATGGTGGTGGTAGTAACGATGACGCCCCTCTGGACTTTGTGTTTTTTTCGTTGGGGCCGGGGGCGTACTTCACGGCTTACGCGGTGCATCGAGAATTTTCGCAGGAACGGTATGCCGACGGTTACCCTTCCGTCACCGATTTTGAAGTATCTTGTCCGTAGTCCCCTTCCTGATTACTGCTCTCGGCGCAAATATAAGAGCCGCTTAGACATATTAGTGTTAGTACCAATCGGTCCCTATATGTCCGCCCATCGTGGTACACCTCCATTTAATAGAAATAGTTTCCGGGAAGAGGTACTGATCGACGGGGGTTCCTGCACTGACCGGCGGGGATCCTGGACTGACCAACCATGTACCCAACGTCGTGAATCCTATTTCGGATGACAGGAGTTTTTCGGTTTTCGAACAATACCTACGATAAGGCGAGAGGTTGAGCGTCCGTTCTTTTTTTTTTCTTCTCAAAAATCGTTTTTTTGGGGGGGGGGAGAGACAGAGACCAGAGAAGAATAAATAGGTGCTATTATACGTACGTACCTCGACCGTACCACCCCCCGGTGATAGTAATAGTATGCTATTATTAATAGTATACGAATGGTAAAAGGTGGCACCACCCCCTCGGATGAATGTGCTAGTTTTCAGCTGATTTTCTCCACGACGGCGAGAGTGTTGTCTTATCACCCTGGGTGGTAGCAGCACTGGAAAGGGCACTTGAAGATAGTACAGTTAAGAGAGGCCAGATCGGATGGAAGGTAAGGCATGGGATTGATCATCGGGTAGCACTATTATTTTCCTCCAAAGGCTGGTGGCTTACTATTAGTATATATTACTTACTATTAGTATATAACTTCTCAAGCGAGGAGGGGTCTCAGAAAAACAATGGTTGGTGCACCTCTACCGTAGCATGTGTCTATCTATACTCGTGGTGAAGTACTGGCAGTACTAAGGGCCATTCGTATCGAGCAACTTTTCCCCCAAAATTTTCAATACTTTTTTCCAAGAAAAAAAGGAAAAACAGGAAACATTTCCAAAGTTTTGAAATTCTTCAAAGGGAAAACTGTTTGGAAGGCTTCGCATTTCAGTATTTGAAAAAAAAAATTAAAAAAACGGAAATACAGAAGATTGCGCGATTTGTTTTTGGATTTTTTGGAAATTCACGGGTCCGATAAGAAGGGCCCTAAGTACATTGAGTCTTAAGGACAGTTTGGATTAAGCATAACTGCAGAAAAAGTACTTACATTTTCGGCACGTGTAGTGGTATTGTGGTATGTTACTCTGTGGCGTTACCGGTAATCGAGGGTAGAAGAAGGTAGAAAGGGGTGCCGGTGTTTCGAGGGGCAAGTGACGATAGGAAGGCTTAGCGGTGTAACTGAGTATACAGTATGGAACTGTGTTTAAACCACCAAGACCGTGCTAAAATTAAAAGGGCGTTGTTGTGTGTTGTGCTCTCCTTGTTGCTGCTGCTGTTGTTGTTGTTGTTGTTGTTGTTGTTGTTGTTGTTGTTGTTGTTGTTGTTGTTTTTGCTGTTGTTATTTTCGCTGTTGCTGTTGTTGTTGGGGGGGGGGGGGGGGGGGGAGGGGGTAATCATGAGCCGCATGTCATGCATGGCTGTGGTCGTATGACCATAGACCCTCGCATCCCTACAATGCCGGGGCGGAGCACGTCGGGTTTTCACCGACCAGGCAGACATGGCTATAGCACCAAGCGCGAAGCGCCTTGATGTGTTCGGCGAGTCTCATGAAGGGCGAGCTGCATCGTTGGGGGGGGGGGTACTCATGTCTCTCTCAAAAGAGCCCCATTCAGGCCTTTAGCCCTCTAGGGGCTTCAGAGCGAAAAATTGCCCGTAAAAAAACACGATTGTACAGCCAAGACCGCCACTCCGTGATTTCGGAGATGATTTATACAATGGTTGGTGTCCCGAGTCGTACGGGCAAGGGCGCAACACACTTTTCGACTGATATCGTTAAGCTCCACCCGGACGATAAAGGTATCTGGAGGGCTCCACTCGGAGCAAATATGGAGCGCGCGCGATGCATCATGCCTCACACTCCATCAACTTGAGAGGCCTCCAAATACTGTAAGACGTACATTCACGTGCATTTTACCTCTCAACGCCCCATCAACGTAAGGCCTCCAGATACTACCAAACACACATTCACGTGCATTATGCCCCACGCCCCACCAACGTAAGGCCTCCAAATACTACAAAAATTAAAAATTCGCGTGCATCATGCCACGCGCTCGGTCAACTTGATGCCTTCGAATACTACAAAACATGCATTCATATAATAAGTTAACGCAAAAAAAGTAAAGCCAGACGGCATTCACACCCCCCTCCCGGCATTGCAGGGATGCGAGGGTCTATGGTCATGCGACTACGGCCATGCACGACATGCGTACATCCCCCCCTCTCCCCCGCAGTCTGTGCGATTCTCGTTTTATCATACCCCCTAAGTTGCAACAGGCAGCCCCGAAAAAACAAACTATATATACCCTAAATGTGCTTGAACACCGCCGCTCACAAATAGGGGTAGCCCCTACGTAATGGTTCTGAGGCGCCTCACTTGGTCATAGTACAGGAGCTTTCTACCATAATACCCGAAGCTGATTTAGATAAACAACGCCAAAATAGCAAGCCCGACGAACACTACAGCAGTACAAGTAGGTGTGGTGGTGCTGGTGTCGCTGGGAGGTGGACAGCGCAGAGCAGGGATGTGCACCCCCGAGATTCAAATATATCTCAGTTCCTGGAGGCTTTTGCAGATTTTTGCCCTCTCCAGGAACTGAGAGCAAACATAACGGTGATTTCCTGGCCCATAATACGATGATAATGTTTTTTTGACTTCGGAGATCGCTGAAAACTACAGAAATCACGGCTCAAAACTTTCCCATGAAAGTACTTGTAAATAGACAGTCTCTCTCACAGTTTTTTTCTTTTTCCAACCCAAGTACGTAGCAAGTTCCAATCCGATTGCTCAAGAGCGTGTCGTTTGGCCTAAAGAGCACCATACTGCTGTACGAGGCAGGAAAAATAATACGTGTGTGTGGCAGTCAGCGCTTTTCACGCTCTCGTCTGGTTCCACTATAACATCACATTCATTCGTGAGAGGGTATATAGCAGCCGGCCACTTAATATCCGTGACGTCCGCCCCGCGTTCGTGACGCTTGCGCAGTGTTGTGAATCGAAAACGAAAAATGGCTCGGTTTCGGTTTTTCGGTTTTTCACAGGAAAGTCGGTCGGTTTCGGTCAGTTTTTTTTTTAAGCAAACCGAACCCGAAAAAACGAGAAAATCCCGAGAAAACCGAGAAAAAAAACGAAAATGTCGGTCGGTTTCGGTCGTTTTTTTGCAAATAAACCGAAAAACATAAATTGTCGGTTTTCGGTCGGGAAAAACCGAAAAAAAAAACAACGAAAAAAACGACTTTTGGTTGTCGGTTCACATCACTGCGCTTGCGTGTCACTCAGGTGTCACTTGTTGTGTCCTTCGTACCGTCGCGGTTGAAACGGTGAAAACACGCCATGGAGATTACGCTGAAGACGCCACCGCTCTTGTCGGCATGGTTCTCGCTGCAGAACAACCATGTCGACTCGAGCGGTAGCACCTTCAGCGTAATCTACATGACGTACTACCACCGATTCCACCATGACGGTCCACGAAGTACATAGTAATAAGTGGCATGCCAAGTGTGACAGATGTGGGGCTGATGTCACGGACATAGAGTATTGTTTGGCTGGCTGAGGCGCCCTCCCGAACGCGGTGTGGGTGGAGCCAGACCAGCGTGCTAAGCTCGGATTGCCACACGTATTCATGCTTCTTCTACTGTAGGCGTATATCGCGGTCGTTAATCCCTCACCCCGACGAAATGTCAACCCCCCTGCTTGTTCTCCTGTGGTACGGGCTACGTAGCGCTTGCTTTGTGTGTTCGTATAATATGTATCATACCAGTATTCGCAGGTTGTCCGAGTACTCGGAGTATTTCGGGGTTCGATACTCCGGATACTGCTCGTACTCGGAGTATTTCGGGTATGAACACTCTCGATACTGCTTTACTCGGAGTATTTCGGGGTCCGATACTGCGGGTACTCCTTGTACTCCGAGTATTTGGGGTTTCAGTACTGCTCATACTCCAAGTACTCCGAGTATTCAGGCCGCTAATACTCTTATACTCTTAAGTACTCGGAGTACGAAATGTACTCGATACTCGGAGTATACTCGGAGTGTGAAGTACGTTAGGAGCATCTTTGCATCATTTTAAAGACTCGGCCGTCATTCCTCCCAGGTTCTGGGAGCATGTGACTGGCGTTTATAGCATTTAAAAATCCACAGATGCTCCCATTACCTCGGAGTATAATTAGAGTATTTTCGAGAAAAAAATACTTCAGGTACTTTGTGTACTCGCAGTATTTCGGGGTCCAATACTCTCGATACTCGGAGTACTCCGAGTAATTTAGACGTTTTTACTCCGAATACTGCTTGTACTCGAGTATAAATACTGCTCATCCTCCCAGTACTCGGAGTATTTGGGCCTTCAGTACTGCTCATACTCCAAGTACTCCGAGTATTTAGGTCACCAGTACTCTAATACTCTCAGTACTCGGAGTACGAAAAATACTCGATACTCCGAGTATACTCGGAGTATCGAGTATACTCGGACAATCTGTGCAGTATTTGCAGTATCTGGTATTTTCTGGTGTTGTCTGATAAATAAGATCTATTACGTACGAGGGACCATAGCAAATAGGACCAAAGCATATTTGTAAAAATAGCTAAACATATACCTGGTAGGTTTTTGGGTACACCGTAGGTCCTATTTACTGTGACCCCCCGTATAATAGGCCTTGACCGAACGTATTAAACCTCCTTCCTGGCCACAGCGACGATTCACGACACACATATACTTCGTATACGAGCAAACCTTATATTATACTCTACCAGTACAAGTACAATCACTCGAGCTCCAAGGAGCTATATACAAGTACATCATACGTATATGAACGTATCGTGGTCGTTCATTCCTCACCGCGTCGAAATCCTACCCTCCTCCTTGTCCTCCCTGCCGCGAGCCCAACGCTCTTCCTTGATGTACGTATCATACGAGTACTTGGAGTTGCTGCTGCTGCTGGTGTATTTGGTGTCTGATCGATGAGAGGCCTTTCCCAATCACAGGGACGATTCACGACAAACATGTACGACGAGTACCTGGCACACGCTCCAAAGAGCACGAGCACGAGCACAGTCAGTCACTCGAGCTCCGATGAGCGATGCACGAGTATATCGCGGTCGTTCATTCCTCGTCGAAATATCAACCCCGTGGTCTTCGTTCTCCCTCGGGTGCGGGCCAACGCTCTTGCTTGATGTAATAACAATGAGTGTGGTGTTTCTGGTGTATCTGATGGTGGTGTCTGAGCGATAAGAGGCCTTGGGAAAAAGGAATCCGATTCCTTCCTGACCATACTGGTGGCGATTCGCGACAAACATGTACGACGAGTGCTTGGCACACGCTACTACGAGTAGAACGAGAAGCACAAGCACGCTCACTCGAGTTCCGATGCGCTTCTTATGATATACGTACTGTAGTGTATACGTATTGCGGTTGTTCGTTCCTCACCGCGTCGAAAGGCCAACCCCCTGTTGTTCTCGATGACGCTTGATGTATCTGGGGTCTGATTGATGAGATGCCTTGACCGGGATCGAAGGCATATAGGTGCCTCGTACACTGCTGCTGCTACTGCTGCTGCTGCTGCTGCTACAGGCAGAAGCTCGACTGCCGCGGTGCTGCGTGCCCCCCAGGCTGGAGATGTCAAAACAGAGGAACGTTGGGACGTTCTGGCGTAAAAAATGCGGCGTGAATACCTAAACAAGATGGTTGAAAATTCAAAATATGGTCCATCCGTCGGTATTGACCGAGCCCAGCAGTTCCTCCGCATTTTTTAATCGCGTAGAGGAAAGTGTATCAACCACTCAATTGGTTGAACTCCCAGCTGCTCTACCTTTCGAATAGTTTCACCCCCTGGATTCGTAGATCATCTGTACATAGATCACGATCTAGATCTTTCAGGCAGATGATATGTATGATCTGTATGATCTGTATGATCTACAGCTCACGTTGGCTGGTGGAAGCTGTAGATCTATCTGTACTACGAGTATACAGATCCATCACAGCACCTCAGGACAACAGGTTAGGATCTACAATAGACGATCTAGATGATCTATCTGATGTGTCTAATTTATATGATGTATCTGTAGATGATCTGTCGTCCAAGGTGTGCAATTTTCATACATACGAAAAACAATCCGTAAATACCGACAGCAGCAGTACCGACGACCCATCTCTAAACCCGCCGCTCTGTACGAGCTCCTACCAGTGTTGCGTCATCAGAGCACAGAGCACAGAGCACAGAGCACAGAGCACAGAGGACCGCCAACTGAGTGATCAGCCAAAGAGTCTGCGCTGGTATCAGATAGGTCTGAGCATACACCACACACGGTGAGGTAAGGCTGTAGTGCTCGATATAGCACGTACCCCTGGTACATAGACAGGTGTCGCGGAGAGGGTTCTCACTCCGTGCGATGTCAACTGACTTTTTTTACTGCTGTTCGTGTGAAAATTGGAATCGATCCCTCCCTTCCTCCTCCGCAGAGAAGAACGAACTGGAATGCACGACGAACATCGTTGTGATGAAGTCGTTGTTGAAGCGGGCCGGCCTCTGCATATATATGTGCAGGACCTTGTCTGCCTGTGGTATACACGACTGCTGGTGCTGCTGCCGCCGTTGTTCTGTTGCTGCTGTATGCATAGTATGACATGTGTACAAGGACGGGACGTATTATTATACAGTGTTGTCGTCATAACGTTGCTATTCTACAGGTTGGTATATGTGTCACGATGCGCCTGCAGTCTCGTCCAGCGTCCGCTTCCCCCATCCCTCCACAGTACGTAAAAGAGCACACATACATGCTACATATTGGACACTATGCTTCTTTGGCTGTAGTCGTGTGATGATAATGATGGCAGCCTTCAGCGCGATCGTTTTCTCTCGTGCTTACTTGTTGTCCCTTTTCTGGTCAGCATGCGGTCGAGCCTCCTCCCCCTCCTCCTCCTCGTCGTACATCCTGCACTCATTTAATATTTGTGGGCCAACGATCGTTTCTGCAGCGATTCTCTTGCCTTTCTTTCTAAATAGTTCGTATATATAAGAAGTGAACGTTTTGTGCTCTGCAGGTTTGTTTTGCCAGCGTGCGGTTGGCCGTCCCCCCCACGCTCATTTATTGTTTATTTTTGCTCAAGCGATCGTTTTTGCCAGCTATACAGAACTATATGTAATTATGTTCAAGTATTTTCCCATTGATACTGATTCAAATACATAGTGAACGTCCGTCTACGATGTTTGCGTATAATCTTGTCAGCATGCGGTCGACACCCCCCCCCCCCCCTTCCCCCTCCCGCGCTCATCTACTTCGTTTTGTTTTAATGTTTTTTTGTTCTGTTTATCGTGCAGGAAGAACGATGAGAAGGATAAGCGTCTTCTCCTTAGTGGCTGCGGCCATAGCGCTGCCTTGTGCAGCGGATTTCACCAATAAGCCGCCACCCTCTGCAGCGGCGTTAGGAGGGCCTCCCTCCACGTGAGTCGACTCTCTCGCCGCCTTTTCTGTCTTCTCTCCCGTTCGTTGGCACCCCGAAGACTCTCGAAAATACGAAAGTACGAACATAAGCTCTGAGCCGAATCGGAAATCATACATACATAGATATTCATAGGTACTCGGTATATAATCAAGGCCAAAAGGTAATACTTAGTAGTGTACTACAATAGCCCCCCCCCCCCCATTTCTCCGTCTCGAAAAGGATGAGTGGTCAATGGTCAAATGGCTAAGGCAAGCAACAAATGAGTACGCCCCCCCCCCCCTCATGAGGCGGTCTGGGTATGATAAGGCGGTATCCCGATATAAGGCGGTCAAGATCGCTTGGCGCGCCTGGGGAATTGCACTCATACCCTGGAATGAATAAGGCGCCTTCCCTCTATAAGGCGGTCATATTGCCTTAATGGCACACCACCGCCTGCCTTACTGGGAGACAGAACACCAGTCCTACAGTGTGTGTACCGTGATATTACAGTACCTCTACCGTAGCAGTAGTAGTAGTAGTAGTAGTAGTAGTAGTAGTAGTAGTAGTAGTAGTAGTAGTAGTAGTAGTAGTAGTAGTAGTAGTAATAGTAGTAGTAGCTCAGGAGCACAAGATAAAACATTATACCAGATAACGGAGCAACACTCCTTCCCAAGGTCAGAATGAGAAACAAACTTCAAAACAGTACAGGCTGGGCTGGCCAAGAATAGCTTTTTAGTTGGTCAGGCACTTTCTCAGTTGGTTTTTCGAGTTTTGAACTGAAAACTTGACACGTCCTACTTAAAGGCAAAACGAACGGATTGCCAACTGCATCATTTTTATTTATTTATTTTTTCGTGAACTAGGCAGATTTCAGAAAAAAAGAAAATTGGTTTTGGCTACAACTGACGGAAAAAAACAAAAATCAAAATGTTGCAGTTGGCAATCCCTTTGGTTTTCCCTTAAGTATGAGGTGTCAAGTTTTCAGGTCAAAGTTCGGGCGTTTCGCGCTTGGTGCAAGCAATGTCTGCCTGGTTGGTGAAAACCCAACGCGCTCCGTCCCGGCATTGTAGGGATGCGAGGGTCTATGGTCATATGACTACGGCCGTGCACAACATGAGTACAACCCTCTCATGTCTGGGACTCAAAGGAAAAAGTGGGGGTGTCGATTTAGTTATTTTGTTCGTGAATCCCTGAGTAGCTCGACAATCTACTCCCTACCCCCACCCTGTGCTTGCACATCACGTATATAGTACGCAGGTATCATAGCATCGATTTTCCTCCAACCGCCAGAAGGCATGGCAATGCATCATCCTTCATCCATTATCCACCATCCATTATGCATCAACCATAGTCCATCATAGTCCATCAACCATGGTCTGTCCAGCGCACTCCCTGCTATTGGTTGGCTGTCTTCTCTTTCGCGATAGGGGCATGGTATACTGTACCAGGTAATACTTATCATACCACTCTTCGCCCCAACAACTGTACGTACTTATGAACCTGTTTTTGACAGACTATTACTGACTATTACTGACTAGTACTGACTATTACTTTACTGACTATTACTTACTACTACTGACTTTAAATGACTATTAGTACACCACTCAACTGAGGAAAAGTACTGCATATACACCACACATATAGCCGGCACAGCAGCAGTATCCCATTTCATTTTTGCTCATAATACTGTTTGTTACGGCCGTATTTTGCTACTCTTGGTTCTTCGAACCAAATGAGTACAGGTGTCAGCGGCTTGGGCTGTTAGCCGCCTATGCTACCTTAGCCGACCAGCATGCCGACAGCACTTCAGCGCCGATGACTCCTATGCGGGCGGCAAAACGGCCGACCGACCCCCCCTTAGGCCCCGACACGAGCGTCCCAGTCGGAGCTATACCCACCGGGTCTCGCCCCTGCCAGAATACGGACCAGTGTGCCATGACCGCCATTGGTGAGATTACCGCCACCACCGTCACCACCATCACCAGCAGCAGCAGCAGCAGCAGCAGCAGCAGCAGCAGCACTGCAATCGGGGCGACTGCGCCTGGGGAGAGGGTCGTATTGCATTGGTGGGGCACCCCTGCTGAGCGGCTTCAGCTGCTGGACGGTCGGGATACTTATTATGCTACTGTGGACGACTCGATCACCGCTACTGAGGGCGCGTCTGCTGACTCTCAGGTACCGTTATCATCAAATGTACATTGACATGCATGTTCGTACGTATGTCTCCTGTTTTTTCCCCCCTTTTTATTCTTGCAAAAACGAAAAAAACAAAAAGAGAACAGAGGGAAAAAGAGCAGTATGTTTCCTAAACAAGGAAAATAAACAGAGAGAGAGTAGGGAAAGACAGCAAGAACGCTTACTCGTATTATTATATAATAGAATTGTGCTTTTAGGAATCCCCCCCTCGAAAAAAAAAACGCAGCAAAAAATACAAAAAAACAAGAAATAAACTCAGGAATATCACGAAATTTAGGGCAAAATTCCTCTTTTTCAGGGGAAAAAAAAGAAAAAAAAGCAAGAAATTAAACCAGGAAAATATAATCAGGAACATCAGAGAATCTATATACGCAGGAGCAAGGGTGCGTGCGGATCTGAATCCCCGACACTCCACTACCCCCCCCTTTATTGGAGGGAAAAACCGGACCGTTGTGATCCCAGGAAGCAATAAGTCAACTTTTTTTTTAATGACCCCCCCCCCTCTCTCTTTTTTTTTTTTTTGGCGGTCACCCATACTGCCGGTCTTGTTAGATCATTTGTGCCGGGTTGATAACCTCATCTCCGCAGAAGGGGAATTATCGTATCACGTAGTGTGATATGGTAAGGCATTCATGAGGCAGATACATAGTGCTCCCATTGCTGTCTGGGGAAGTAGCCACACCAGACATTACATTAACTCATTGAAGCTGTCATCCATACGCAAGTCCACCTGGCAAGCGGTTCTTAGTGGGATGCAGCTCAGCCTTCATGCGACTCGCCCAACACCTCACGGCGCTTCGCGCTTGGTGCTAGCAATGTCTGTCTGGTCGGTGAAAACCCGACATGCTCTGTCCCGGTATTGTAGGGATGCGAGGGTCTATGGTCATACGACTACGGCCATGCTTGAAAATGAAGCACCCCCCCCCCCCCCCCCTCCTATCAGCGAAAAACATATAGGGAGGGTCTCTAAAACCAAGTGAAAAAAAAGAAAAAAAAGAAAAAAAATCATTTTCGCTCATTTCGTCCTGTGATCACAGCGATCCGGTTTGTTTTTCATTCTGATCTTCCTACGAGTGTGGTGTCGTTTTCTCTTTTTTTTTGTCCACCCTTGGCAGGAGGACAAAAAAATACTTTTTTCGACAAAAAAAAACCCGCCCTAATAATAAAGGTCCTTCTTTCCAACCGCTGCCACCACGCTCGCTCGCTCGCTCGTGCCGCTCCAGGCCAGAGCAGGGCAATGCAGCATAGACTGCGAAGACGGAGACGAGGACCAGGACAGCAGTAACCGCGGCTGGAGCAGGTTCCGCCAGAAGCCTCCGCTCCCGCAAAAAAATCCGATTCTGGCCCGTTTCCGGAACGTCCTCATCTACGTCGCCCGGGCGATCAGCGCGGACATCGTCGACGCCTACCTGTTCGGACGGTACCCCAAGCGCTACTACAAGCGCGTCAAAGCCCGCCGCCGCCGGAGGGAGAGGCGCAGGCGCTTCGTTCGGCTCGCCGCGGCCGCTGCCGACGCCGGTCTGCCGGTCCCCGCAAGATGGTTGATGTTTCTGGGCACGCCTCGACCGATTTTCGCGGCTGGTGCTGGTGCTGATGCTGGCCTCAACCCGATTGCTGCGGGAGAAGGGTCGACCGCGTTGGATGCTCCGCGGCCCTTCGTGGAAGACGAGGAGACGGTTTCAGGAGAGACAAACGAACCGTCACCAGCAACAACAGCTCCTCCTCTGCCGACCTTGCCGACCGTGAGAGCATCAGGGATGTCGTCAGCGCTCCCGCACACCAATGGAGACCTGGAGGATGTGAGTCGGAACATATTGGACGCTCCGCGGCCCTTCGTGGAAGACGAGGAGACGGTTTCGGGAGAGACAGACGAACCGTCACCAGCACCGGCAGCTCCTCCTCTGCCGACCTTGCCGACCGCGAGAGCATCAGGGATGTCGTCACCGCTCCCGCACAGCAATGGAGACTTGGAGGATGTGAGTCGGTATATATGCATGTGTGTGTTTTCACCACTACCGGATAGATGGCAGATCATGAATTGTAGATCATCTAGATGACAGATCATGACTTGTAGATCGTCTAGATGACAGATCATGAACTGTAGATCGTCTCGATGGCAAATCATGAACTGTACATCATTTATATGACATATCATGAACTGTATATCACCTAGATGACAAATCATGAACTGTATATCATCTAGATGACAGATCATGAACTGTACAACGTCTGGAAGACAGATCATGAACTGTACATCATCTAGATGATAGATACCACGATCTAGATAATCTATGTCCTAACCTGCCGGCATGGGATTACAGCGGGTCGATACATTTTTACCACGGCCGCAGATCACGGTGAACTGCAGATCATCTAGATGACAGACCATAAACTGTAGATCATCTAGATGACAGATCATGAACTGTAGATCATCTATGTGACAGATATATCTATATCCTACATGTCCTAACCTGCCGGCATAGGATTACAGCGGATTGATAATATTTGTACCACGGCGGCATATTACGGTGAACTGTAGATCATCTAGATGATAGATCACGGTGAACTGTAGATCACATAGATGACAGATCATGAACTGTACATCATCTATGTCTCAAAAATTCCGTCATGAGAGAACAACCGATTTTCCTATTTTGATAATTGCCTTTTCGATCTAGATGACAGTTTTTCACGATCTACTGCACATAATCTAGGTCCTAACTTGTCGTTATTTCCGATGAGGCTGACAAGCGAAGTTAATGTAACTTGCCGTCATGAGATAACAGCCTGTTCCCATGGGAGTGACAATGTTATTTTTTCTGTCTGAGTGTACCCTTTTCTTCACGATTCAAAAGGTACACTGTAAACGATAGTCAAACGTGACAGCTGTTGATCACACAAAAAACAAGAACAAATCTGCCTTTGCAATCTCGAGGTATCAATGAGACCAAGACAAAAATCGGGTTTTATGGGAGAGGCACCTACCCGCTAAGGCTGATTCTTATGCGGTTATTTCATTTTTTACTGAGTATATACATATGCGATTTGGGCTTTTCAGTCAATCACAATCATAGACATATTTACGCCCGCAAAGCGACGGACCCGGCTGTGCGCTTCTCGGAACGAGTCAACGTAGCAACTCTCCGAGAGGCACGCAGCTCAAAACCTCCGCTCCTCTCTACGGGGGCGCAGCTGGCACCATTGCTGCGACTAGTATCCAAAATATGACACCCCCAACACAAATCTGAAGTCGGTCCAAACGCCATGTTGTTTCCGTGGCTGTCTACTCTCGAGGTATGTTTGAGTCATCACTGTTGCAGATCACCATGACTACGATGAAGGTACGTAGCACTTTTTTGGCTGTTTTAATTTTTGTCGGAATGACGGGGCTCCTTATCCCCCCAAGATCGTCAGAATCGTCAGAAAAAATCGTCAGAATGGTGTCATTCCTGTGTTAAAGAATGTTTCATTTTATACGTTGGCCCCCCGCCCCGCGGGAACGTTTGATCGGGTGCGTTCGAAACACATTTTTTTTTTCTCGAAAGGTCATTTTGTTGGTGAGGTATTGATACGTAGAGCTCCTGAAGTCACATCACCCTCAGAAGGCAAAAGCTTATTAGCATGGTGCACCGCTACCTTAAGATAGCGTGCGTCATTTTTTCGGAGTGATTTTTAAGTTATCACTGTTGAAGATCATGCTGCACGACGAATGCTACGAAAGAGGTGCGCACACCATGTTTTTTTCTGAGCTCCTCACTTAAGGAGCGTCGTACCTCACCCAAAAAATGATTTTGGAGGAAAATAAAAGTGCTGCCGGATGAGAAATATCATGACCGAAGTAGACTCTGAAGCCTATTTCGTCACAAAAATGAAAAAACGACGAATTTGGGTTAAGGAGCCCGATCGTTCAGAAAACGATTGAGCCGAAAAGTGCTACCTCTACCTTAGCGCGCGTCGCCACACATTATCGGATGACAAGGGATCATAGTAATAACACCGTTTCGTGGGACGATAGTAAATAGGACCAAATATTGTCAGTAAACAAATACGAAGGGAAATATATATATATATATAGGTTTTTCTGTGTACCCTGGGTCCTAAATCGGACCAAATATTGTTAGTAAAAATAGGGAAAATATGTACTTTTTCTTGTCTTTACCGTAGGCCCTATTTACTAGTATTTACTATGCCCCCCCGAAATAGTAGTAATATTAACCGTAGTGGGGGAGGAGGGAGGAGGGAGAAGAGCCTATACACTGCTTGTGACCCCGGATATGAGTACATAACGACTACTCGTATTAATAGGAAGGAGAGAGAACAAATCAGGGCGAAGAGTTATAATACATGGGGTGGGCAGAAGAAAAAACGAACAAAAGTTTTCGTCGGGTTATGCGCCGTGTGCGAAAATTCGAGCTACGCCTCGAGAGAAGCGGGGGTTTGAACTGGGTACGAACCTCTCGGAGAGGCCCTGGAATGGTTCCGATAAGTGTATTTTCTGATTTCTTCGGTTTACCGGTGAAAAACGGTCAAGAAAGCAACAAAACGAAAGTCAAAATCGAACCGAATAGCATATACATAGGATCCGCATAAGAACCGGCCTAATCAAAATACCATTTTTTTTTTAAACCCTCTGTGTTACGAGACGGCCAAGGCTGGTTTTTGTTTTATTACATTCGTTTTTAAGATACCCGTTCACTTCGTTTTTAGTATACCCCCCTGTCTGGGACTCACTAAGCGAAAAGTGGCGTGTCAATTTTGTTTTCCCGCAATACCCTGCATCAACTGCCAGAAAAAAAACGGGGGTGTACCACAGTTATGTTTTTATTCTCGCGTACGATATATATATGGTGGGGACACCTTTCGACTGTTTGCCACACAGAAGACCGCACAAAAAACGAGGAGTAACTAGAGAAAATAGCGCCGGTGCTCGATGCGTGCTCTGCTCTGGTCTGCTCTGCTCTGCTCTGCCGGCACCAAACCTGACACGCCTCGGGACGTCTGGGCGTAGGTCCGACCTGAGCCATTGCTTCCTGCGTCAGGCGGGACGTGCAAGCGGAGGCTTCGAGTGTATACATACGACGGAGCTGAGGTATATACCGGCAGCAGTTTCTCTGCTCGTGTCGATTTTGTTGGCGGCGGCGCGGCTGCCCGCGGGTTCATCGCCGACCCCAAGCGAATCAATCGACACTGGAAATCGAAATCGAGGATGCACCTCCTGGGGGAGAAAGCCTCCCTACTCAATCGCGCGTGAGCCTCCCTGCTGCAGGCGTGTGCAGGAGTAGGGAGGCTCGTCGGGATGAGGCTTTCGACTGGAGAAGCGTCTCCCCGATTTCAGCCTTCCAGTGGCGATCGAATTGCTTGGGGTTGGCGATGAATCTGTGTGTGTGTGTGCAGTCGCGCCACCTCCAGTAAAAGCGACGCAAGCGGAGAAACCGCCGCCGGCATATATGGCTCAGCTCCGTGATATGTATTCGTAGCCTCCGCCTGCATTCTGCGCCTCACGCAAGCAGAGGAACCTCTCGACTCACGCAAGCAGAGAAACCGCTGCCGGCATATATAGCTCAGCTCCGTGGTATGTATATACTCGTAGCCTCCGCTTGCATTCTGCGCCTCACGCATGGAGAAATTGTTGCCTGCGGCCAGACGTCCCGAAGCGTTTTATAGACAGATATGCCGGCAGAGCAGAGCAGAGCGCAAATCGAACTACATACGCCGGCGCCGGTTGTTCCTGGGTTTTAGCCCCTTAAGAACTAGTCCCACGAATTGGGGGACAAACTACTTAGAGTTAGTGTGGGATATTTGTTTCCAGTTCTGAATGGGATAAGGGATCTTCCGCGGCGACAACTCGAAACGTGTCCGCCGTATATTCGTGATAAACGCCATAAAACGGTATACCGGTGTTTTTGTTTCCGCCAGTTGATGCAGGGTACGATTCGGGGGGGGGGGACACGACACGCCAAATTTTATCGTTTTGTCTCAGATATGGGGGGTATATCAAAACCAAGTACACATCATTGTCAAGTTTCACACTGGCGGCAGATGAATGCTCACCATGATAAGATTATACTATTCATACATGCCACTTTTATTATTTAGGGTCGGAGTCCCCGGTGGAATGACAGGTGAATATCGCCCCTGTTAGAGTCAAGATCGAAGGTTCGAGCCCCCCTGAGTGCATTCTCGTGCTCGTAGGAACTTTTTCTCGCAAAATATTTATATATATATATTGACTATTGATAGCGGGAAGCGCGAGGGCGTGAGTTACCAAAATTCGATGAAAATCGACGAGCGTTGCGAGGGCTGAACCCTCTGCCCGAAAACATCAAGGCAAGAACCGTAGTGGGGGAGGAGGGAGAGGAGCCTACGTTGTGACCCCGGATCTGAGTTACGACTAGGGAGGGAGAGAGAGACAGAAGTGCCAAGATAATAAATGAGATGGGGAAAAAAAAGGGGGAGGGTATAGCTATACGACTAAAGTCCAAAATACATACCAGGTACGTGGGTACGTTTATAATTTCACACAGGCGACAGCCGAATTAAAAGAGTGATAGTTTGTTTTAGAAATACGTGTACTTCGTTTCAGCATACCCCACCCCCCCCCGAATACTTTGCACCAACTGGCGGGGAAAAATAAGTATGAACAATTTTTGAAAGTTTTTTTTCGCGTATATGTGGCGGGAACGTATATGTGGCGGACACGCTTCGATTTTTCGCCGTTCGGCAGAAACCGTGTACTAGTATTCCAGGATTTGGTGTACCGTGAAGAGGTATAATCGCCTGTTGCGTAAATGTATTATTTGTTCCGTTTTGAGCTGATTATATTTTATTATACCGTCAACTGGCGTAAAATACAACGGAATACCGTTTTATGGCTTCATCACGTGGAATTGGCGGACATGTTTCGATTTTTTGTCGTTACGTAGACAGAAACCCTCAGTGAAAAGATATTCCAGAGGAAAAAGTAAAATAGTGCCGGTGTTCGATGCGCGCTCTGCTCTGCCGATATGTCTGTCTGTCTGTCTAGTTGCAGGTTCGAGCCGGGCAATAGCTTCCTGCGTCAGGCGGCACGCACGCGGTGGAGGCTGGCGGAGCAAAGGCTGCGCTACCGGGCACCGTTTCTCCGCTGGCGTCCTTGTTGCTGGCGGCGGCGAAACTGTCAGTGGCCTCAGTGTTTACCGAGGATGCCCAGATTGGAGCCGAAATCGAGCAGACGCTTCAGTGGTATGCTGCTGCCAACCTCCCTTCTTCTCCTTCCAGCAGCTAGAACGAATACGCTGAGGCGCGTCGATATACTTGTAGTTTGGAGTCGTGTGGTAGTTTTGTAGCACGGCTGGCGGGCTGTGGTCGTATACAGCACAAGTATACGACCACAGCCCGCCAGCCGTGCTACAAAACTACCACACGACTCCAAACTACAAGTATATCGACGCGCCTCAGCGTATTCGTTCTTGCTGCTGGAAGGAGGAGAAGGGAGGTTAGCAGCAGCATGCCACTGAAGCGTCTGCTCGATTTCGGCTTCAATTCGGGCATCCTGAGTGAACACTGGCTCCACTGACGGCTGCGCCGCCGCCAGCATCAACGACACGAGCGGAGAAACGGCGCCCGGTAGCCCAGCCGTTGCCCCGCCAGCCTCCGCCGCGTGCGTCCCGCCTGACGCAGGAAGCTATTGGCCGGCTCGAACCTGCAACTAGACAGACCGACACACATATCGGCAGAGCTGAGCGCACATTGAACACCGGCACTGTTACACTTATTCTTCTGGTTACTGAGGGTTTCTGTCTAACGGCGAAAAGAAGAAACGTGTCCGCCGTATATTCGCGATAAACGCCATAAAACGGTATACCGGTGTTTGTTTTTTTTGCTGCCAGTTGATGCAGGGTATTCGGGGGGGCAAAACGACACGCCAAAATTTATCGTTTAGTCTCAGATTTGGGCGGTATATTAAAACCAAGTACACACCGGCGGCGGCAGACGAAGGATCAAGATGATAAGATGATACTATTTCGGAGGGCCGTAGTAAATGGGACCAAATAGTGTTAGTAAAAATAGGGATACATATAGGTTTTAGTGTTTACGGTAGGTCCTAAATAGGACCAAAAATTGTTATTAATAGTAAAAACATATAGGTTTTAGTGTTTGCGGTAGGTCCTATTTACTATGGTCTCCCGTAAAAATAATAGGAATACATACTTAGTATCAGATGTATTGATACATAATATAACTTTTATTATTTAGTATCAGATGGGGAGAGGGCAGACACGCCTAAATAAAAAATGCGTACGTACCAGGTACGTCTACAATCCCGCACAGGTGACAGCCGAATTAAGGGGCCCCTTCGGGCGAAACATAATACGAGCTGGTTCCACGAAAAGGCGTAAAATTCCACCTTCGGCAAATAACAAACGGAATACACTGTTTTTTTCAACACTAAATATATCTACACGATCGCATGAACAAGGGGAACACATCGGTGAAGCGAGTTTTGTAGTGCGAGTTATAGTTCGCGAGATATGGACATTGTCATACTACTTAGGGAGGCGCTATTTCACATAGGGATGATATTCCTATAGTTAAATCGATATACTTTGAAATCAGGCCATATATCGGTCAGTACGTCGGCATATTCGACACTAGACATGTTGACATGATCGCATCAACAAGAGGAAGACGTTCGTGACACATTTTTTTATTTGCAAGCCGTGAGGGGCTGTTATAAGAAACGCCTCCCAAAGTACTAGAACAATGTATGGAGCAATTTTGGCACCCTAGGGGAATATTTACTTCTCACGGGAATCGTTTTTGCGCTTTGGTTTTTGAGATTTGTAACACAAAAGTTTGACACGGTTGTGCGCAACCAAATTATGAAACAACTAGCGACTGGCCTTTAAAAAAAAATTAAATACATGTGCATGAGGAACGGTCAAAGTTGCCAAAACAAATCAGAAAATTTGGAAAAGTGTACCTAAAAATCGAAAAAAAAAGGCCAGTCGTGAGTTTTGTCTTCGTGTTGTGACGCACATCCCTGCCAAGTTTCGTTTTCCAACTCTCAAAAACCAAAGCGCAAAGTTGCGAAGGGGTAAAGCTCTGGCTGTCTCTGGGACCAGCACGTAGAGCAAGTCAAAAACAAATCCGTATTGTTTTGTTCAGTTGCAATACTATTCCTGGTATAATGCCTACCTTTTCATGACTCCCTACGGAAAACGACATTTATCTGGTTCCGATGCTCCGACTGCCGACCTGTGAGTGGTTTCAGAGAGCGTAGGTCATGGTTTTAACATTTGTGTCTCATGAGGCGTATCGATCAGACTCCTTTTTCATCACGAAAAGTGCCTCTTACTCAAAAACGACTCGCCATACCCCTGGTACCCAAAGACGTTTTTAAAAAAAAATGAGTTTCTCCAGCTGTTGATATTATTTTGACTCAGACTTTCGACGAGGACGCCGAGCACTGGTAGGTGAACGTACCTTGGGCTCTAGTTCGACCGTCTGTAGCGTCCTACGTGGCCACAGCAGGGTGTAGATACCAAACAGGAGCTCCGAAACGATCGAAAGTCTTGCTGCTCCGAGCACTTTCGTTTCGTGATGCAAACACACCAATTCCTACGCTCCCTTGCAGATCTAAGAGCCCCAACACCTCCTAGAGACTATACCGGACAAGCTATACGTTGGTCGGTCGGAGGTATGAGCATTAGAACTGTAGCTATGCCGTGTTCCATAAGGAGTACTGGTATGGTGTTATTATACCAGAAATATATTTGCGACTGAAAAAAAGACAAACAAAATATATATATTTTCAACACTCGAGTACTCCGTTTTTTTATGACCGAAGGGGCCTCTTAAACGAGTGATATTTTCTTGTGGAAATACGTTTACTTCGTTTCAGCATACCCCACCCCCCACCCCCTGTTTTGGAGTCTAACCAAAAAGTAGCGTGTCACCCCCCCCCTGCCCGTTAGGTGCAATCAATGTCTGCCTATTTGGATAAAACCCAACGTGTTCCGTCCCGACATTGTAGAGATGCGAGGGTCTATGGTCATACGACTACGACCGTGCACGACATGAATACACCCACCCACCCCCCCGAATATGTTGCGCCAACTGGCGAAAAGAACAAGTATGCATAACTTTTGAAAGTTTTTTTGCGTATATGTGGCGGACACGCTTCGACGTTCCGCCCTTCGGCAGAAGACACGGTATACGAGTGTACTACTGTAGTATGCCAGGATTCGGTGTACCGTAAAGAGGTATAGTCGTATTTTGCGTAAAGATATGATTTGTTCCATGGCGAGCTGATCATATATTCGTATACCGTCAACTGGCGTAAAATAACACCGGTATACCGTTTTATGGCTTCATCACGTGGAACTGGCGGACATGTTTCGACTTTTTGTCGTTAGACATAAACCCCCAGTAACCAGAGGAATAAGGGCAATAGAGCCGGTGTTCGATGCGCGCTCTACTCTGCCGAAATGTCTGTCTGTCTAGTTGCAGGTTGGAGCCGGGCAATAGCTTCCTGCGTCAGGCGGGACGCACGCGGCGGAGGCTGGCAGAGCAACGGATGGGCTACCAGGCGCTTTTTCTCCGCTCGCATCCTTGTTGCTGGCGGCGGCGCAGCCGTCAGTGGATCAGTGTTCACTGAGGCTGCCCAGATTGAAGCCGAAATCAAACAGACGCTTCGATGGTATGCTGCTGCTAACCTCCCTTCTTCTCCTTCCAGCAGCTAGAACGAATGCGCTGAGGCGCGTCGATAGACTGTAGTTTGGACTCGTGTGGTAGTTTTGTGGCACGGCTGGCGGGCTGTGGTCGTATACTTGTGCTGGTCTACCGAGATGCCTCCATGGGTAGCACAACTATACGATCACAGTCTGCCAGCCGTGCTAACCGCACGGCTCCAACCTACAGTATATCGACGCGCCTCAGCGTATCCGTTGCTGCTGCTGGAAGGAGAAGAAGGGAGGTTAGCAGCAGCATGCCACTGAAGCGTCTGTTTGATTTCGGCCTCCATCTTGGCATCCTCAGTAAACACCGCTGCCACTGACGGTTCCGCCGCCGCCAGCATCAAGGACACAACCGGAGAAACGGCGCCCGGTAGCGCAGCCGTTGCCCCGTCAGCCTCCGCCGCGTGCGTCCCGCCTGACGCAGGAAGTTATTGCCCGGCTCGAACATGCAACTATTAATAGACAGACAGACATATCGGCAGAGCAGAGCGAGCATCGAACACCGGTACTATTCCACTTATTCCTCTGGTTACTAGAGGTCTAACGTCGAAACGTCGAAACGTGTCCGCCGTATATTTGCGAGAAACGCCTTAAAACGGTATACCGGTGCTTGTGCTTGTTGCTGCCAGGTGATGCAGGGTATTCGGGGGGGGGCTAAACGAGACGCCATAGTTTATCGTTTAGTCTCAGATATGGGCGGTATGTTGAAACCAAGTACACACCGGCGGCGGCAGACGAATGATCAAGATGATAAGATGATAGTATTCATATGAATACATACTTGTCACTTTTATGATTTAGTATCAGATGGGCAGAGGGTAGGTACGACTAAATAGAAAATACGTACGTACCAGGTACGTCTACAATTCCACACAGGTGAGAGCCGAATTAAGGGGCCCCTTCGGGCAAAACATATTAGAGCAAAAAACAAAAAAATCATTTTTTTGTGCAGTTGCAATACTATTTCTGGTATAATTTCTACTTTTTCATGACTTCCTGCGGAAAACGACATTTCTCTGGTTCCGATTCTCCGACTGCCGACCGATGATCGATTTTAGAGAGCGTAGGTCATGGCCAACATTTGTGTCTCAGGAGGCGTATCGATCAGACGCCTTTTTCATAACGAAAACTGCCTCTCATTCAAAAACGACTCGCCATACCCCTGGTACCCAAAGAGTTTTTTCAAAAATGGCAGTTTCTCCGGCTGCTGATACTGTTTTAAGTCAGACTTTCGACGAGGACGCCGAGAACTGGGAGGTGAACCTACCTGGGCCTCTAAATCGACCGTTAATAGCGTCCTTCGTGGCCACAGCAGAGTGTAGGTACCAAACAGGGGCTCCGAAACGATCGAAAGTCTTGCTGCGGAGCACTTTCGTTTCGTCATGCAAACACACCAATTCCTACGCTCCCTTGCAGATGCAAGAGCCCCAACACTTCCTAGAGACTATACCGGACAAGCTATACGTTGGTCAGTCGGAGGTCTGAGCATTAGAACTGTAGCTATACCGTGTTCCGTAAGGAGTACTTGTATGGTGTTATTATACCAGAAATAGTATTGCTGCTGTAAAAAAGACATACTTTTTTAAACACCCGAGTACTCTGCTTTTTTATGACCGAAGGGGCCCCTTAAACGAGTGATATTTTCTTTTAGAAATACGTTTACCTCGTTTCAGCGTACCCCACCCCCTCTTGAGGGGTCTAACCAAAAAGTGGCGTGTCACCCCCCCCCCCCCCCCCCCCCCCGCGCTTGGCGCAATCAATATCTGCCTGGTTGGTGAAAACCAAACGTGCTCCGTCCCGGCATTGTAGTGATGCGAAGGTCTATGGTCATACGAGTACGGCCGTGCACCACATGAATACACCCACCTACCCCCCCGAATATGTTACGCCAATTGGCGAAAACAACAAGTATGCAAAACTTTTGAATGTTTTTTTGCGTATATGTGGCGGACACGCTTCGACGTTCCGCCGAAAGGCAGCAGACGGGGTATACCAGTGTGCTACTGTGATTCGGTGTACCGTAAAGATATATAATCGTATTTTGCGTAAAGGTATGATTTGTTCCATGTCGAGCTGGTTATATTTTTGCATACCGTCAACTGGCGTGAAATAACACCGGTATACCGTTTTATGGCTTCATCACGTGGAATTGGCGGACACGTTTCGACGTTTCGCCGTTAGACCCCCAGTAACCAAAGGAATAAGGGCAATAGCGCCGGTGTTCGATGCGCGCTCGGCTCTGCCAATATGCCTGTCTGTCTGTCTAGTTGCAGGTTCGAGCAGATTCCTGCGTCAGGCGGGACGCACGCGGCGGAGGCTGGCAGAGCAACGGATGGGCTACCAGGCGCTTTTTCTCCGCTCGCATCCTTGTTGCTGGCGGCGGCGCAGCCGTCAGTGGATCAGTGTTCACTGAGGGTGCCCAGATTGAAGCCGAAATCGAACAGACGCTTCGATGGTATGCTGCTGCTAACCTCCCTTCTTCTCCTTCCAGCAGCTAGAACGAATGCGCTGAGGCGCGTCGATAGCCTGTAGTTTAGACTCGTGTGGTAGTTATGTAGCACGGCTGGTGGGCTGTGGTCGTATACTTGTGCTGGTCTGCTGAGATGCCTCCATGGGTAGCACAACTATACGATCACAGTCCGCCAGCCGTGCTATAAACTACCGCACGGCTCCACACTACAAGTATATCGACGCGCCTCAGC
The DNA here is from genome assembly GCA_008828725.1 of Saccharina japonica. Lineage (NCBI taxonomy): Eukaryota > Phaeophyceae > Laminariales > Laminariaceae > Saccharina > Saccharina japonica. The sequence goes on along the minus strand of MEHQ01001205.1, from coordinate 155,425 downwards.
GTATCCGTTGCTGCTGCTGGAAGGAGAAGAAGGGAGGTTAGCAGCAGCATGCCACTGAAGCGTCTGTTTGATTTCGGCCTCCATCTTGGCATCCTCAGTAAACACCGCTGCCACTGACGGTTTCGCCGCACCCAGCATCAAGGACACAACCGGAGAAACGGCGCCCGGTAGCGCAGCCGTTGCCCCGCCAGCCTCCGCCGCGTGCGTCCCGCCTGACGCAGGAAGTTATTGCCCGGCTCGAACATGCAACTATTAATAGACAGACAGACATATCGGCAGAGCAGAGCGAGCATCGAACACCGGTACTATTCCACTTATTCCTCTGGTTATACTAAGGGTTTCTGTCTAACGGCGAAACGTCGAAACGTGTCCGCTATATATACGCGATAAAGCCATAAAACGGCTATACCTGATTTGTTCTTGCCAGTTGACGGTATAATAGCATACAATAACGGGAAGATGGAACAAAGCATACCTTAACGCAACAAAACAGTACACATGTTTATGATACACCAACTCCTGGTATACTTGTATACTGGCATACCGTATTCTGTCGAAAAAACGTCGAAACGTCGAAACGTTTCCGCCATATACATCCATGCGTTTTATTTTTCAAATTTGTACTTGATGCGTAGTATTCGGGGGGGGGGGGGGGGGGGGGGGGGGGGTGACACGCCCCATTTTTCATTGTGAGTCCCTGACGGGGGATGGGGGTATGCTGAAACGTAGTAAACGTAGTTCTAAAGCAAAACGTCAACCACGTTGTTTAAATCGGCTGTCACCTGTGTGAACGTCTGCGAAACTCGAGAAGTACGTATTTTTTTATTCCGTGTATACAGACCACCTGTCTGAGACACAATAATAAGAGAGACAAGCGTATCATTTTTAGCATTCGTCTGTGACCTGTGGGAATTCCATAACTATATTTACTTGGTTGCAGTATACCCCCTTGTCTGGGACTAAACAGTCAAATATGGAGTGCCTTTTCACCCCCCCCGAATACCCTGCATCAACTGGCGGAAAAGGCCACCGGTACACCGTTTTATGGCTTTTATCACGTGTAACTAGCGGACAATTTCGACTTTTCGCCGTTCCGCAGAAACCCTCAGTAACCCGAGGATTAGCTGTAATAGGCCGGTGTTCGATGCGGGCTCTGCTCTGCCGGTATATATCGGTCGCTATTGGGCGTCTACTCGCTGGTTCGAGCCGGCGAATGGCTTCCTGCGCCAGGCGGGACGCACGCGGCGGAGGCTGCCAGAATCACGCCTGAGCTACCGGGCGCTTTTTCTCCGCTCGCGTCCTTGCTGCTGGCGGCGGCGCAGCCGTCAGTTGATCCAGTGCTAACCAGGGATGCCCAGATTGAAGCCGAAATCGAGCAGACGCTTCGATGGTATACTCCAGCGAACCCGTCTCCTTCTCCTTCCATCAGCAGCAACGAGTACGCTGAGAAGAGTCGTTATACTGCAGTTTGGAGTCGTGTGGTAGTTTTGTAGTACGGGTGCGGGAAGTGGTCGTATACTTGTGCTGGTCTACTGATATGTAGGACAGCCCCCATGGACAGCACAACTATACGACCACAGCCCGCCAGCCGTGCTACAAAACTATCACACGGCTCCAAACTACAGTATATCGACGCGCCTCAGGGTATCCGTTGCTGCTGATGGAAGGAGAAGAAGGGTGGTTTGCAGCATACCACTGAAGCGTCTCCTGGATCTCCGCTTCGATCTTGGCATCCTGGGTAAACACTGATGCCACGGACGGCTGCACCGCCGCCAGCAACAAGGACGCGAGCGGAGAAACGGCGCCCGGTAGCTCAGGCATGGTTTTGTTAGTCTCCACCGCGTGCGTCCCGCCTGACGGAGGAAGCTATTGCCCGGCTCGAACCTACGACTATTAATAGACAGACAGACATATCGGCAGAGCAGAGCGCACATCGAGCACCAGCACTATTGCACTTATTCCTCTGGTTACAGAGGGTTTCTGCCTAACGGCGAAAAGTCGAAACGTGTCCGCCGTATTTGCGCGACAAAGCCATAAAACGGTATACCTGTGATTTTCTCGCCAGTTGACGGTATAATAACATAAAATAACTGAAGGTGAAACAAAGCATACCTTGAAGGGGCGCTTTCGGTCATGAAAAAAAAAGAATACTTGAGTCTGGAAAAATCTATATATTTCGTTATTTTTACAGCCGCAATACTATTTCTGGTATAATAACACCATATCAGTACTCCTTACGGAAAACGGCATAGCTCCAGTTCTAATGCTCAGATCTGCGACCGACCAACGTATGGCTTGTTCGTTAGTCTCTAGGAGGTATCGGGGCTCTTGGGTCTGCAAGCGAGGGCAAGCATTGCTGTGTTTGCATCACGAAACGAAAGTGCTCCGCAGCAAGACTTTGATCGTTTCTGAGCTCCTGTTTGGTATCTAAACTCTGCTGTGGCCACGTAGGACGCTACGGACGGTCGAACTAGAGGCCTAGGTGGGTTCACCTACTAGTGTTCGGCGTCCTCGTCGAAAATCTGAGGTAAAACAGTATCAGCAGCCGGAGAAACTGTCATTTTTCAATGTCGTCTTGGGTACCAGGGGTATGGCGAGTCGTTTTCGAGTAAGAAGCACTGTTCGTGATGATCAAGGAGTCTGATCGATATGCGTCCTGAGACACAAATGTGTGCCATAACCTAGGCTCTTTGAAACTACCCATCAGTCGTAATTCTTAGCATTAGAACTGGAGAAATGTCTTTTTCCGTAGGGATTCATGAACAGGTAGAAATTATACCAGAAATAGTATCGCATCTGGAAAAACAAAAACGGATGTTTTTTTTTTGCTCTTATATTTCTTGCCCGACTGGGCCCCTCAAACGTACCATGTTCATGGTACACCGACTCCTGGTATGCTTGTATACTGGCATACCGTCTTCTGTCGAAAAACCGGCGAAAAGTCGAAATATGTCCGCCATATACGTATTACACTCAGCTAGCAAAGATGAGCTTCGACGAAATCCTCGAGCTCACAGTTGTTTTTTTTTTATTTGTGTTTTATATACATGCGTTTTATTTTTCCAAAGTTGTACTTGATGCGAAGTATTCGGCGGGGGGGGTGTTCGGGGGGGGGGGGGACACGCCCCATTTTTTTGTTTTGAGTCCCTAACGGGGGGTGGGGGCATACTGAAACGTAGTAAACGTTATTCTAAATCAAAACGGCAATCAACTTTAAATCGGCTCTCATCTGTGTGAACTTCTGCGAAATTCTAGAAGTACGTATTCTTTTATTCCGTGTATACAGCCCCCCTGTCTGAGACAACAAAAACAAAAGTGACAAGCGTATCATTTTTAGCATTCGTCCTTCAACTGTGGAAATTCTACAATCATGTTTACTTGGTTGTAGTATACCCCCTTGTCTAGGATTAAACAGTCAAGTATGGTGTGCCGTTTTTTCTAACTTGAATACCCTGCATCAAACGTCTGAAAAATCAGCGGTATACCGTTTTATGGCATTATCACGTGTAACTGGCGGACACGTTCCGAATTTTCGCCATTCCGTAGAAACCGTCAGTGTAATAGTGCCGGTGCTCGATGTGCGCTCTGCTCAGCCGGCATGTCTGTCTGTCTGTCTGTCTGTCTGTCTGTCTGTCTGTCTGTATGTCTGTCTGTATGTCTGTCTGTATGTCTGTCTGTATGTCTGTCTGTCTGTCTGTCTGTCTGTCTGTCTGTCTGTCTGTCTGTCTGTCTGTCTGTCTGTCTGTCTGTCTGTCTGTCTGTCTGTCTGTCTGTCTGTCTGTCTGTCTGTCTATCTGTCTCTCTGTCTCTCTGTCTCTCTGTCTGTCTGTCTGCCTGTCTGCCTGCCTGTCTGTCTGCCTGTCTGTCTGTCTGTCTGTCTGTCGGGCGCCAATGGGTTTCTAGCCGCAGGTTCAAACCGCGTCAGGCGAAACGTGCGCGGCGGAGGCTGGCGGGGCAGCGGCTGCGCTGCCGGGCACCGTTTCACCGCTGGTGTCCCTGTTGCTGGCGGCGGCGCAGCCGTCAGTGGCATCAGCGGAGATTGTTGAGGATGTCCGTACTGACGCGGAGGTCCAGGAGGAGGTTGAGTGGTATGCGGTCGCCCACCCCGTATACGGGCCCAACATGGAACGCACTGAGGCGAGTCGCTATACTGTAGTTTGGAGCCGTGTGGTGATAAAGATTGTAGCACGGTAGTACAGTAGTGCTGGTAGACCCCCTGACACGTATATCCCCCCCCCCCCCCATGATGACATATGCAATAGCTCAACATCGTACAAACATAACAAAGGTCTGTTTTCTCCGTTGTTCGGTATGGGCCCTGCTAATAATAAGAATCACCCAATCTGAGCGAAGCAAAGCCTTATAATATTATCGAGACCCCATCCTCAAGTGGCCCCTTCGGACAAAACCTATACGAAGTATGAGCAAATGAAAAACAAATCCGTTTTTTTTTCAGTTGCAATACTATTTCTGGTGTAATTTCCACATTTTCGTGATTCCCTACGGAAAACGGTATTTCTCCAGTTCTAATGCTCAGAATTTCGACCAAATAGTAGTTTCAGAGAGCCTAGATCATGGTCAATATTTGTGTCTCAGGAGGGATATCGATCAGAGTGCTTGTTCATCACGAACAGTGCATTTCACTCGAAAACGACTCGCCATACCGCTGGTACCCAAGACGAATTTTAAAACAAGCAGTTTCTCCGACTGCTGGTACTGTTTTGACCCAGATTTTCGACGAGGACGCCGAGCACTAGCAGGTGAACGTACCTGAGCCTTTAGTTCGACCGTCCGTAGCGTCCTACGTGTCCACAGCAGAGTGTAGATACCAAACAGGAGCTCAAAAACGATCAAAGTCTTGCTGCGGAGCACTTTCGTTTCGTGGTGCAAACACAGCAATGCTTGCCCTCCCTTGCAGATCCAAGAGCCTCAATACCTCCTAGAGACTATAACGAGCAAGCTATACGTTGGTCGGTCGAAGGTCTGAGCATTAGAACTGGAGCTATGCCGTTTTCCGTAAGGAGTACTTATATGGTACTATGATACCATACATAGTATTGCTGCTGTAAAAAAAAAGAAGAATATATATATTTTCCAGCTGTATTTTTCAACACTCAAGTACTCTTTTTTTTCAAATACCGAAGGGGCCCCTTAAACGCCCTTTGAGCATAATAATGGTTTCGTATCACCTTCCTTTGAGGGGGAAAAAAATCATAATACTGAAGCTGTTGAATTCAGGGTATGTGTGAACGTGCATATTACACCTGTATGAGCTACGTACTGACTGTAGTCCTAAACATATTTTTCACCTTAGATGGACACGGTTTAATTAGTCCACACTAAATTCAAGACATTGGTTAGTTTTTTCCCTTGTTGAATTGCGTCGATTTGTCTGCCTTTACTAGACTATCTAATTAGCCGTTCGTGATTCTCACGGTCTGATTTTTGGGTGGGGTTCGCTGCAGAGCTAGCTCCTCAGAGAACGTTGGTGTGTTATTAAGCACTATCCCCTCCTCACCAGAATCGACACACAGCAGCACATAAAGGACACCTAATAATGATTAAAATAAGAAACAGGGAATCTGGCCCAGGTTGTAAATTTCTTATTTGAGAATGTGTGCATTCTACACTCTAAACGCAGTATACAACGGCTCCCGAATTTTCTTCCTGTCATGTACGTCTCAGCCCGCCTTTCTTATCTTGCTCGCTTTCTTACTACTGCTGTAAGTGCCCTGCGCTGTTTGCGACTGCAACGTGATGGGTACTCACGGGCACCGAGTGGAGCAAGCTGAGGCGGACGACGGTAACCTTCAATATACTTTTTTCGTGTCGGAGTTGGGGGAATATCCTGCGCGAAAAGCTATATGTCGCCTCGAGCGGTAATGTCTTCGTACTGACTCCGTTGTCGGTAGACATTATTACCGCTCGATCGAGTCGGCCTCGCTCTTGCTGCAGATCGTGCCCAACTCCGACACAAAAAAAAGAAACTCATCTTGAAGGTTACTGTCGTCCGACTCGGCTTGCTCCACCCGATGTCGCGATGGTCGGGATTGTCCGACCCGCGGTAACAGGGGGGGGGGGGGTAATTTTTGCCCTCCAAGGCTCCTGGCTTAAGGAGCTCACTATATACTATTATCCCGGGGGACACAGCAAACCAGGACCAACTATGATTAGTAAAAATGCTGGAATATATAGGTTTGAGCCGCTCGCCCCGGTGGGCTAGCAGGTAACCACGAAGCTTGTTAGCGTCAAGGTCGTGAGTTCGAGCCCCCCCCCCGAGTGCATGCTCGTATATAGGAGCTTTTTCTCGCAAAAAAATATCTTGACTAGCTGAAAGTGCGAGAGCGTGAGATAGCAAAATTCGATGAAGATCGACGAGCGTTGGGAAGGCTGACCTCTCTGCGCGATAAAAACCAAGGCAAGAACCGTAGTGGGGGAGGAGGGAGAGGAGCCTACTTTTTGTGACCCCGGATCTGAGTTACGACTAGGGAGGGAGAAAGACAGAAGTGCGAAGATAATATATCGGATGGGAAAAAATAAATAAATGTAAATGATGGGTCCTGATTACTATGGTATGTCACCCAGGCACTGACTTTGATGAGAGTAAAACCTGATGGCCTAGGTTTACAACGAGTGCACGCGTAGAATACTACCGTACGTAATAGTGTTCCAACGACAAGACATGCCTTGGAAGGCATCTGCCTTATTCGGGGCAATGCTTATTGGGTATAAGACATGCCTTATAGGGCTTGTGTCTTATTGAGTAGAAGGCATACGCCTTATTTGGTACGTATAAGGCATTCCTTATTGGGTATAGGGCACGCCTTAGAAGGCATAGTAGGCCTTATTGGGTACGAGTACAGTGCCTCGGTTAAGGAGCATACTAATAGCCAGTCAGAAACAACGTTGCCATAAAAGGCAAAAAAAATGCTACCCCACGCTGGGCGCAAACATAAGGACCGCTTGGTATTCATATTTATTTAGAATACGATCCTTGTATTTTCACCCAGATTAGTATATGGCATGCCCTATCGTAGTATCGGGGTATGGTATGGTATGGTATGGAATGGCGTTATCTCCATGGTGCGCCACGATGGCACTCCAAGCAATTTGTTTTTGCACATTTTGTTTGTCTCTATATATTTTGACATCTGCACGTACAGACCGTAGCGCCCGAAAACGGTTAACGATTCCACACTCTATTATTGCTATTACGGGGGAACGTAGTTAACAGGACCAAATATGCTTACTAAAAATACTGGAATATATAGGTTTTTGTGTACCAGATAGGTCCTGCTTACTATGCCCCCCCCGTGAAAATAGTATGTAGCAATTACAGTAGCTTCCACGTTGTTCACTCAGAAACATCCCCAGTCTGGCGAAGGGTCTGCCCCCTTCTGCGCCTATCTCCGGCTTGGGCTTCACCTGCTCCTTTTGCTGTCCTGACGCGTGCTACGATAGAGGTATACGGTAGACCTTTTTTTGGCTGCTCCATTTGCTGTCCTGACGTGTGCTACGATAGAGGTGTACGGTATACCTTTTTGTGGCTGCTCCATTTGCTGTCCTGACGTGTGCTACGATAGAGGTGTACGGTATACCTTTTTGTGGCTGCTCCATTTGCTGTCCTGACGTGTGCTACGATAGAGGTGTACGATATACCTTTTTTTGGCTGCTCCTTTTGCTGTCCTGGCGTGTGCTACGATAGAGGTAGACGGTATACCTTTTTTTGGCTGCTCCATTTGCTGTCCTGACGCGTGCTACGATAGAGATATACGGTATACCTTTTTTTGGCTGCTCCATTTGCTGTCCTGACGTGCGCTACGATAGAGGTATACGGTATACCTTGTTCTGGCTACTCCATTTGCTGTCCTGACGCGTGCTACGATAGAGGTATACGGTATACCTTTTTTTGGCCGAAATTATTTCTGGATGACGGGGGCTCCTTAACCCATTCAGAACCGATTTTTTTATCCGTAATAAATCCAAGTAGTTTGTCACCAAATTTGTGGGACCAATTCTTAAGGGACCTCTTCGGGCAAACAAAATAAAAGCAAATAAGAAATAAATCCGTTTTTTTTTTTCCAGTTGCTATACTATTTCTGGTATAATTTCTACCTTTTCATGACCCCCTACGGAAAACACCCTTGCTACAGTTCTAACGGTCGGATTTCCGTCAGGTGAGTAGGTTTGGAGAGCTTAGGCCCTTGTTAACATTTGCGTCTCAGGAGGCGTATCGATCAGACGCGTTTTCCATCACGGAACGTGCCTCTTACTCGAAAACGACTCGTTGGTCGTTTCGGAGCTCCTGTCCGGTATCTACACTCTGCTGTGGTCACGTAGGACGCTACGGACGGTCGAAGTAGAGGCCCAGCCAGGTTCACCTACTAGTGCTCGGCGTCCTCGTCGAAAATCGGAGTTAAACCAGTATTAGCAGCCGGAGAAACTGCCATTTTTCAAATTCGTCTTGGGGTACCAGGGGTATGGCGAGTCGTTTTCGAGTAAGAGGCACTTTCCGTGATGAAAAACGACGCTTCCAGAGACACAAATGTTAACCATGCCCTATCATAGGCTCTCCAAAACTACTCACCTGACGGAAATCCGAGCATTATAACCGTACGTAGCAAGGTTGTTTTCCGTACGTAGGGAGTCATGAAAAGGTAGAAATTACACCAGAAATTGTATGGCAACTGGAGAAAAAAAAAAAAAAACGGATTTTTTTATTTGCTCTTATTTTGTTTGCCCGAAGGACCGGTTCTTAAGGGGTTAACCCAAAAGCGTGGGATTCCCGTTGTTATTGTTGTTGGGTTGCACTATTTTTCGTTTCATACGTAACCCCACCGAATTGTTCATCGGTTATTATCGTAGCCCTTTTTTGTTTCTCTCCAAAAGCAGATTTCGGGGTGAGGTATATACGTATATGATAGAGCTCCTCAAGCCACCACCCTCAGAAGGCAGAAAATGTCCTGTATGCAGGTGCACCTCTAGTATCGTGGAATGCGTCTCCTTCCGTCTTTTTCTTCTCTAAATCTTCAGTAGTAGTTGCATCCACACCCCAGTATGTACTTCTCCAAGATATGGCCGCTCGTACTATCCAAGAGTGTTTTGTTAAAAGCTAACAACCTGATTTTCCTGAGCTTGTGTTCCTGTAACCAACTACCTGATATTAAATAGTACGGAGGACCATAGTAAATAGGACCAAATATTGGTCGTAAAAATATGTAAATATATAGCTTTTTGTGTGTACCGAAAGTCCCGTTTACTATGGCCCCCAGCAATATCATCAGGGCAGAATATTTTGGGGCTCCAGGAAATTGTTATTTAGACCGAAAATTCACGGTTTAGTCTACAGGACAGTAAAAAGAGACACCGTTATGTAGATTGGTCAGGATGCCCCCCCCAGGGTTTTCACAGAGCTTTTGAGATGGGGGCTTAGATGGGGTCGCTTTCCGTTTCGCCAGAATCGTGTAATATATAGTTTGACTGTCGGTTTTGCCAGTTCCTGGGACATTTCTTTTTAGGTGATTTTTAACCCAAAATCAGCAAAGCGCCGTGTTTTTTCGCCCCAGAGTTCTGACGAACGAAACTGATTGGTCAAGCCAAAAATCAGACTGGGATCACTAGAAAATCAGAAAGGGGCTCCAGAAATCAGTCGGAATTTAACAGGGTGGCTCTTGAGGAGTTAATTGTATCGATCGGTGTTTGTTACCGTCCAGCCGAGTAGAACGGGTACCCCTCTGAGCGTAAATATAAGGGCCACTTAGTCTTCATATTCATGTATAAGCGGTCCTTATAGTTCCGCCCAGAGTGGTATGCATGTATGTTGGGGCCTTGAACTTGTTTCCCATCGTACGAGTAATAGCTGGTATAAAAAGAAGAACTCGACGTAATTAAGTAAGCGTTCCTGATTGTTTGCCGTCTGTTAAACTTTCACCTGATTCAGGAAATAACAGCCGATTTTCCTAATTGAGAATTGCCTTTCCGATGAGAATGAAAATCGATTTTAGAACTTTGTTTTTGTTCAAGAGTTGTATTTCGCTCACGGTCAAAAATTGACCTAGAAAATATGTTCCTTGATGGTAGCTATCGATCCACGAAAAGAAAAATGAAATCAACCTTGACAGGCTCGAAAAGTCAAGATTTAAGGGAATTTGCATTTATTTATTATCGGGGTACCTCGCCCATAAATCCAGATTTTCTGGGATCTTCGATATCTTGAGACTGCCGATCCCGATTTCATTTTTTTTGTTTTTCATCGACGGGTGCCACAACTGACAATAGTTTGCAGTGAAACAAATGACTGTGAGGGCAGTACATCTATTACAATTCAACAACCAATGTTTTCGATTTTCATTCTCATCGGAAAGGCAATTCTCAATTAGGAAAATCGGCTGTTAAATGTTCTCCTTTTTTATTTTGTTTTCCAAAACCAAAAAGGGGAAGCCAATAAGGGCAGCCCTATTATGCCTCTGCTCCCTCCGCACTCGCCTCTGCTATATACGCGACCACAATGTGCAACCCAACAGCCATGTACCTGAGATATCGCGGGTCAGAGAATCTCGACCGTATGCTAGCGGAAAACATCGATGGGTGAGCTGAGACGCCCGACGGTACGCCCGAAGACCCGTCCTTCCTGTCTGAGTTGGGCACGTTTTGCAAGCGAAAGCCATGCCGACTCGAGCGGTACTGTCTATCGACTCGGGATTACCGCTGGAGTGGATAGACATTACCGCTCGAGTGGGCATGGCTTTCGCTGCAAAAAGTGCCTAGCTCCGACACGAAAAAATGGTTCTTCGGGATGTCGTCGGGGATTTCAGATTGGCGATTGATGTTCTGATGTTATTTTGCGATGGGCGAAGAAGTCTGCTACGATAGAGGGTGCACCATGTTTTTGCCTTGGAAGGGTGGCTACTTGAACAGCTCTACACCTCACCCCAAAGTGACCATTAAGGGCATTAAGGGCATTAAGGGCATTAAGGGCATTAAGGGAGGAAAGGAAAAGTGCTGTACTATATATCCGATTGAAAATCCCATGGCCGAAGCAAACAAGGAACAATATTGCAACACAATAATGACAATAATGGCAATAATGACAATAATGGCAGCAGTCCGCCGAATTTGGGTTAAGGAGCTCGATCATTCAGAAATCATTTCAGCCAAAAAAAGGTATACCTTCTCTATCGTAGCACGCGTCCGAAATTGTTTGGGACCCCCCTGCGGTATCTGGTATGGTAAGGCGTCATCTCTTGGGACCCCCTGCGGTATCTGGTATGGTAAGGCGTCATCTCGAGATGACGCCTCACCAGGCACATATTGTTACCGTTTTCGCCGCGATGCCAGCAGCTTCTACAGTTTTTTTTTTCGCATCCTTGGCCTCTGGAAACACGTACAGTAGCTCCCGAAAGTGCTTACCCCCTTAACCCATTCGGAACTGGAAAAATTATCCCACACTAATTCCAAGTAATTTGTCCCCAAATTCTTGGGACCAGTTCTCAAGGGGTTAAGACTGGTCCCACATATTTTTGGAACAAACTACTTGGAATTAGTGTGGGAAAAGGTTTTCAGTTCTGAATTAGTTAACGAGTCTACATGCACGCCGGCCTTAAGCCCTTCTGCTACCGAAACGAGTGAAGAGCGTTTTTTTTTTAATAATTGAATTGGCGGAGAGGTGCGGTCGTTTTTTTTCAGCGCTAACTTTTCACAGACCGGGAGAAGGTTATCATATATACCTACAACAAAACACCGAGAATAACAAGTTTTTTTTTCGGAAACATCTGGTCGACCTTATATAGGACCTTATATATAGGACCTTATATAGGACCTTATATAGGACCTTATATAGGACCATATATAGGACCTTATATGTAAGAACTTTTAAAGGACCTTATATAGGACCTTATATAGGAGCTTATAAAGGATATTATAAAGGAGCTTATATAGGACCTTATATAGGGACCTTATGTAGGGCCTTATATAGGACCTTATATAGGACCTTACATATGACCTTATATAGGACCTTATATAGGACCTTATATAGGACCTTATGTGGGACCTTATATAGGACCTTACATAGGGACTTATATAGGACCTTATATAGGACCTTATGTGGGACCTTATATAGGACCTTACATAGGGACTTATATAGGACCTTATATAGGACCTTATGTGGGACCTTATATAGGACCTTATATAGGACCTTATAAAGGACCTTATATAGGACCTTATATAGGACCTTACATAGGACCTTATATATCACCATTATTATATCTGCCTAACCCAATCATCTGGTCGACCTTATATAGGACCTTATATAGGACCTTATATAGGACCTTATATAGCACCTTATATAGGACCTTATATAGGAATTCATATGGCACCCTTATATACTGGTACCAGGTATGTTGTGGAGAAGACGAGGGCTGAAAAAAACGATCGTACCCCTGCTCTAACTCACCGCTTTTTAGACGCATGCTACGGTAGCCTGCACGCAGGTGCCCCGTGTTTTCGCCTTCTGAGGGTGGTGACTTGATTAACTTGATTATAGTATAAGACCTCTATACCTGCAGTAGTCTAACCTGAGTTTCAGAGGGAAATAGAAGTGCTGTATACCCGATAAACACTCCCGTGGCCTCACGTACAAAACGAAAAATAGTGCAACACACAAGAATAGAGAAAATCCGACGAGTTTGAGCTAAGGAGCCCTTGTCATCCAGAAACAAAACTCAGCCAAAACTGTGCTCCCTCTGTATCGTATACGTACGCCACCGCAATGTGATGCGTTCGCAGGGACCTTGCAATTAGGCACATCTTTATCGTATATAGCAGGTACAGGCAAGTGATGCTAATTGCACTACTGTACCCCCTCCGTGCCCCCCCCCCTGCTATGCCACCGCAATGTGTTGAACTCGCAGGAACCTTGCAACCTTACCGTGCCTGCCACCGCCGCCGTGAGTCGCACGGTCCCGACCACCACCGACGACGAGCCGGAAGAAGACGATGACACCCCTTCTGAAGCAGCTGACCCTTTCTTCGAGTCCGAACTAGGCACCTTTTGCAGTACCACCGAGGAGGATGGGGCTAGCGGTAACTACTACAGCGCCATCTCGATGACGTACTATCACCGCTTCCGCCACGACGGAACAAGGTTCTCGGGAGACACGCCGAGCGTGACGGACGCGGCGGACACCGTCGACATCGTCTGGCCGGCCGCAGAATCGGCTCGGATGAGGTGCGAGTGGAGCCGCTCGAGCGTTTTGACGAAGGACTGCCACACCTACTCTTCGTCGGCGAGGGCGCTGTTTTTGTCGGATGACGAGCTGGAACAGATGGACTGGGATATGTTGCGCGATGTCGTCATGAAGTACCTCTGAAATCGTGTACTCTGGAGTACAGCAGCTGGATTGAGGGACATTGTGACGGGAAGTAGGAGCCATCAAGTACGTACCTCTGATATGTACTGCAACCAGCTGGACTGGGTCTTCTGGAAGTATCTCTGGTATCTACTGCAGCAAATGTATTGGGTATTTTGTCAGGGAAAAGCAGCCAGGAAGTCACTACGTCTGCAGCTGTATGGGTCTTTGTGACGGAGAAGTAGTCATGAAGGAAATACCTCTGATGATCTGGACTGGAGCAACTGGACTGGGACGAGTTAAAGCGGTGCGGTCATGACTACGTCCGAGATCTGTAGAGTTGTGTTCTCTTTCGTTTTTTTCTCAATGGCGGAGTAGAAAATCAAAACTTAAGACTTAAGGTCACCGAATGAATGCTGTTTTTTTTCCGCACCGAGAGTATATATGTAGGTAATCGTGAGCGGGGTATTTCGAGCACGTTTATGACGTTTTTTTTTTTTTTTTTCCGGCGGTGCCCGCTGGAACTTAGGAGGGGATAATGATAAACTGACAGAGGCCTGTTGCAGGTTATGATAGTCAATGTCTTCTCTTCAATGCGCAGCGTGAATGTACGTTTTTTTAGTATTTGGAGGCTTCAAGTTTGTGAGGGCATGTGACGCATCGCAAGTTGGTCTGTCTGCCTTTCTATTTTTCATTTTTACCCAAGTGGAGCCTCCAATGAACAGTATAGTATTGCCTTCCATGTCTACGTAGTGTGAATTCATGTTTTGTAGTGTTTGGAGGTCTTGCGCTAATGGGGGGCGTGATGCATCATACAAGCGAATGTTGATGCATGTTTTTTAGTATTAGGAAGCCTCTTGTTGGTGGGCCTTAATATACATGATGCCACATGAATGGATGAATGGATGTTACGTAATTTTTGGGGGCCTTAAGCTGGTGGGGCGTTAGAAGGATACCGCACCTCGCCAGTGTTCGGTAACCTTTGCTCGAAGTGGCACCTTTCAAAAACCACCATTTGGATGGAGGCTAACAATATTGTGCACTCCTTATTATATGTAGGGTGAATGTATGTAGGTTTGGTAGTATTTGGAGGCCTCAAGTTTGAGGGGGCGTGGAGGGCATGATGCATCGCGAGTGTGGTCCGCCTTGCCTTTGCTCCAAGTGGAGAGTCTTCAATTAATAGTATACTTTCTTCCACGTGCGTAGCGTGAATGTATACGTAGGTTTAGTAGTATTTGGAGGGCCCGAGTTGAGGGCGCGTTAGACATGATGCATCGTGGGTGCTCTGTCTTTGGCCCACGTGGAGCCTGTCAGAAGACTTCACTGAGGCGAGACTTAGCAATATACCTCGCCGTCAATGTGTAGTACAATGCATGTGAATATATATGTTTTGTAGTTTTTGGAGGCTTTAAGTTGAGGGGACGTGAGGCATGGTGCATTCACGAGCGCTCCATCTTGTGCAAAGTGGACCCCTCTGCACCAACTTTCGTTGAGGCAAATTAAAAAGCATATCGTGTCGTCAATGTGTGTCATGTGAGTGCTTACATCGAAGTATTATTGTTAACGTTTCATTTGCCATCTGTCAATATGCAGCTCATATTTCAACCATGCCCATTTACATCAACCCATCAATCACACCTTACTGCTTCACAAACGTACACCAATAATGCAAGCCCCCCTTACGAGTGCATTGACCAACTCCTAACCGGCGTTTCACCGATCAAATCAATCGGAAAGGGTGGGACGTACTATAATACTTGTTGTGCTTATTATTTTCACATAGAACATTTATTGGAGGAGGAGGAGGAGGAGGAGGAGGCCTGCAGGTGATCTCGCAGCGTAAGGCGTGTTGCATGTGGATGCACGCATGGTTGACGCGTGCAACGATAGAGGTATAAGGTATACCGTTTTTTGGCAGAAACGTTTTCTGAACAATCTATTAATAGGGCTGCTCCTTAACCCAGAACAACCATCTGACTTCCATTCTGGTGTTGCACGAAATTTCATTTTGTATTTTTACGTAGGACATGGGATTGACTGTTCATCGGGTGTACTCGTATTACGGATGACCGACCATAGGGGTAGGCGGAATCCGACGCAAGTCGACGAGGGAAGAAAGTGCTGAAACCTTCTCGCGACAAAAGTGGAAGGGAAGAACCGTAGTGGGGGAGGAGGGAGAAGAGCCTACTTTGTGACCGCGGATCTGAGTTACGACCAGGAAGGGGAGAGAAAGGAAGGGCGAAGATAATACATGGGGATGGACAAAAATAGTAAATAGTAAATAGTAAATAGTAAATAGTAAATAGGATCAAATATTGTGAGGAAAAAAATTAAAACATATAGGTTTTTGAGTATACCGCAGGTCCTATTTACTAGTATTGACGCATGCTACGATAGAGGTGCACCATGTTTTTTCTGAGCTACTCACGTAAGGAGCGGCATACCTTACCGAAAAAATGATTTTGGAGGGAAATAAATGCGCTGCCGGATGCGAAGTCTCACGACCGAAGAATACTCTGCAACATTATTCGTCACAAAAATGAAAGTCCGACGAATTTGGGTGTAGGAGCCCGATCGTTCAGAAAATGATTAAGCCAAAAAGTGCTACCTCTACCGTAGCACGCGTCTATTACTAGTGTTTACTATGCCCCCTCCGTAATAGTATACACTTTTATTTCCCTCCAAAATCAATGTTTGCATGAGATATACAGTAGAGCTCCTCAAGTGACCACCCTCACGAAAACAAAAGCATGGTGCACCTGCATGCAGGCTATCGTAGCATACATCGTTTGTAGTATTTGGAGGCCTTGAGTTGACGGGGGCGTGGGGCATGAAGTGCATCGCGACGAGTGCTTCGCCTTTTCATCAAGTGGAGCCCCCCCCCCCTAGCCCCGGAGAAAAGTCGCTTCCAGTACTGAAGGGAGTCATGAAATAACGGCAATTATGCCAGAAATAGTATTGCAGCGCTGTGAAACAAAATCCCCCCCAAAAAAAAACGAAAAACGAAAAAAATGAAACAATTTGCACTTTTTGTTGTTTTTTACTGAAGTGTCCCTCTTGAAATAATCTCCGTTGTCTCCCTAATAGGGAAAACACCCTACTATGAATAGTATATACACACCAACATCAATCAGCATGGCATATCAAATATGTATCTTCTTCTTCCGACGGCGGAAAAATCGGTCGCCGTTATTATCATTGTAGTAACAAAAAAAACGCCTTCCAATATACACAAAATCGAGCGTCTCGGAAAAACCGCCGTTCGTCAAAGCAGAAAACGCCTTCTGAGCAATGCCCCTTTATGGGTGGCGGCTTATTTTCTGAGTTGGTCACATGAGGAGCTCAAAATCTCAACCGAGGCATTCCTTTCCTCGAAGAAGCTTGTTTGCGCAACAACCCGGCCAACGTTTTCTAAGCGTGGGTCCCAAACAAAGCTACTAATATACTAAGTAAAGAGTACCATACTAACCGGTAGTTGCTTACTTGAGGAGCTCGACCGGTCCCAGTGACAATCTCAGTGATGAAATATTGCCTTAGAAGGCACAAAAGTGTAACTATTATTAGCTTAGACCCGTGTGTGCGTGTTTTTTTTTTCTTCGCATTCCATGTATTATCTTCGCCCCTTCTTTTCTATCTTTCCCTTATATGTATAGTCGTAACTCAGATCCGGGGTCACTAAGTGGGCTCTCCCCCCCCCTCCCCATTACGGCCCGTGCCTTGAGCACTTTTATCGCGAGAACATTTCAGCACTTTCTTCCCTCTACCTCGCATCGAATACAAACTGGTGTGGTTGGTCACAAAACATTGAACTAAAAAGTGCTAGAGAGGGACCCATGATATGTTTTTTTGTATTTTTTTCATCCCATTTATTTTCTTCGCCCTTCTTTTCTCTCTCCCTCATCTCAGGCGTAACTCAATTCCGGGGTCACGAAGTAGGCTCTTCTCCACCCTCCCCACTGCGATACATACCATACGTAACTTGAACATTTTTATCGCGAGAAGATTTGAGCACTTTTTTTCCCTCGTCCCGACTCGCGTCGAATTCCGCCTACCCACGCTACGAAGGCGCTCTCAGGGCCCGTATTAACGAGTATAAAATAAATTCAATTTGGAAAAATAAAAATAAAAATTCGCTTTTCATTGGTCAACACGCACCAGCACCAATTTTTATGCCCCAAGATCCTAATCTTTGGTGCTGGTGCGTGTGTTGACCAATGAAAAGCGGATTAGAATAAAAAAAATTCCAAATTGATTTTTTTTCTTCTTCGTTAAAACGGGCCCTCAGCAAATGGTTCCTTTTTTTCTTTTTGCAAATTGAAGTGAAAAATCCCACCACGGTGGGGTTCGAGCTCGGGTACCAATGCTACTAGCATTTGAAGCTGACCACTAGACTACCGGGGCGACCGTATAAATAACATATAGGGTAGAGGAGGGACCCATGATGGTACACAATTTGTTCTTCTTAACGTGAGTAAGCAGAGGCCCTTTTAAGGCCCTTTTTAAGGGACCCTATTGATAGTGATTTCGGGATTGGAGGTCCCCCTTATACCAGCATCCCTTATCAGAGTGGGTGCCGGCCCCTCTTACAGTCAGTATTTAAAAAATTAAAAAACTACAGCTGTGAGATCGAAGATTTTATCGAAACTCAGTATAGAGTATATAGTGAGCAAAAAATGGCGGGCATAATGTTGAGCTTACCTGCTGTATGGGCAACACTCTCATTTGCGGTTTTGACCACTATTTTTGCTGTTTGTGAATAATATTATTATTATTATTATTATTATTATTATTATTATTATTGTTATTATTATTATTTTTTTACTGTTTGTGAATATTAACCATATACAAAATGTCAAGATCAAAGAAAAAAAGCCCCTTCGCATACGGAGCCCGAGAAAAAGAAAAAAGAAAATCGCGCTTCCGTCTGTCGGTCGTTTGGCAAGAAAAAACGCCTTTGTACCATAAGAAAATTGATATTCGACCCCCGAAGAGAAGAAAAAGCGTCCTCGACACATACCTGGCATATAAAATAGCCGAAAACCTTTGATGGATTTGAAACTTTTTTTTTTTTTTTTTGTCCGACGGAAATATCGGTCGTTGCCAATAAAGCGCCTCTCGCGTTTTTTTTTTGGTTTTTTCACAGGCGCACGAACACGGGCGGACCAGTCGTCACCCACACCACCAGGCCAGGCCTCCAACTGACGCAGTGTATTCGTTCTAAGAACCGACCAGCCGCTATCAAAACGCCCCTGACGAGCAAATCGACCAAACCGGTTGCCAAGTGCCACCGAAATAAATACCAGGTAGACTAGACGCTGCGCGTCTTCCCGCGCACACGATTATTTTCCACCTACCGGCTGGGTAACAAATCGGTCGCGATCGCGATCGCGTCCTACAATAAATCAATAAATAGCCTATCTTCCTCCTCGCCCTGTGTTTTTTCCCATCCCATTTATTATCTTCCCCCCTTTTTTTTTTATATTTATCCGGGGTCACACGGCAGACCCCCCCCAACAATCAACACGCAACGTGCTCCGTCCCGGCATTGCAGGGATGCGAGGATATTTGGTCATACTTCGAAGTATGACTACTACAGCCGTGCACGACATGAGTACACCCCCCTCTAGGAGTAGGAACGGTGCTCCGACTCGAAAGGGATGCGAGGGTCTATGGCCATACGACTACGGCCGTGCACCACATGAATACACCCCCCACACACACACCCACACCCACCCACCCGCCGCTACTACTACTGCACGCGCCTTGCATTTTTATAGCGTGAAGGGTTCAGCACTTTCTTCCCATGTCGACTCGCATCGAATTGTGCTGCTACCCATGCAAGGCGCTATCGGGCGTTGCTGTTGTACTTAGAGAACAACCCTACTCCATACAAACGGAGACTCGAACCCTCGATTATCAGCGCTAGATCATCGGGGCGACCTATGCTTCCAAACAATATCATAGCAGCAGCAAAACGCCTTCCCAGCACAAAAAAAACGGCAGCCCGACAAGACTTCGGTCTGGTTGTTGTCATCAGCAAACAAAACGCCTTCCAATCAAGCAATTGTCATCAGCAAAAACAAAACGCCTTCCAAGCAAGCAAAGCAAGTTCGGCATAAAAAAAACACGGGTTTTCCCTCTCGGTTGTTGTCAAGCTGAACAGACCCCTTGCAAGCAAAAAGGAAAGAATTCACGACCGACTTGCAATTCGATCGTTCCCATCCTTCAGTAGAAAAACAAAACTCCAAAGCAATACTACGTAGGCTTCGACCGTCCGGAAAAAAAAAACAGCATCATTTTCAGCAAAAAGCATGCGAGTTACCGGTATGCTTCATGAATCTGGGATCCCCAAAGCAGCAGTAAAGAACATGGTGCCAGTCACATACCAATCGCCAGCTTCCTATGCTCTCTCGCACATGCTCTTCCTTGTCTATCACCCTCCGTGTCCCTATCTCTCTCCTCAATGGGAGTTCAATCTTAACGGGGTTCGATTTTCGTACTGGTATGTACCCCCTACCCAAACATGCCTTCTAATTACTTCGTGCATGTTAAGATCCACTCTCGCTCAACAAAACCCCAGATTTTCTACGTTCAACCATACACTTCCATCTCAGCCGACGCCCCGCAGAACAGTCATTTTCGTATATAGCTTAAGAAGCCTTGCAGCCATCGACAGCAAAACGCCGTCCAAGCCATACAAGCACCTTCTTGAACAGCTAACAAAACGATTTTGGTCGTCCGTTTGTGACTACGTACGAACTATGGTTCGAGCAAGAAGCACAACCTTTCACCCTTTTCGGGCAAATAAAATCAAAAGAATCCGCCGATTTTTCGATGTTTGTGAACGTATCTACATGAATGACCGCTTGGACAAAAGGGCAACACATATAATACGTGAAGATAATTTTTGGCGTGCGGGTTGTAAGATAGTTCAAGAGATATGGACATTCTTCGTATTTCTTGGGGAGGCGTTATTTCTAGGGATTACATTACTACACTAAAAGCAACACAATATGCATTCAGGCCATAAATATAGGCCAACACGCCAAGTAATTCGACACCTTAACGTCTTGACGTCATCGCATCAACACGGGAAGATGTCCATGTTCCTATTTTTTCTTCCTGCGAGCCTACGACACACCGTATTAAGAAACGCCTTCCAAAGTACTAGAACAATGTATTGAGCAAGTTCGGAACCTTTCGATCTTCCAGAACTGCCAAATGTATCACACACTAATTCCAAGTAGTTGTCCCCAAAAACGGGGTACCGATTCTTAAGGGCCTTCCGGGAAATTAATATTATATAATGGTTTTTGAGAGTTTAAAAACGAATTTTGACATGGCTGTTCTTCATGGTAATATGAAAAAACTGAAGACTGGCCTGTTTTTTTCTTCTTGAGTCAGCTAAGGTCAAAGATACCGAAAAATCCCGAAAACTCCTAAAATTGAGCTTATAAAGAACGAAAAAAGAAAAAAAAGAGAAAAAGGCCAGCCGACATTTTTTTTTTTAATATTGCCATGAAGAACAAGCGTGCCAAATTTCGTGTCTGAACTCTCAAAAACCATGTCGCAACGTCCCAAAACCGCAGTGTCCCGCCTGTTGTTGGAACCAGTTCATAGTCTTCCTCCAGCACACCTAGTTCACTGTTTGGCCCCCCTACGAAAAAACGCACTATCTTGTGGTCGTCGTCAGGACGAAAACGCCTCATTGGTTTGGCCTCCCACACTAAACCTAGTACATTAGGGACAAATTCGGCCCCCATATATCACGACACTCCCTGGTCCAGCAACCTCTTGCCAGCTGCAAGCAGTAGCGCTGTCTGTTCCGCGTACTCTGCCGGTCTGCCCGTTCCATCCCGTATCCCGTGCTATACTACCCACTGGGCGTTCATTCCAACTCCCGCGATCAAACCAAACAATGCCACGTTGCTGCGCCATCGAAGAAAAGCTCTTCAGCCACATAATATGGACCAAACGCCTAATTCTCTCTACAACAATCAACAGGCAAGACTGCCCTCGAAACGGTTCCGTTTCTGTGATCTCTACTAATCTTCTCCACCTAGTTTTCTTCCCACAGCACACAAGTCAAACACAAGTTACATCTTCGAGAACACGAGACGAACACACCGAGAATCGCTTCGATCTTCAACGATATTTGATATGTAGGTCTATGAACAAGATCCATGGGGCCGTCGTCGTCAGCAGCAAAAAAACGCCTTCCAAGTATAAAGCACAAGCTTCTTCCACCATGACGAGACGGACACATTCGCCATGATACCACTTAGGACCGGAATATAATGACCGTTTGGTATTCATACTAGTGTATAAAAGGTCCTTATATACTCGTCCACATTGGAATTTCAGAGGTCCTCGAATATCATACCAGGTACATACCAGGCCAAATCAGGTCGGGTCTGATCAGCAGTAGCCACACACGTTGTCGAGGTGCCCGCTAACGTCCGTCTTCAATACCGCCTTCCACGTAACAGTCACAGTTTTTTTTCGAACGGTTAAAAGTAATCGGCTGGTCTCTTCCGGTGTGCCGACGCCCTTCAACAAGGCAAATAATTTCGCCCTAGATACGCGAACTAATCGTCGCCAGCCGAAAAATAAAATAAACGCCTTCCCAAGTAGCACAGGCACTTCCATGAGACGAGACCAACACATAAAAAAAACGAACTACATGCACACATCACTGACGTTAGCTCGCTCTAAGAACCAAATCCACCGTCGCGCCATCAGCAGTGAAACGCCTTCCAATTATAAAAGCACAAGCCACGGTATCACCCCGATTGGTAATGATAACACCCCCCCCACACAGGGGCGATGAGATATCACCCCGGGTGATAAAATATCACACACGGGTGGTAAGGTAACACCCCGGGTGAAAATGTATCACCCCGGGTGATAATATGTCACACGGGTGATAAAATAATACATCCTCACACGGGTGATAAGATTACACACGGGTGATAAGATAACACCCCGGGTGATAATGTATCACCCCGGGTGATAAAATATCACACGGGTGATAAGATAATACACCCTCACAGTGATAAGATAACACACGGGTGATAATATATCACACCGGGTGATAATATAACATACGGGTGACAAGATAACACACCCCCACACGGGTGATAATATAACAAACCCTCTCCGACGAATTTCGAAAATCCTTTTTCTCTTTACAACGGGGAGAGTGCAAACGCCGAGGTACGCATTCATGGAAACATTTCAATGAGGTCTTCCCAAAAGCCGCCGCTTGTTTTCGTCGTGCGTGCCCCCCTCTACTAAGGCATGGCCCTTTTAAGGCATGGCCCTTTTAAGGCATGGCCCTTTTAAGGCATGGCCCTTTTAAGGCATGGCCCTTTTAAGGCATGGTTTGGAGAAAATCGGACCTGAACTTTGTCCTACAGGGGGGGTGTAATCGTATCGTGTTGATCACAGTATACGGTAGACTTCAGCAGTAGTACAGTAGCGGTGGTCTCTCTCTAGTGCCGGTATGATATACGCCAGCCAACAACACCGGCACTATAATAGCGGCAACCGGCACAAATTACTCCGCACACTGCCACACTGGTTAATACCTCATCTGTGTCACGCGATTTCCCCGGCACTATAGCGGGCAGCCGGCACTAAAGAGGGACCATGGCACTATTGAGGGGCCACTCCTGCTATTAATAGTGCACACAACAACAGTATCATAGTAGTACACACCACACGTGTAATATACGGCACACATCATAACATCATAGGTCTGGTCGTCGTCAGCAGCAGCCGCACATGTTGTCGAGAGGCCCGCTACCGTCCGGCTTCATCCTGACCAGGAATCTCAGGCGTGGCTGCTTCTGGAGGTGCTCCATGAGGGGATGCCATTTGTGGAACAGTTGGTCCGTCTGTAGCAGCATCATCACCATTATCATCGTTACAAACCAAAACACGGGGGAGGGGGGGCATGAAAGCGCAAGGCAGGGGGGATTAGGAACAATGTGTCTGTGTGTTGTCTTCACATTAAACCCGTCCTTTCTACTCAACCACATCAGTACACCCAGTGCCTGTCCTGATTTCAAATCCTAGAGAGATGCACATTCTGTGGTCAGACTGTGAAACAGAGAAAAAACGAAACGAAATAAACGCAAATTAATGGGTAAAGCAAGTGAGATGCCAACGTACTGGTACCGGGACCGATAACATAAAAAACAACATCATCATCCGTAATCACACCACAAAACAAGGGGGGGGGACAAAAATGACTGCGTGAGACAAGAGGAAATCGAAAAAAAAAACAAAAGCATCATCATCATCATCATCACTACATCACAAAAAACAACACGGGAAAAAAGTACGACTGCGTGAGACAGGAGGAACAAAAAAGAAAGAAGAACAAGCATCATCATTAAACAAAACGAAACACGGGGGGGGGGGGGAATACGAATGCGCAAGGCAGGAGGAAACCGAAAAAAAAAAAAAAAACACATCACATCACATCACAAAACAAAACAAAACACGTGGAGAAAAACATATGAATGCTTGAGACAGGAGGAAATCGAAAAAAAAAACAAACTATATACACACACCCACACGCCACCCTTGGTTCAGAGTGTGCCAAAACAGGGAATTGGGAGCCTGGTCATTTGTTGGTCTGCCTTTAGTCACTCGACCATCGACCACGCTTCCCTTTTTGAGACGGAGCACCGTTCCTACTCCCGATATAAGAGAAACCTCCTTCGGATGGGGGCGCTCATTGCGTTTTTTGTCCCCCGTATATTCGGAGGCGAATCATCCTCATCTTCCCACGGTAGGCGATGCACTTTTTTTTCCTTTTAAGGCAAATATTTTGTGACGGCTTGAGCTTTCTACCGTAGGTTAGTATGGTACTTTTTCAATTAATAGTACGTACATGAAAAAAATATTGGTCGGATTGCGGGAAAAAAAAACCTTTTTTTTTCGAAACTCGTATTGTTTTTGGTCAAAATATTGAGCTTCTCATGTGAGAGCTCAGGGAATAAGCCACCTCCCCTAAAAGGCATTGCTCTTTACGAACACCTGTGCAGGAGAGCCAAGTCATGTTGCGGGTGAGATGTGAGATACGTAGTGAGCTCCTCTTGTGAGGACATCAGGAAATCTGCCGCCACCCCTACGCATAAGGCGGCATTGCTCTTACATGGATTTTTTTTGCTGAACTAGATCGTGATCTATCTGTATATGATCTGTAGATGATTTATAGAGCCGCCACCCCTAAACGGCGGCATTTGCTCTTGACATAGTTTTTTTTGCTGAACTAGATCGTCAACTATCTGTGTATGATCTGTAGATGCTCGGTATATGATCTGTATATGATCTGCAGACGATCAGTATATGATCTGTATATGATCTGTAGACGATCGGTATATGATCTGTAGATGATCTATAGAGCCGCCACCCCTATACGGCGGCATTGCTCTTACATAGATTTTGTTCGCTGAACTACTCTAGATCGTGACCTATCTGTGTACTATCTGTACTCGTACATGATCTGTAGATGATCGGTATATGATCTGTAGAGGATCGGTATATGATCTGTATATGATCTTGGTATATGATCTATAGATGATCTATCGATGATCTGTGGATGGTCTGTGGATGGTCTATTCCATGTGTGGTAAGTTCTCACCTGGAAATAGGGTACCCTGTGGTCAGGAACCTGTACGTGGACCTGAAAAGCAGGACTGATTGAGTGGAAGCTCAACCCGTACACCTGAGCGTCACGGGGGCAAGTGTAACGAAGTGTAAAGCGCGCGCGCGGGGGGGGGGGTGTCAAGTTATGCATGGCCTTAGTCGAAATACCATACATCATTGCATCCCTACAATGCCGGGACGGAGATGCGGCGGGGGCGTACTCATGCTATACATGGCCATAGTCCAATCACTAAAGACCCTCGCATCCCTGCAATGCCGGGACGGAGCACGTCGGGTTTTCATCGGCCAGGCAGACATAGCTTGCGTGCACCAAGCGCGAAGCGAAGCGTGATACGTTGGGCGAGTCGCATGAAGGGTGAGCTGCATCCTACTATATAAGAGCCGCTTGTGAGGCGGACTTGCAATGAGAAGGGGGGGGGGAGGGGGGTGGCGGCGAAACGTGTACCGTATAGCACGGGTGATTATAGAACACGCCCCCTCGAAGGAACGATCATCTCGTACAGAACGAGTGATTAGGTAACACGCCCCCTCGGAATGGTCATCTCGGCAGATGGGGAGAGAGTACAAACACCGGACAGATATAGTCTGCAGATAGATGAAATAAATCATTCTCACTTGCTGATCTAGATATTCCAGGGCAATCATTCTCACTTGATGACGTATATCTTTTAGGGCAGATGATCTGTATGGTCTAGCTAACCACGTTCGATACGATACACCTTCGATACGATATATCGAAAGTTCGATACGATATATCGAAAGTTCGATACCTTGGACTCGATATCCGACACTACCTATATGCCGACCTCCCTTTTGGTAATATTTTGTTGTCTGAAGTATATACGTAGGCGATCTCTCTTTTTTGTTGCCGTTTTTACATATATACAGTACATGTTATACTACTTTCTTCCGTTTTTTTGTTCTTGCTTCCTGCTCGCAGGTAATATTATTTTTTCCACTCCATACTTACTGGAGCCTGCCTTCTAACCACAGACTGCATTGCGACGGACGCGTGCGAGTAAGATGATAAAAGGTATACCTTTTTTTGGCTGAAACGTTTTCTGAATGACGAGGCTCCTTAACCCCTTAAGAACGGGTCCCACGAATTTGGGTACAAACTACTTGGAATTAGTGTGAGACCTTTTTTTTCAGTTCTGAGTGGGTTAACCCAGAATATCGTCCGTTTTTTTTTTTCTTGTGTTGCACTATTTCCCGTTGTATCGTGAGGCCATGGGGTTGCTCATCGGGTATGTAGCACTTTTATTTTCCTCCAAAATCAGTCTTTCTACTTGCTATTAGTATAGAGCTGTTCAAGTAACCGCCCTAAGAAGGCAGAAACATCGTGCACCTCTATAGCACTTTTATTTTCCTCCAAAATCAGGTTTTAGGTGACTTACTAATAGTATAGAGTTGTTCAAGTAACCGCCCTAAGAAGGCAGAAACATCGCGCACCTCTATCGATGCTACGATAAGTTACCGTGAAAACAACAAGAACAACAAAACAAAAAACGAACACGCACCTGGCTGCAGGACCTGCCCCCGACCGTCTGGATCATCAGCCGGTGTAGGGGGAGAGCCGACTTCGTCCCCGCCCCGCCTTGGCCTCCTCCGTTCGCACCTCCGGCCCCCTTGCTCTCCTCTGCGAGAGGGGTAGCTGGTGCCGAGTTTTCATTGTTGGCGTCGGTCTCCGGCCTTAACACCAGCCTGAACTTTAGGGTGTCCACCTCCTCATCGAAAGAGTCCTCGTCTTCCACCTGCGGTAGGCAGTGCATGTGCTCGGCTTTATGTATTGTGTATGTGTTGTATGCGCGGTTTGTATTTTGTATGTGCGGTATCTGCCGTACATGTATGCGCTCCATGCGCGGTTTGCATATCGTATGTGTTGTATGCGCGGTTTGTATATTGAAGCATGTGCGGTATATATATATATATATATATGTGACGTGCATCTGTGCGCTATACGTTGCCGTGCAGGTGTTTCTTATGTGCGGTTTCTTTATTTTATGCGTGGTATATGCGTGTAATGTACGTGCGGTATGTGCCGTGCATGTATGCGCTGTATGCGGGGGGTTTGTGTGTTGTATGCGCGGTTTGATATATTGGACGTGCGGTAAGTGCCATGCATGTTTTACATGCGCTGGTATATTTAACCCGTTGAATTTGGGGACAAAATACTTGGAATTAGTGTGAGGCATTTTTTTCAGTTATGAATGGGTTAAAGAGGGGCATATGACCAGGGGATCCAACCAACTAACTTCCGTTCCGACAACCATCGTCTAACCTGCTCAGTTGCGATTTCAATATTTCGGCCTTTTCTTTGAAACCGCTTAAACCGTACGAGTATACGGATAAAACTATGTGAAATGTAGCTCAGCAGGACTGAACAGCAGCAGCAGCAGCAGCAGCAGAGCCGAACTATATCGTGTCAATCTCCTCGTCGAAGTCGTCCTCGTCTTCCACCCGGTAGGTGATGTGTGCGCGCGGGAGTATGTTGTGTTTTTGTTCTGCATGTGCACCGTGTATGTATGCGCGGTTTATGCGCGTTTTACTGTAGTTATGTAAATGCGGCATGTATATATGTGCTGTATGTGCGGTGTATATAGCCTCGGGGAAATAGGGTGTGCGCAAGCGTCAAAGCACTCATGTGCTATAACGGGGTGGGCTAATGTAGTAAACACAACCTACGGTACACATAAAAATACATATACTTACCTATTTTTATCTACAATATTTGGTTCTATTTACTGCGGTCCTCCGTAATACTGGTTTCACACCTCGTAGTCAATCTTGACCATGGCGGAGCTAGTAGACGAGCTCGCGGACTCGAAGAAAGTCGACATGGTCTCCGGCCGCCACGCAAACTCCACGACAAAGTTTTTCGCGAGGGGGTCGGCCAGCTGCTCCACCTGCAAGCAGACCACACAAAAAAACGAACAGGGGAACGAGGGGGTGGGGGGGGCAGCAGGGGGGGGCAGCAGGGGGAGGTCAAGAGGGTTAGGAGGCGTGCTTGCCTTCAAGGGGTGGCGCCTAATTTTATGAGCCTCCTGTCATTCAACCCCTTTGGGACGGACCCCTTTTTATGGTACATACCCCCTTTAAGGTGTATACCCCCTTTAAGGGATATGAGGAACCCTTTATAAGGGATATCGATCAAACCAGTGATAAACTTTGGCGTTGTCAATCAACCGGCTACGAGCAGCAGCATGGGCGCTCAGCAGCACACACAACCAACTGGTGGGTGTGTAATCAGGAGCCATACGGTTTCGAGCGTCACTACCGTGTACGAGCCGGCTAGCCGCGTGATGAATAGTGGTTATAACCTCGGGTACTCTATACCAGCGTTGATCTCGAGGGTTCGATTCTCCGTATATCCGTACGTGTACGGGTAGGGATGGATGGGATTCATGAATCGAATGACTTAAAATTATTACGGGGGGACCATAGTAAATACGACAAAAAAATGTTAGTTAAACTATTAAATAGGTATAAATACGAAGCATTGTCTTGGGTTTATCGTAGGTCCTATTTACTACGTAAGGGTTCCCCGCCATAGCATACTCCTCGACTGAGGAATTACCCGGTAATTACCCGGTAATTATCCGGTAATTACCCAATACGATCGTAATTGATTTTGACAAAAGAGACAGCAGAGAGAGACGCGATACGGTGTCTAAACATACGGGAAAACATGGTTTCTGGGTCCAATGTGGGTTTTGATTACGATGGCCCTGAGTAATACCTGCTCCACCTGTATAACACACGGGGAGCCCCGGCCTAAAAAAAACGTTATCAATAGTGAGAACATCCACCGTGCCTACCACCACCAGCAGCTACAGCGACCACCATCACCGACCACAACAACGGAACAAAAAACAACAACACCGACCTCCAAAACAAAGACAAGCCACCACGAGCAACACCACCTTGAGCATATACACTGATGCCGTGCGCCACCCCCCCTTTAAACCCGAGGTCCCGGCATTGTAGGGATGCGAGGGTCTATTGTTATACGACTACGGCCATGCATGACATGCGGCTAATGAGTACACCCCCCCCACCACCACCACCACCACCACCACCAACAACAACAACAACAACAAGAATAACCTACCTCGAGCCATGTCACCCCGGCTGCTTCTAGATCCTCGGTTGTGTCGAAAGATATTCCTGTCCTACCCTGCCCCATTGATGGGATTATGTCCAGCTTCGCCCCTGATAGTATAATCATACGCAAAAATGATTTAGAAAAAAACAATATATACGTACTCTGAGCAGAAATTATCAATAATACACATACTCTTGAGCAGAAATTATCAATAATAAGTGTCGATCGCCCCGATGGTCTAGTGGTAACCTCGAGCGCTTCTAAACGTTGATGTCTGGAGTTCGAATCTCACGTGGGTCGGACTTTTTAATTTATTTGCCGAAGTAAATAAAAAACGGAATCAACTGCCGAGAGCGCCTATTAATAGTATCGTGGGTAGGCATAATTCGATGCGAGTCGACGAGGGAAGAAAAGGCTAAAGTCTTCTCACGATAAAAGTGCAAGGCAAGAACTGTAGTGCGGGAGGAGGGAGAGAAACCCACTTTGTGACCCCGGATCTGAGTTACGTCTACGAGGGAGGAAAGAGAAAGGAAGGGCGAAGATAATACATGGGATTGGGAAAAACAAAAAACTTAATCTTGAGCAGAAAATATCAATAATACACATACTCTTGTGCAGGAATTATCGATATTACCCACACTCTGAGCAGAATGATCAATAATACACATCCTCTGAGCAGAAAATATCAATAATGTACATATTTTATATCAGAAATGATCAATAATACACATACTCTGAGCAGAAAATATCAACAAAAACACATACTCTGAGCAGAAATGATCACGACTTCACATACTCTGAGCAGAGATCGTCAATAATACACATACTCTGAGCAGAAATGATCAATAATACACATACTCTGAGCAGAAACTATCAATAATACAACATACTCTGAGCAGAAAATACCAATAATACACAGTACGGGTCCCTCAGTAAGGCGGGCGGTGGTATGCCAGAGCAACATAACCGTCATATAAAGGGAAACCGCCTTATTAATTCCAGGTTATGAGTGCACATCCTCAAACGCGCCAAGCGATTTTTACCGCCTTATATCGGGATACCGCTCATTGCGTTTTCTCCGTATAGTACATCCAATCGTTTTGCGTGCCAGGCAGATATTTTGCTTGCACAAAGCGCGAAGCACCGTGAGGTGTTGGGTGTTGGGCGTCGCATGCATCCTCTGCTAAGAACCGCTTGTTAGGCGGGCTTTCTCTGCCGTGGATGACAAGCGTCGAGTTAATTGACATACCCTCGTAAATTTCTGGTGTGGCCACTTCCAGAGACAGGCGATGGGTACACCATGTAACCACTTCGCGGGTGCCTTACCCTGTTATCACTGTGTCCGTGAATGTAATGAACGTTTTTGGTTCGTACTACTATACAAATGATCCTCCTCGCCAAACTGGAGCACACTGCCTGGTATAACAAATGATAACTCGACTGCTAGACATAGCGACCGCCCCCCCCAAAAAGGTACCCTAGTTGTCTAGCTCACGCAGTGATCGGCGTGTGTCACAGCGTCGTCGCCAACCGAAGGGGGGGGGGGGCGTACTCGTTTGTTGCTTGCCTTAGCCATTCGACCATTGACCACGCATCCCTCTCGAGACGGAGCAGGGTGTATCATACTCATGTCGTGCATGGCCGTAGTGGCATGACCATAGACCCCTCTCATTCTTACAATGCCGGGACGGAGCACGTTCGGTTTTCACCAACCCGGCAGACATTACTTGCACCAAGAGCTAAGCACCGTGAGGTATTGGGCGAGTCGCATGGAGGGTGAGTTGCACCCTGCTAAGAGCCGCCTGTGAGGCGGACTTGCATATGGACCACAGCCTCCAATGGGTTGGTTTAATTTCTGGTGTGGCCACTTCCAGAGATAGTACTGGGTATTACTATATATGTATCTGCCTCGCGGGTGCCTTACCATATACACACTACGTGATACGACCATTCCCCTTGTGCTAAGAACGGTGCGGAGGGGAGGGTACACAGCCTACCTGCGGCAGCCTTGGCGTAACTTCTCGCGGTGGCCGTTGACGCATAAGGGTGGAGGTAGAACGTCGGCGAGGAACGCCTCAAAGAGAGGTGGAACGCCGATCGGGTGGCGCCGTTCTCTCCTCCCCCCGTAGCTTGTTCTTCGGAGATCGTTCGGTAGTGCTGCGCGGCAGAGGGAGAGGAAAGGAGAAGAAAGCAAGCGATTGACCGAACGAAATTTATTTTACAACAGTACGAGTCTGAGGACCAACGCCCAAACGGGTAGGGTGGATAGTACCTGATCCGAGTCTGGCGGGAAGGCTTCTTGGCCTGGGTTTTTGTAGGTGGATGAGCTTCGGCAAGTTTCACACTACCCGGAGAGTTTACTCTTCGGGTGGCTATCCCCCCCGCACCGGGCCCCTTCGGGGGTCAGGTCGGGTCAACATGCTCAAGTCTCCGGAGTAGTAGAAAGCAAGGGCTGATACTTCCGAGGGGGCATGGAGTGAATTGACACACGACACGAAGTGAGACGTGGAAGTGTGAAGGGCTTAAGCTTTATTTTTCCCCCATCCGCCGGAGGATAATACTAAAAATAAAAAACAGTACGAGTATTATAGCCTGCACGAGGAACGAACGCCTGCTGCTGTGTTCTCCATTTTCAGCTTGCGACACCCCCCCCCCTCGAGGTTTCACATCAACCACAATCATCCCGAAGGGGATCTACCTTCTACACAGCCCGCAGGATGCGCCATCAAATTGTCACTACAATAGTATCACACCTAGCTCGCAAAATATGACTTTTGAGGGAATTTTCGATCTCAGTTTTTTTTTTCTCTCATGTTTCCTTAGTGTATATTTTTGACCATGACACATGCCACATGATTCAAGTCTACTTTTGACGCTGCTCCTGCCAGCCAGCTCACGCGCAAATCTTGCTGTTGGCTTTGGCCGATCTCTCCGGGTGCCTCCCGACAGAGGGCTAACATTAAAAAATTCTACGGCTGGACTCCCAGAGAGATAGTTGGATTAGTTGGATTAGTCGGAAGGCGAAAGCAAGCCAACTACGTATTAATAACTGTTTTTAGTTTCATCGATAAGAAAACACAAAAGTCGCCGAGGTCTTGCCGTCCAGCAAAAACTCCAGATCGTGAGGATTCGGCCACAAATGCTAGAGATTGCATGAACACGGCCATACTCGGGAACACCACATTGTCGGCGTAGCCATTCCTTCGAGAGCTTGGGGAGAATTCCTCCCTCGCGACGGGGTCCTCAGGCCCGCAGTTGTCCAGTTCCGGTCCAATGATTGCCCTGCTGTATACGATCACTTCGCCGTCACTACCGCCGTGGTTGGCGCTTCTTAACGAAATCGCCCCAAGATTGAGCGTGTGCTTGTGTAACGGGTGGCACTTGTACGCTCTCTGTGATGAGCCGGGGATAATCGCTGTCGAGCTCGGGAAGACGATTGCAGCTTGAAAAAGGAACGCTCGGCGCCGATCGCGAAGAAAAAAAACCAATGCTTGCAAGATACAAGATGAACCTGCCGTTTTGAAATCGCTGTCGAGCTCAGGAAGACGATAGCAGCTTGAAAAAAGAACGTTCGGCGCCGATCGCGAAGAAAAAAAAGCAATACTTGCAAGATACAAGATGAACCTGCCGTTTTGAAAAACCTAAGACAAAACGGCAGGTTCATTTTTAATCTTTGAATACTGTTTTTTTTCTTCGCGATCGGCGCCGAGCGTTCCTTCTTCAAGCTGCAATCGTCTTCCCGAGCTCGACAGCGATTATCCCCGGCTCATCACAGAGAGCGTACAAGTGCCACCCAATACACAAGCACACGCTCAATCTTGGGGCGATTTCGTTAAGAAGCGCCAACCACGGCGGTAGTGACCGCGAAGTGGGAGGGGTCTTAGGTGTTTTCAAAACGGCAGGTTCATTTTGTATCTTGGAAGTATTGCTTTTTTTCTTCGCGATCGGCGCCGAGCGTTCCTTCTTCAAGCTGCAATCGTCTTCCCGAGCTCGACAGCGATTATCCCCGGCTCATCACAGAGAGCGTACAAGTGCCACCCAATACACAACCACACGCTCAATCTTGGGCGATTTCGTTAAATAAGCGCCAACCACGGCGGTAGTGACCGCGAAGTGATCGTCTACAGCAGGGCAATCGTTGGACCGGAACTGGACAACTGCGGGCCTCGGGACTCCGTCGCGAGGGAGGAATCCCCCCCCAAGCTCTCGCAAGGAATGGCTTCGTACACCAACAAGGTCGCGCTCCCGAGCATGGCCGTGTTCATGCACTCTCTCGTAGCATTTGTGGCCGAACCCTCACGATCTGGAGTTTTTGCTGGACAGCAAGACCTTCGACTTCCTAGTGGTGGCATGAATTATGGATGACGGAGGAAGGAGCTACTCCGAAATTCTCCAAGACACCTTCCGCAGGAAGATGGTGGCACAGCAGCGCCGCCTGCAACAGCGCGGGACAGCCGGAGCTAGGACCGGAGCCCACAACCGGGAAATCTAAGGCTGGGCGCGGGGCAACTCTGCTTTCACTTAAGTAACAAAGACACAATAAGTGGTCGCCCCGGTGGGCTAGCAGGTATAACCACGAAGCCTATTAAAGTCAAGATTGTGAGTTCGAGCCCCCCCTCCCCCCGAGTTTGGTCGTAGGGACTTTTTCTCGCAAAAATAATATCTTGACTAGCGGAAAGCGCGAGAGCGTGAGTTAGCAAAATTCGATGAACATCGACGAGCGTTGGCAAGGCTAAACCCTCTGCGCGATAAAAACCAAGGAAATAACCGTAGTGGGGGAGGAGGGAGAGGAGCCTACTTTGTGACCCCGGGTCTGAGTTACGACTGAGGAGGGAGAAAAACAGAAGTGCGAAGAAAATAAATGGGACGGGGAAAATAAAATAAAAAATCGACCATCAAATGCGCCGAATCAGATACAAAAACGCGGGACTCCGAAACCTTACTGGACGCAACTAGCTAAAATACTACGAAGTATCTCGCCAACACCTATCGGAAGTACAATAGGCTACTGTCCAAATATAATAGAAACTATTGATCAGAGTAATTGGTATCGATAGACAATATAAAACACCTATCGGAAGCACAAAAGGCTACTGCCCAAATATATCCGAACCTATTGGCCAAAGCCATAGGTATCGATAGACAATTTCCAATACCAATAGGCCAAAGCAATAGGCATCAATAGACAATTTGAAATACCTATTGGCCAAGGCAATAGGTATCGATAGACAATTTCCAATACCTATCGAACGTACAATAGGATATTGCACAAATCAGTGTGAACCTATTGGTCAAAGCAATAGGTATCGATAGACAATTTCCAATACCTATCCCAAGTACAATAGGCTATTGCACAGATCAGTGTGAACCTATTGGACGAATAAATACGTATCGATAGGCAATTTCAAATACCTATTGCAGGTGCCAATAGGTATCGATAGGCAATATCCCAACCTATTGAAATACCAATAGGCCTATCCAATAGGCTATTGTCCAGGGTGTGATTAGCCAACTGATTCCAACTACAGTAGAAACTAGTTGGCGATTTATAATAATAATAATAATAATAGCCAAAACCACGCCATCGCACTCGCTCGTGACACAACTACCCCACCCAACCGTATCGCAACATAAACCACACGACTATCTCTCGATCATCACGCAATGATCACAAGGTTGTCGCTTCCATGATTCAAGTCGGGTATCTCAACTCCAAATTTCCCTCAACTCCAACTATTAATAGTCACTACAGTAGTTCGTGACTATTAGTCAATGCCTAGCCAACTAATTCCAACTAGTAGCTAGTTGGCGACTTATAATAACATTCCCCTCACCTCCATGGCGTGGTCCCCTTCCACCGCCCCGCTCAAACCACAACACGCCTCCCCAACCCTCAAAACCTCCCCTGTGCCCAAGAAAAGCATGGCCCGGAAAAACGCTCCGGGTACCGTAGCCGCCACAACTTCGAGCAAGCTTTCGTCTCGGGCAGTGCCAGCCACTGATGTCGATGCTGATAAAGCTGCTGCTGCTGATGATGATGATGATGATGCTGATGGTGGCGATGTTGGTAAGCTGGTCACATTGCCGCCACCCCTGACAGCTAAGGGTCCGCCAGCAGGACGGATTCTTTTGGGTGAGACCAATCTGCGTGTGGGTTTTGGAGGGAGGGAAGGGGGCGGCGGGGCGGGAG